>JAITYX010000057.1:3845000-4225812 GCA_021018815.1 Talinum fruticosum
TTATAAAATTGTGAGAGACTTGAACTTAAGTGAACTTTGAGCGTCAAGTGAGAAGTTAAAAGAAACCGAATGTAAGAGTTTACAAAGGAAAGAAAGAAAAGTAGTATGGCAATCTGAATAAAGACCTAACTTATCGAATCAAATTACTTTATGGAAACAGAAAAGCGACGGAAACGACATATTCGAGGAAAAGAACGGCAAACGATATTTAAAGGAAAACGAACAACATCTCGAGTACGTTATCGTCCGCACTTTTCAAAGTATTTAAATGTCAACATGTTAAAATATTGATGAGTTTCACTATTCTCGTCTACGACCCATTAAATCATTGACCGATGATTGGTACTATTCATAAAAGAATTAATCGTACGGAGTCATCTCCCGATAATCGGGATTTTTATGATTAAACCGCTTAACCGAAACCTCAGCTGTAAATATACATGTATGAAGGTCCTTATCTTAATAAAAAAAAAATCGAAAAGTTCATGAGCCCAAGAAAATGAGAACATTGACGAGATTGTAACTTGGTTTAAATACGGGTTTGAACCTTGGTCTTGTGGTTGTAAATATACTCCGGCGTGTGGCCGTTGAGTTGTATACTCCGAGCGTGTGGCTCGTTGAGTTTTATTGTGAATTTTATGCAGGTTTTAAGGCTTTTAGCCTATTGGTTAGGTCATATTTCAAACGAAACTCTGCCAAAATTTTTAGGAAATTGGGAAACCAAACCCACACCTTAAGTAGGAAGTATAACTAGTTTACGGATAAGAGGACATCCGAGCATATTAGATGAAATGAGTGGTACAACTAAGTTAGCCTACATTAAGCCCAAACTAGAAGTGATAGAAGCAAAAGATCAAACTTGGGCTATATTACAAGAATGGGGAATTAAACTCATCAATCGTTAGATGCAAATTCAAACCATATCATCAATAGCCGATTTCCGGGAAACGTATGAATATCGGGCTCAAAAGGAAACATTATGGATAGGCGCGCAACAGTAAAAGTTTGGTAATTGTAAATGCATATAAATGTTGTTAAAGGACTAGTAATCAACAAAGTAGATTAGTTTTGGAAACGTAAATCGAATTGAAATTGTGTTGCGTAAACGATCGGCCATTGAAGCGTTCGGCACGCCGAGGTACGTTATTGCCTTTACATCTATACTAAAAGTAAAATTTTTACAGATTAATAGTTGGTGCTTCCAATTCATTGTATTTATAAATAAGTTTCACAATTTATCATGATTTGGCCATGCAAAGGACCCATTAACCGTTATGACGATCCATGAATGAATGTGATCGTAATCGTAATCGTAATCGTAATCGTATGACGATCCATGAAGGAATGTGATCGTAATTGTAATCGTAATCGTAATTGTAATTGTAAATGGTTGATCCGGGGACGCTCGGACAACGTTGCTCGCTAGCGAGCATTTAATCGTTAATCGTTCAATTGTGAACAGAATCGTTAATCGTTCAATTGTGAACAGAATCGTTAATCGTTCAATTGTGCACGAGAATCGTTAATCGTTCAATTGTTCACGGAATTGATAATCGTTTAACCGTTTAATCGTTCAATTGTTCACAGCCGACTGCCTTATGGTTCAATGAACCTAGAAGTCGGATCTCATGATTGATTGTTTCACAAGACGGGTCCTAAGTTTGGCTAAATCAGCAAAGCAAATCGGCAATTGACAAATTTGCAAACTGTTTATTCAAAAAAAAAAATGATTTAAAATGTGCATGATGTAAGTTATAATTTTATTTTACAACGAGTAACGTACTCGAGCTTCTAGCTCACACGTCCATTGTTTTATGTTTTTAAATTTTTAGGAACTTGAGCGAATGATTGGTATTCGCAATCACACCCAAAGTTTAAAGATGAAGAAAAGATAAAGCTGGTCGGAGAAGTAATGTTCGGCTGTTCGTCTTGACCCCATACATGTTAGTCGCTTCCTCGGTCTCATGGCTCATGATTCCTCTCCAGCTGATCCTCGACATTTTGAAGATTTCATTTTCTGCGAAGAAAATTGGGTTGGATTGTCATAAATATTGTTTGAAAAATTAATTTGCTCAAATGAACTTGCCTTGTTTTCATTCTGAAAACGGCGGTAACGTCTCCCAAATTTACAAGTCTTCCGCTGTTAATTACTTATTTATGTATTTACGTATTGGGGGCGTTACAACAATGTAGTTGTCATAAGAGTTAACAGTAACCCCTACTCTTTTTCTAACTTTAACTAAGTTCGAGAGAATACAACAAGAGGGACCGAGAGGGTTGGAAGCCTTAGGGGTTCGAATTAGCCCCTAGTCATGCCCCCAATTTCGGTTAAGGTAAAATATACAACGAGAGAGATTGAAAATTTAGTTGTTCTAGGGGATCGTATTAGCCCCTATTCACATTCCAAAAATCGACTTAAAATAAGACATGAGTCGTAAAGTTGCAGAAAATGTGCTCATTGTATTTACATAGAAGATCGAAGTTCATTACAAGAGAGAGAGGAATGTGTGCCCCCATTGAGCGCTTTCGGAAAAGTCGCATCAATCGTGGTCGATTCCTTTATAATATTTTTTGGGACTTGGGCTGGGTGGGTTTTTAAAGAAAGGCCCCCACGCCAGCCGGTAAGTTTGTACTCGCATACAAAGGTCGCTTCCTAGTACTTAGATGAAGTACTTCTTCAAGTTGCTGCTATGCCATGCTCGGGGAATGTCTCGCTCCTTCGAGGGTGGCCAACCTGTAGGTCCCCGGGCGGACTACCTCGTGAATGATGTATGGCCCTTCCCAGTTAGCCATGAGCTTGCTGTGTTTCGCCTCCTTCCCTATACCTTCGGTTTTTCTCAACACTAGGTCACCGACTTTGAGATCTCTTCCCTTCACCCTCCTATCGTAGGCTCTCGCCATTTTCGGTTTGGTTATGGCCTCACGGAGATAGCTATCTCCTCGAACCATCGGGAGTAAATCAAGGGCCTCCCGGAGGGTCCCGTTGTTAGACTCCTCCCGAAAGTTTGTGAGGCGGAGGGTGTGAAGGGCTACTTCGACCGGAAGCACGGCTTCCGATCCGTATACCGAGCATGAATGGCGTTTCTCCGGTGGTCGACTTCTCGTGGTCCCGATGGACCATAAGACGGCCGGCAACTCGTCCGCCCATTTTCCCTTGGCATCGTCTAGCCTCTTCTTAAGGCCGTTAAGTATGACCTTGTTGGCTGACTCGGCTTGGCCATTGGCCTGGGATGAGCCACGGCCGTGAAGCGGGCTAGGCAACCATATTGGGCGAGGTAATCCCGTACCTTGTCGGTGTCGAACCGCCGCCCATTGTCAAATATCATTGCCCTAGGGACGCCAAACCGGGTGATTATGTTCTTCCAAATGAACTTGCGCACTTCTTTCTCGGTGATCGAGGCAACGACTTCCGCCTCTATCCATTTAGTGAAATAATCCACCGCTACGAACAAATACTTGCGCCGACCCGTGGCTTTTGGGAATGGGCCTAGGATATCCATCCCCCATTTTGCAAAAGGAACGGGCGATTGGATGGGAGTCAGCTCGGTAGGCGGGCGCTTTGGCACGGGAGCAAATTTTTGGCATTTGTCACATTTTCTCACCAGGTCCATCGAGTCTTCTCGCAAGGATGGCCAATAGTATCCGGTTCGTAGGGCCTTTGCTGCGAGCGCCCTTCCGCCTATATGCGAGCTACACACCCCTTCATGAATTTCTTTGAGAACTTTCGACCCATTTCCGGCGGAATGCAACGGAGCAGGGGTTGGGAGTGTGCCTTCTTGTAGAGTGCTCCTTCGTAGTAAACGAACCATTCGGCTCTCTTCTTGACATGCTCCGCTTCTTTGCTGTCTTGCGGAAGTTCCCCTTGGATAGGTAGTTGATGAGGGTATCCATCCAAGTGTTGCCCCTGTCTAGCCACATGATTTCTTTAACATCGATGCTTCTCTCTCCAAGTATCTCCCATTGGATCTTTTTTGGCTGCCCGTCGCCAGAGGAGCTGGCGAGTTTGGAGAGGGCATCGGCTTGCTCGTTCTCCAAGCGGGGCACATGTAGGATTTCGAAGTGTTGGAGTCGTCCTACCGCTTCCTTGACCTTTTGGCGATACGCTATCATGTCCCCATCACGCGCCTCGTATTCTCCATTCAGCTGGGAGACTACAAGCCGGGAATCGGAGTAGGCCTTCACGGAGCTCGCTCCCGCCGCATAACAGAGGTCTATGCTCGCTAGGAGGGCCTCATATTCTCGCTTCATTGTTGGAGGCTTTGAACATGAATTTGAGTGCGTGTTCGTATTGTTCCCCGTTGGCGAAGTGATGACCAACCCCGCCCCACTCCCGTCTTTGGTTTCCGAACCGTCTACGTAGAGGGTCCAACATTCGTCTTGGGATGGTGGGGGCTGGTTTGAGTGCGAGCATTCTACTATGAAATCCGCCAATGCTTGTACTTTGATAGCTCTTCGAGGTTCGAACTCCAGGCCATATGGGGTCGGTTCGACGGCCCACTTCAAGCATTCTTTCGGAGCTTTCAAACTTCGCAACACATTCTTCAAGGGCTGGTCAGTAACGACCGTCACTTTGTGTGCCTCAAAGTAAGGTCGTAGCTTTCGCTGGCCAAGAGGAGAGCATATGCGAATTTTTCGATCATCGGGTAGCGAAGCTCGGTACCCGTGAGTGCATGGCCGACATAATACACCGGTATTTGTTCGTTCTTTCGCTCCACAAGGAGGATTGCACTTATTGCTTGATCCGAGACAAGCAAGGTAAATGAGTAGGGGCTCCCGGAGTGGGATCGGCGATTTTTAGAAGCCGGGCCAAGTATGCCTTCAATTGGGAGAATGCTTCTTCCGCTTCGACATCCCACTCAAACTTAACTCTCTTCTTGAGCACCTTGAACAAGGGTTGGCATTTGTCTGCGAAACTTGACATGAATCGTCCGAGGGCGGCCACGCACCCTGTTAACTTCGAACCTCCTTGATGGTCCTTGGGGACTTCATGTCGAGCACGACTTGTACTTTGTCGGGATTTGTTTCTATCCCTCTCGTGATTGATCATGAAGCCTAGGAATTTTCCAACCTTGACTCCGAATGTGCTTTTTTGGGATTCAGACTTCATCCCATACTTTCGTAGGACTTCGAACATCCTCCGGAGGTTGGAAATGTGATCAAAGTCTTGCTTGCTCTTGACGATCATGTCGTCCACATATACCTCCATGGTCTTCCCAATGAGGTGGGCAAAGACCATGTTGACCAGCCTTTGGTAGGTGGCCCCAGCGTTTTTCAATCCGAAGGGCATCACGTTGTAGCAATACAGCCCTTGGTCGCTGATGAAGGCAGTTCTTTCTTGATCTTCCTTGCATAATGGTATCCGATGGTACCACGAGAAAGCGTCTATGAAACCGAGGAGGGCATGGCTCGCGTCGCATCGACAAGTTTGTCGATTTTTGGTAGAGGATAAGCTGTCTTTTAGGCACGCTTTATTGAGGTCGGTGAAATCGACGCACATTCTCCATGTACCGTTCGATTTTTTCACCAAGACGACATTGGCGATCCACTTGGGGTAGTGGCACTCTCGGATGAACCCCGCCTCCAGTAGCTTTTTAACTTCTTCGGCTACCGCTGTGCTACATTCCGCCCCCAAATGTCTTCGTTTTGGATAATGGGCTTGTAGGAGGGGTCGACATTCAACTTGTGCTCGATGACCTTAGGGCTCAACCCGGGGATTTCTTTGGGTCCAAAGGCAAAGACATCTTTGAATTCTCTCAAGAGTCGGACAAGGCCGTCTTTGATCCCTTTGCGGAGGTTTCTACCCATTTGTACGAAACGATTAGGGCGGGTTTCCTCCGGAGGGATGAGTTCGACATCTTCGAGGGTGTAGGTCGGTCCCCGCCATGGTCTTCGGTGGTGGCGAAGCAAACCATCATCGTTTCGGGGATCTTGGCAGGGAGTTCTACTTTTGTTTCTTGCCCTTGGGGTCATCCTTGGCTTTTTCTTCTTCGGTCTTCTTCGCCATTAAGTTTCGAAGGCTTACAACATAACACTCCCTTGCTGTTTTTGATCTCCATAGATCTCGCCTACGGAATCGTCATCAAGCTCATACTTCATGAGAAGAAGATATGGAGCGATGATTGCTTTGCTTTGGTTAAGGGTGGGACGCCCGATAATGACGTTGTATACAGAGGGCACGTCGACCACCAAAAAGTTCACTTCCATGTTTCGTCCCCTGGCCTTGTTTCCGATCCTAACCGGTAGGCGGATCATGCCAAAAGGGATGCACTGTCTGCCCCCTAAATCTAAGGATTGGGTTTACAAGGGCGATGAGATTCGGGGGTTGTACTTCAACTCGGTTCAAACATTCCACGGTGATGATGTCCACCGAGCTGCCCGTATCCACCAGGACCCTCCGGACAATAGCGTCCGAGATTTTCGAGGTGATGACCATGGGGTCATCATGCGGGTGGCCAAGCCTCTTAGGTCCTTCTCTCCAAAGGTCATCGCGGGCACCTTCGGGGGTGGAGGTTGCCCAGTGATCAGCACTTGTTGCGCGCTCCGTAAGTGAGCTTTCCAAGAGGAGGGGTCACGCCCGGCCAAGCCCCAGTGGATGGTGGCTACGATTCTGGTGGCCTCATCATCTTCGTAGCTCTTTTCCCCTTGCCTTGAAGAGCCTCCCTTAACCCCATGGACATTCTTTTTAAGGAAACGGTCTATCTCGCCCATTGTCGGCCAACTCCCCAAGTGCTTTCTTCAAGGCCCGACACTCAGCAGTTGTTGTGCCCCGTTTGTTCATGGAACTCATAGTATTTGTTCGAGGCTCGTGCCTTGGCGGGAGTGGACATGAGAGGTGGCTTCTTGAGCATACGGTGCCCTTTGATCTCCATCAAAATGCTTCGGGATCGGTGTTGAAGCGGTGGTTCACCTCATTCTCACGAGGCTTCTTTTCATTTCTGGGATTGAACTTTCCTTCCCCTCCTTTTCTTCTTGCCTCCTCCCCTCCTCTCGCGCAGTAACTCCGTGGCCTCGGATGAAGTCGGCCGCCTTCGGAGAGTTTCGCGAGGGTGGTCACTTTTGCTCGGCGAGGGAAAATTTGAATCTTCCGCTCCCGAGTCCATTTAAGAAGGAGGTGTAGGCAACTCCGTCTTGAAGGTCGGGGATGAGGACGGCTTCCCGTGGAGCCGCCGCACGTAGTCCTTAAGAGTTTCATTTCTCCCCGCTTGATCTTAGAGAGGTGGATGCTAGTCTTCTTTTGTTTGCAATCGGCCATGAATTGCGCCACAAACTTCTCACAGAGTTCTTCAAAGGAAGAGATGCTTCCTTGAGGGAGGCCATTGAACCATTTCTGCGCGACCCCCTTTAGTGTGGCGGGGAAGAATCGGCAGTAGGTTGCATCGTCTCCGTCCCGCACATACATGTAAGACTTGTAGCATGCCAGGTGGTCCTCGGGATCGGTAGTGCCGTCGTACGGTTCGACACTCGGGACCTTTACCTTCTTCATCCTAGGCGCATTCATGATTTTCTTTGAGAAGGGAGTGTTGAAAGTATGTCTGGGTCGGCCTCGAGTCGGAGCCGAAATGGGGACGGCGCGGGGTTGATGACGGGGAACCTCCACCAGGGAAGGACTCTTCCTTCTCTCGGATCGAGGTGGAGTGCGCCTGGTCCTCTTTGACTTCTCGGGACCTCTCATAGCCGATTGCCCTGGGTGCTTCTCCCTCGAGCGCTCGCGCTCTCAAACGACGGATCGTCCTTGGTCGTGTTTGAGAGCGTCATAGGCTCGCTGGGACTCATGACCATGAGCAGCCGATCATCCAGTGGCTGTTGTCCTTCTACTCCCCGAGGTTTGGCCCCTGCTCTTGGTGCCGGAGCATTGCCTTCAAACCAGGCGGAACGCCCGCTGTGGGTGGCGTAGGGGTTGAAGCCGTGTGGGATGTTGTGACATTTTCATTGGCTCTATGAAGAGCTCTCTTGGCTTCGATGATGCCCCTAGCGTCTCCCTCCTCATAGTGCCTCGTGGGCGGGCGTTTAGTTGTTCGAGAACAAGTGTCGTCGTGTAACATCCCGTCCTTAAGAAAATAATTAACTTAAATACATTCAAGATTAGCATGAGCGCGTGCATTTCAAATTCCAAATATTTTCATATTACACATGTGTGTGTACATATGTATATATATATATATATATATATATATATATATATCTGTCAATGTTGTTTAAAATGCAGGAACCGGATGATGACAACGACGACGCACGAACATACTCTATAAATTTCAATGATTTAAAAGATAATTAACACTATTACGTAACTAATTTATTTTGGGGTCTAAAAATTCTTAAACAAATAAAACTAATATAATTTCTATAAACTTAATATTGCTAAAAATAAAATTCCTCGATTAAGATAAGCCTGATAAGCAAAATAATAGTAAGCTTGGAGGATTAAGAAGTAGGATGGAGATTAAGGATGAGATTAAATTGGGCTGAAATAAAAGATAACTTGCTAAGGATTTGGGCCCGAATTCGGAGGGTCGGTCGGCCCAGTGAGAGAGAAAGCAAGAGGGGTATAAAAGCTTAAGGAAACCTAAAAACTTCATTTTCCTAAACCTAAACACCGCTAACCTCACAACCCTCTCCCTCTCTCTCTCTCGGCCACCGAGCCCCCTCTCCCTCTCGCTCTCTGCTCTCGTCCCACCTCGACCACCGACCGACAACACCCGCGGCTCTCGGGTCGCGCCGACCGCCACCACCGGCTAGCTACCGGCACCGCCACCATCGTCTTTACCGGGTTCCTCATCAAACACCTAACAACTCATCCTCCCTTCGCTTGCCTCTTCCGCCTCCTTCTTTACCTTCGTCCCAACCACCGGAGACGCTGCCCCAACACCACCGACAACCACCGCCACCTTCTACCGCCCCACTGTCACCACCCCAGCCGCCGAACGCCAACACACCGCCGGTTGTGCTCCTGTTTGCGCCTGCTTCGCCTGCATTCTACCCAGTTTGGTCGCCCTTCTTCGGTCCTCAAGCCCTGTCCGGCTACCGCTACTTTGACCGGGCATCGCCGCCGCTTGCCATCGCCAGCGACAGCTTCAGCCGCTGGCCATCGCCAGATGACAGCTTCAGCCGCTGGCCATCCGCTCCGCTTCACCACCCTTCGATCTTCAACCCTTCAACCCTCAGCCACATCAAAACCCCTCAAAAATTAACCCCGTTCACCTTGGTTTTAGGGTAATTTTTCAGCTTTTGATTTAATTTCTTAGAGTAAATTTCAGATTTAGTTCGTTTAATTTTAAGCATTTAAGTTGTAATTAGTTAATCATTTTCTGTTTGGAGATTAAATTCGATTATGGTATGTATGTAAGCGATGCATGGAAAAACCGGTGAGATCTGGATGTGCTAAAATTGAAGACAAATTATGGACAAGTCAGGACATTCATGAAGTAATTCTAAATCGGGAATATTTTTGGCTAGTTTAAATGGTTATCCGGCCTAATGATGAAATGAAGAGAAAAATTGATGATGACTTCTCATTCGAGGGGTTTGTGAAACCGAAGTGATATGAGGAATTAACACCTTCCGGGAAAGTAATAATGGAAGTAATTCTTAGAAAGCAAGTGCATAAAAGAATAATCGAAGGTATTTAGGTAATAGAATAACTAACAGCGAGTAATTAAAAGTACACCTTTCTTTAATTTTAAAGCAAGTATTATCAATACCAGTCATTAATAGAGTTTTGTAGTGAAAGAAGAGATAATATTTGATGTTATCATGCACACATAATTATCTATGCATTTTATGAAGAAAACAAATAAACCTTATAGACTAGAGCAACCTTAGTACTATTTAGAAAGAAGACTATGTATATTAAGGTTACTATACATATAAAAGTATATATATGTTTATGTGGGCATTTAGAAGGAAGCTATATATATTTTTAAAGATTTATATATATATATATATAGGCATGCATTGTATGAAATAAGATAAATAAATTATATATAGATGAAAGATAACATTAGTATCCTTCAAGTAAAAACTAACATTGTTAATCTTCATTTCAAGTATCCTTGAAGTAATTTAATAAATAAGAAATGAAAATTCAGTTCATTAATAAAATCTTTTATATCTCTTAAGGCCATCAAGCGTCGTGCGTTCATCCGGATTCCGCCCCAAAAGGATAAAGAACATGAGCACAAGGTACGTTCATTGATCGTACCCTTAAATGTTTTATTTATAAATCAAGGCCGGATATGGCCGACATTAACAACAATAAAGAATTGTTTGCAAATAATATTTGCCATCATTAATATGGACCCGCCCATCAAGTGCCATTATTTGGTACGCCCAATATCCAGGTTGGTAACCCCGTAACGGTTAAACGCCTTCAACCGGACTATCCGATCGGTCCGGTGTGTGCACATGCGTTTAGGGAAACCCGATGATCGTAAAGGGATCCATTCAGATAATTAATTAGCAACAATTTTACATTGTTCACTCTCCCTCATTTACAAATGAATTGAAATGCATGCGCTCAACTCAATTACTTCATAACTATTATTTTACCGCATGATAGTGAACGTATTGAGCTTCGGCTCACATTTCGAAAATGTTTTCTTGTTTTGTTTTAGGTAAAGATGTGGAAGATTTGAAGCAAAGGTCTGCTAAGGACTTAGAGGCTCGCAGCGACAACCTAGTTGGGGTATCAAGGGTTAAGTGCCGTTGTCATAGTTTACTGGATCGTAGTCTATACTTATGCTTAATCTTCGTACAAGTTAAAGTTTATGCCTTATCATGAGACACTTGTCTGTTAGTGGCAAAAGCAAGTAACCGGGGTTAGAAACGTATCTATTGTTATAGCCTTGCCCTTTCCTCTCGGTAAGGGCGGCGGTAATGCCCCCGACCTACTTTCCGCTGCGCTAATCATCGGCAAGCGGCTTGCTTAGTCTAAAACCGGTGATTACGGGTTTGGGGCGTTACACGTCGGGACCTTGGTGGGCTGTGCTGGAGCCACATGGGAAGACATCCAGCCCGAGAAGTGGCCAACAGGCTGACCTCCCTAGGGGGTTGCGCCATACCCAGGAGTTGGGGCATAGTGGAAGGGCATGATTGGCATGTGCTCGTTCCATGGTGGCTCGTACTTGTTCTTGCACTTGTTGTGCAACAGTCATTTTAAGGGTCTCTATTAGGTTCCGGAGAGCCCCTAGGGTGACGTACCCCTCCGGCTGGGTGTGGCGGTTGCCGATAAACCGCCGAGACGATTCTCGCATCCTCGACTTGAGGAGCGTCGCGGGATTGGCCCCCGTAGGCATTGAACGATTAGGGTGAGGGACTAGTGGGTTGTTCATGTCACGAGTCATCTTGTATCGAGATCGAGTGCCACCGGCGACCATATGCTACCTTCCTCCCCACGGATGGCGCCAAACTGTTTCCGAAGAAATCCGAGTTGATGATGTGGATTGATGATTCGGAGAGAGGAAGGATTTACCGCTCCGGTTCCGAGGACGTGGCACGATCGATTCGAGTCCGAGTGGCGACCGCTTGAACCCGCAAAAGGCGAAGCCCCGGGTGGTGGATCCCGGGAACGCCCTCCGACGCTTAAGTTAGTAATGAACTAAGTTGAATGGATCGAGGAGATCTTCCTCGATGTACGTGGGGGATTCCTTGGGAGACGAGAAGATTTTCAAAGGATGGAAGTTCTCGGGATGAGTGTGGATGAACGTTGATGAACGTTTGATGAATGAGGATGAGTGTTGAGAGCTTAGGAGCTTGAGAGCTTGGATTATCCAAAAGGTGAGATGTCTTGTCAAATCAACATAACATGCCTTGGGATTGAGGAAAGATGAGTATTTATAGGGGATTTTAAAGGGGTAAAACGGTACTTTACCATGGGTTAGGGAAACCCTAACCCCAGTGGGCTTTGGGGCTTTTACCCGGCCCCGTTAAGGGTTATCTTGGGCCGATTCCTCCCTTACCCAACCGATTAGGCCCAGTCGGCCGCTGACGTGTCGATTGAGATGGAACCGTCCGGGAATACCCGAATCAACATCTAAGTTGGTGCTTGTGCAATCCCCTCCCCGCAAAAAAAATATAAAAAGGAAGGGGAAATGAAAAAGGAAAAGTTCATCCGCATTGTTGTTCTTACTTTCGGATTCTTCATGCATTTCCTACAATTTTGGACATACAAAATAGTTAATTCTTATTAATGAGGATAAAGGCAAAGAAACCACATAATACGTAAATGATGATACAAATAGAGAAATGTGTGGAGTTTATAAAAGAAGATTGGCAAATGTACATTGAACCGCATTGCATTGAACTTCATTATGCTTCACCAAACCTAGCAAAAATATGCCTATCAGTCTTCGTCCAAGACTTTTTAATCTGAATTATCCCTTATAATACGATTTTTATCGACTTCATATGTATCCATAATTGGCATAATCTAAATTGTCCCTTTATTATGGAAGGCAAATACTCTTCTTTTACTCATGGGGCGCCTTCCCAATTGCATTATGCTAACAAATTTGAGAATTGTGGCTATTTTTCTCATTCACTTCCGTGCCTTCGATCCGTGTCATATGAGCTATAGAGTCTAGTGTTCTATTGCTGCATCTCTATCTTTCTCACTGCTTAGCTAATGTCCTTGATCTCTTTTCCGGGTTAGCACTCGATAGTTGTAAGCCCTCTTGGGTTGGTAACCTGTCTCGGTACGATTTGAGGAACATATGTCGTGCCTCTTTTCGGCATGTTGCCATGGTTTTCTTGAAAGAAAGTTTTAAGGAAATAAGAGGCACTCTAGCTTGGGAAAGGGGTGTGAATATAGACAAACACACGCATAAAGAACGAGGTTTGTGTCATTCACTACTAGAAAATCGTCATATAGCGACTGGAAATAGCAACGGAAAAACGTTATTTAGCGACGGAATTTCACAATTAGCGACGGAAAATTTTCGTCGCTGATTTTGCGTCGCTAAAAATCAGCGACAGAATTTTACGATTCTGTCATTGATTAGCGACGAAATCAAATTCCGTCGCTAATCCAATCAGCGACGGATTTTCTTGTTCTATCGCTGAGTGGAGTAGCGACATTTCGTCGCTGATTTTTAGCGAATTTTTAAAAAAAATTGACAATTTTGTATAGTTTTGAGTACTTAATACAAAAATCTACAATGAAATACAAATCCAAATAATCCGGTAGCATAACAACATTAAATTCAACTTTAATTCAAATACAAAAATCATATACAAACACAAAAGTCATAAATAATCCAACTTCAAACATCCATAAAAACTAATTGAAAATAAAAACAAGAGTAAACAAAGTAAATTATACAAACACAAGTTATGTTCTTCATCTTCCTTTTCCTCTTCTTCTTCCTCTTTCTCATTGTCTTCATCTTCTACCTCATTCCAACCATGCCTATCAAAATAAGTTAGATCAAATCCTCTAAAATCTGAAATTTTATAGTAAACAAAGTAAATTATAAATAAAACCAACAATGAGGGAGGATGGAGAAAGCATACCTACAAGAGGTTGAAGGTGGTTAGTTGGTGACGTGTACAGCAGAGTGGCGGTGGCGGAGGCGGGCGGCGAACAGCGGTGGCGGAGGCGGGCGGCGAACGGTGGCGGCGGCGGCGAACGATCGATTAGCCTCTTGCTCTCTCACACTCTTACTTCTATCTCTCCTTATGTTTGCCGATTTCTTGAAGTTCGGATTTTATATCGAAAATAGCGACGGATTAGCGACGGAATCAGTCCGTCGCTAATTAAAAAATTTTAAATTTTCAAAATCGAAGAAAATTTAATAGCCCGCCAACGTAAAATTTTTTAAAATTTTAATTTAGCGACGGAATCAAGCAACGGACAAGTCCGTCGCCAACTAAAAATTTAAAAATTTTATATATGTGAAAAATGAAATAGGCGGCAAGTTTAAATTTGAAAATTTTGGATTAGCGACGGATTTTTCCGTCGCTAATTCAAATTTGAAAATTTTTATATTTTTCAAATTAAAGTAGGCGGCAAATTTAAGATTTTAAAATTTTGAATTAGCGACGTGAATTAGCGACGGACTGATTCCGTCGCTAATTATAAAAAAAATTAATTTTAATTATTTTTTTCATAAATCCGTCGCTAATTTTTCCATGTCCGTCGTTATGTCCGTCGCTAATGACTAAAATAGCGACGGAATTAAATTCCGTCGCTAATTAAGTTTTATCTCACACATGTCGATTCCGTCGCTAGTTTCCGTCGCTATATAGCATTTTTGTAGTAGTGATTTAGGACCTTTGGTATTACTATCATTTATATAATCTTGTAAATTTAGAAGGAATAGATCAATTGTTCTTAATTTACAAGATACAATTTGAGAATGTTTGTTTACAGCCTCACCTCTCTGTGAAACCAAGACAATGAATTTTGAGACCTACCAGTCAAAATTTTTTTGAGCAAGTTGTAGGAATTGTCTATGTAAATCTACGCCGTTGCAAAAAGTTTTAGGGTGTGAAAGATATATGGCGGAATGACTCACCAATATGGCGATCGACATTCTATATATATAAGAGATAATATAGAAAAATAATTTACAATTATTTTATGTACAATAATATCTCTAATACTCTATTACGCCCCTCAAGTTGATCTCGGGGACGCATAGACAGCTTGGACTTAAGAAACCGAAACTGCTGAGAGGACAACCCTTTAGTGAAGATGTCCGCAATCCGAGAAGTAATAGGGATATATCGCATAACGAGATCTCCATCGACAACCCGTTCTTGAACAAAGTGATAATCCACGACTATATGTTTGTTGCGGTCGTGATTGACCGGATTGGCAGATCATATATGTAGCACCGATATTGTCACAATATAACCGCACAGAGTGGTAAGAGTGATACCAACATCAAACAAAAGCTTGCGAAGCCAAAATGTGTCAACAATCAGTATGACCATTAGCGCGATACTCGGCTTCAGTGGATGATTTGGAGACCGTAGGTTGCTTTTTAGAACGTCAAGATATAAGATTAGGACCAAAATAAACCGCATAGCTCTGTGGTAGAGCGACAAATGTCACGACAACTAGCCCAATTAGCATCGGAATAGGCAATAATGACTGATAGTGAAGAGACAAAGCATGAAGAAAAAGCCCATGTTCAAGAGTTCCCTACAAATACCGAAAATACGCTTCACAAAGCATGCGGATGAGTAGTACGGGAGCGTGCATAAATTGGGAAACTTCATGCACTACATAAGCAATATCGAGTCGAGTCATGGTTAGTATCGCAAGACACCTACCATACTTCGTAATGATAGGGATCAAGAAACAGCTTCATTGTCTATAAGGGACAGGTGGTTTGAGCATCATAAGGAGTTTTAACAAAGGTACAAGTTTGAAACCGAAATTTATGTAAGAGATCTAAAACATATTTCTCGCTGTGTCAAAAATAATCCGAAGGAGATCGAACCACCTGAATGCCAAGAAAATAACTTAGGTTCCCAAGATCTTTCATGGCAAACCGACCGGTAAGGAAATCAATAAAAGATCTGCAGTGAGGTGGATGAACAACCAGTCAAAATAATATCATCCACGTAAAGAAGGAGAATGAGGACATGACTACCAGGCGCAGAGCAAACATGAAGGTGTCGGCATTGCTACATACAATGCCATAAGACGTAAGGAAGCTGCTAAAGCGATGAAAACGAGCACGAGGAGCTTGTTTCAAGCCATAGAGCGCCTTCTTAAGGCGACAAACATGGGTAGGGAAGTCAGGATGAACAAACCCGGGGGTTGTTTCATATGAACTGTCTCGATAAGATGTCCATGTTAAAAGGCATTCTTGACATCAAGCCGTCGAATGGGCCAATGAAAAGAAACAAGAAGAGTCGAACCAAACAAATAGTAGCATGCTTAACAACGAGGCTGGAAATCTCATGGTAGTCAATACCTGATTGTTGGTGAAACCCCTGTGCTACAAGTCGAGCTTTGTACCTCTCCACGGTACCATCGGATCGATATTTAATCTTGTAAACCCATTTATCGCCAACCAAATTAAGATCCGGTTTGGATGGAACCAAATCTCATGTGTTTTTTGATGAGGTGGATTGGGATGGAACCAACTAATACTCTATTATAGGGTAACAACTTACTGGAGACCTGTGGATTTTTTATGAGGTGGATAGTGCATGTTTCTAGGCATACTCCCGGTAAATTTTTCTTTACATATCACATATGTAAATATTCTTGTAGATTCCAAGAACTTTCGAGTGGGAAACCGAAGAAGAGGAGCATGATTTATGGGCCCATAACCATCTTACGGAAGTTGAAATTGGTTGTTTCAATGGAGCCTCCTCCAATCAATTAAGTTGTGCTATATATTTGTTCGAAGTGCAGCTATGCTTGAGCAGATGGTCATTGATAAATGTTTGTGGTAGTACATTGGATGTGGTGAATGGATGCATCACCATATGCCTTGGATTTTTGCCATCACAAGCAGCTTTATTTCTAAACGATTGAAGAGATAAGCGCGGTCCAAGAATGCAAAAATCATTTTTAGGTGATTAATATGTAAACCTGGCAATTAGGTTATTCGGGTCGGTTTCGGTTTGGGTTAGTTCGGTTCGGGTCATGTTCACGTCATTACAATTTGATTAATTTTTGGGTTGGGTCGGGTTCGGGTTCGAGTCGGGTTGACTTCGGGTCAACTTATATTTGGTTCAATAAGCTTATCTTGGAGAAACAAAACACGTTTGCGAAAAATATTCGGGTGAGGTTTAGGTCGTATTTGAATCATCTCAATTTGGCTTTTTAAGTGTTGGGTCGGGTTCGGTTCGGTTTTCGGGTCATCGGTTCGGATCTGGTCGGGTCACTTTTGTCAAGTCTATTAATATGTGCATATTTATTTATTTTTTTTTTGTAATGGGTAAAAATAATAGGTACAACAAAAATTAACCAGACCCTTCTCACAAGGGTTCTATCTAACATACCTTTTGCTAGAATTGACACAAGAAGAGGAGAGGAGCAATATCCCCAAGTGGTTTAAGAAGGAACCTAGTGCCCATGGTGTGTCGACCAGTCGCACAATTTGTTTCTCTAAAAATATAATTAATCGTGCAACTTAAAAATTTTGTCATCGCAGAATAAAATCTTTAATGATATAGTCGACTTACCATGATAGTTTGATTCCCTTTGATTGCTTCAATGATAATGTTATTATCACCCTCTATAGAAATTCTCTCGCATATTTGTTTTGCTTGCTTCCTGAAGCCTAAGTCTAAGTGTACTCGCCTCGCCACCAAAATGGTAGTGTGGCCCAGGTTAGATACTCTTGCCTTGACCAAGTTGTCTTTTTCATCGGTATGCGAAAACCTACAGACTGCATCTCCATTAATGATTGAACCGTCAAAATTAAGCTTAATATCCACCCATTTGAAGGCTTGTTCCATTTGACTAGGTAGATTTGCTTTATATCTCGTATGACTGTTCTTATCGTACGGATCATTTAGGGAGTATTTCTATCTAGATTTCCATTCTACAAATGCTCTTTTTTTCATGATCGAGCTCGATATGGTTGAACTCTTCATTGCTAAAAATTAGGGCATTCATTTCCTTCCAAATGCTCCATAAAAGAAATATGACTGTGTGAAGTTGATCTGGCTGAAGGGTGGATCGAACCGCCTGGAGAATGCTTTTCCATCAATTTGTAGAAACAAAGAAGTTTTTGTGGTGTAACCAGTGATAGTTTGAAGTTGTAGTTCACAGATCGTAGTGTTCACGGGCATTTGAAAAAGAGATGGTTTTTCGATTCTTCATATGAGTTTCATATTTTACGGAAAAGATTGAGTTGAATTCCTCTCATAGCTAATGACTTCCTAACAGGGATTCCATCAAGTAGAAATTACCATAGGAAGATTTTGATGCTCGGTGGTATGTTTATTTTCCAAATCCACTCGCCCTTTCCATCCATCATTCTTTTTGATCATTTTGTACTAGTCTAGTGACATACTTTGTAGTAAACAATCCATTTCCAGAGAATCCCCAACTACTTTCATCTTTTTAGGGTAAACTTGTAATGGGATACTTTTGATGAGATCTACAACATTTTTTGGAAGTATAGCTTCCGGCATGGGGATATCCCAAATGTTGTCTTTGGTAATGAAATCATTTACCCTAGCTTGTAGATTTAGGGAAAGTGGGTCATAATCTGTGATTTGTAACAAATTTTAGTTTTGGCACCAAATATCAATCCAGAAGAGGATATCTTTTCCATCTCTAATTTTCAAGCGATTCCATTACTAAATGTAGAAAAACATTTATACATAGATTTCCAAACCCATGAGTCACCATTTTTTGGTTTATGGGTGAAAAGATCACCTTGACTTGCATATTTCATTTTCATATGTTGTACTCCAAAGATTGTCATGCTCTTTAATTAATTTCCAGATAAGTTTACATTGGAATGCTATATTGACATTCTCAGCTTTTGGTAAGCCCAATCTGCCTTTACATTTGGGTTGATAGATATTGTCTCATGCAATCATGGACATTCCTTTATGGCTATTTGATTTCCAAAAAGAAATTCTATTTATCTTATCAAGAGAATCTGTGTATTTTTTGGAAGTACAAAACATTGAATTAAACAACTCTTCCTACCTTTGACAAGATATTAATAGCTTTCCTAGTACTGAGGTTACTATTCACTTTATCGATATCGATAATGGATAAAAACGAAGGGATTTTCTTTCTTCCTTGTATAGTCGAGCGTTTTAAATACTTACCTAGAGATTCAACATTGGGAATATGGAAAATAGCATAAGCTACTTCCTTATCCCTTCTAGCAGCATTTGACGAGAAAATCATGGATGATTTGTGATAATTAATCAATTTTTCAGAGGACGCACAAAATTCGTCCATGATTTTCTATAAGAGACAGAAAGCTTGGGTCTTTGCTTTACAGTACAACAAGCTATCGTCAATGAAGAAGAGAGCTAGTATCACTTTATCTTTTGCACAAAGCTCTATTCCAAGAGCACTTTTTTGTTAAGCCCACTTTGACTTAGTTTAGTTGAGAAAGCTTCCATAGAGAATAAAAAAAGTGTATGTTGAAAGCGGATCACCATGTTTAAGCCCTTTTATTGGGCTAAAGAACCCATTTAGCTGATCATTCGTTGTAATCTAGTCATAAATGTATTCAATGATTATGTGAAGTAGATCATTGGTGTTTGACATCAGAAGTTACAGGCTGTACAATGGAACATTTCACAGCTGATTCGCGATACTATTTAGTTAACTAACTGTGAAAACTACTGCTTTGATATTTGTGATTTTCATCGGGTTTATTTTATCTTCAACTCGATGTTTGATCTGAAAAAGATAAACATTAATGTTGATCACAGAGAAGTAGTTTCTCTGACTAGAGATACAGTTGAGCTCTTGTAAGCAAGCTGACTGAACAGCGAGCTCGAACTGAGTAGAAAATTTCAACTTGCATCAGCTGGTTCATGTCGGAAGAACAATCTCGAAGACGGATTTATTCCAGGATAGCTTTACCTAAGGTGATATGCTTTACTTTCTTTTGAAAACAATTCCTTGATTGAAATTCCTGGTGGGGAATCTCACAAAGTGATGTGAATTGATTCAAATCACCACAGAAAGTAGAAAACCTGAATTTAACTGACCATCCACCAACCAGGAAAAGAAAATGTGATTGTTTCATCTTACAGTAATGTGGCGTTTAGTTGAATGTAATGCAATAGCGGCGTAATATAATCAACCATGTAATGTAATTAGGTATGTAATATAATAGGACAATAATTACATTACTATGTTTGGTTATATAAAAAGTGTAATGTAATCACAAAGGTAATGGATTCTTTAAATGACAAAAAATAGTAATTAAATTATTATAGTGGACATAAATGTTAGATAAAAATTTGAGCTACATATTTAAATTTGACCTTTTAAAATATTTTCTATCAAATAATCAAGTTTTATTTCTTTCATGGCAAATATCAACTATATTATTCTAATGACAATAAATATCGTAACAAAGATAAATGTTATCTACATGAAAACATGCTAAATTCAAAATCATATTTTATATTCTTTTAATCTTTTCTATCATATTTTCTAATTTTAATTTTAATTTTTGGTGGCAGAAAAGATTAACTAGATTATTCTACCCGCGATAAATGTTTGCCGTATTGAAGATAAATGTTATTCAAATAACAAAATTTTAAACTATAAATTTATATTTAAGCTTTATTTAATCTCTTCTATCAAATAATTAAGTTTTTAATTTTTTTCATTGATAAAAAATACCTACCGAAATTATTTTATTGATGATAAATATTTATTAAATTAAAGATAAATGTTAACAAGTAAAAAAATTGATCTAAAAATTCTAATTTAAGCTTCTTTTATCTTTTTGATTGAATATTAAATTTTGAATCCAAAATGTTGAAGTTGAATTTTTCTCTTAATAATCAACCGATCATATCAATATTAAGATAATAAAAGAAAGAAAATCAAGTTCTTTCTCAAATGGATGAATTTTTTACTTGCCATGAAGGAGGAAAAAAAGGATATGGAATAGAGGGAGGGAGAGAGAGAGAGAGAGAGAGAGAGAAGTATTGTAAGTGTATTAAAATTTGATCACAAGAATGGATGTAATCATAATTGTTTAGTAAATGTCTAAGTAATAGTAATTACATATGTAGTTGTTAATGTGATTATAATACAATTTTGATTGTATTACAAAGTTGTAACTTTTAACCAAACATGGTAATATAATCACCATTACCAATTTGATTACATTACCACTCTGATTATATCCAATCAAACATGCCCTAATATTGAGATCTTATGCAGAAACTGTAATAGATGTTTTCTATACTTGGTCGATATGAGACTCAAAGTTTATAGGAATAGCCTAATGTGAAGGGCAAGAGTATAGTTTGTTTTGCAAAGTATCTTCAACAATATATTATAGAAAATGAGAAAACAACATGAAGTCGTTGCATTCCACTCTCCATATGATCGAGAAATTTTGCTTTATAGGGTTCAAGAAACCATCATATAAGAGCCTCATGTGAATAGGAATCTCACAAGTCAGTCTTATTGTTATTAGTTTTAGTTTACGGTTGCTTTCTTACAGCTTGCAACTTTACAACTACAAATAATAGGGCCGAATCCCTATTTGGACTCACTGAGTGAATTGTGAGATTCCCACGTTCTACTTATTTGCATCTTCGGTGGCCTACCCTTCGCTTGATAATTAACGTATTTGTTGCTTTGTACAAGCTAAACCAAATGAGTACCCGAGAGTCCCATATAAAAGACAGAGTGAACTCCTTGACGTTTCTGTCGGAACCATATTTTACGGGCTTGACTACCTATCGATCTATTGGATAACATGAAACATCTTATTTGATTCCCTAGTACAAATGTGAGCAAAAATGGTAAGTCATATGTTACTACTACTTACCTCTACTCTTTCTCTCTCAAAGTGTGTCCTACTTAAATTGGCTTATCGTGACTTCAATTGCATCCTTGAATTTTATGGGCTCTCATAGGACCCATGGATGGTCATGTATTCCTAGTGAGTCACAAATGAGTCATTAAAGTTGACTTATAACAGCAAGTTTATCATCTTTAGGAAGAAAATATCGGCTGTGGGTCATTCAAAAGGTGGTCACTTCTCAAACAACCCAACCCACTACCTATTTAACCTAATGGTCAGCCTAATCTTGATTGTGAAATATATATGTGTTATTAAATCATTCTTTTGGCATAATTAACTTTTGGCAAGTGGATCTACTGGTACCAGAGTTAATTAGTGTAATGGGACGTGATGTTACTTTGATTAATCTTTTCCAAGTTAAAAATAATTTTGGTGGGTCTTGCAGTCTTTGTACTTGCAGTTTATGTTACTTGAACTCAGCCATATCTATATTAATTATTAATGTAGGTTTTGTATTAGACTTGATAATTTTTTGAAAACATTTGTAGAATTTTAATCTAAAAAGAAGTAAAGAGCGTCCATATCCATATACAAGTGTCGTGCATCCGATGCAGGTATAATAGATGCAAAATAAAAAGCTCAAGTTACTCAACTTCTGTTGTTGCTTTGGCAGGTCATTATGCGCCTTCCTACGATATAGCTAAAATGCTCATAGTTGTCCTTAGAATACCTTGCTATATAGGTAGTTCCATAAACTTCAATACTTTTTTTCTTTTCTTTTTATTTCTCTAAACTCTCCCCTATTTTTCTCTTCTCGTCCAACTATAAATTAACATATGACCCGAGAATACAACTCATCATACTTTAAAAATTGTAATCTAACAACAACTATGCAGCTAATAATGCCTAGGTCTAGCAGATTTCTAGTATTTGGCACCTTAAAAACAATATCACAAACAAGTACATAAAGACCAACTCAGATTATCAGTATTTGAAAATGTTTGATTTGGTAACATCAACTCATCTGGTATGAACTTTCCAAGAACTTTCGTATGTTTTCATTCGTCTTATTTAGGAAGAATTGTTACTCTTATAATCAATAACAGAGCTAGAAATTTATCCAATGATATCCATTTCTAAATTTCCTAACATTTAGCTACGTACCAAGTGCATTTGCTCATACCCCTATACCATATTCCCTCCCCCACCCTAAAAAAAAAAAAAACAAAAGGCCTAATTGATTCATGAAAACCAACACAATATCTTTACAACCTATACGACATAGCCAAGAAAATTAGCACTAAATCAACCTTGTAAACATGCCTAACTGATCCATGTATGAAACCGATTGAAAAAATCTTTGCTATAATGGAATGTCCTCTGGGATTGATTTAAGGAACCTTGTTTTATCATTCAAAGGTACACAATTAAGGTTTTAGGACATTAGAAAATCCTCCACATCTTGTCTTCCCTTCACCCATCTCTCTTGCTTCTAATTAAGCAAGTTAGATCCTCTTAATTACTAGTGATTTGATATCACCGATACAAAAACTATTCTTATTAATAAAAATACTAAAAGCATACTGATATATTGTAATTGGTTCATTTTAATACTTTTAATCAATTCTCCTTTTTATGGTAATATTTTTCATTTAATTGTATCATGTTATGTTAGTAGAAATTCAATATCCATTTTATTAGTACTAGGGTTATACCTCTTACTATGCAAAGACATTAATTAAATTTTTTATAATTTAATTATTTTTAATTAATTTATAACAATAAAAATTAATTATACTTTAAAAAATAATTATTTTTTTCAAATAACAATAATAAATTGATATATTACATTTATAATTTATTATAAACAGTAAATAGATATGTCTCTTTATTTTTTCTATTTAGATTAATATACTTTTTATTCTTAATGTCCATTATATTTAATGTTAATGTGAATAGTCCTAGCATTAAATTAAATTAAAATTACATTCTACATGGCATCCTACATGCCGCTAATACATTACTTTAATTCAACTTTTAATATATATATATATATATATATATATATATATATATATATATATATATATATATATATATATATATGATACTTAAAATGGTTGATCACCAATATCCTTACATACAACATACTATTTCCTGAACTATCTCAAGGGATCTTATTAGTCAACTTTCATCCATCCCAAAGTCTTGCATGTACCTTAGGGTGTACGTGAGCCGAGTCGGCTCGTATAAAGGCTTGCAAACCGAGCTTACGGCGGACCCGAGACGAGCCGAGCTGAGCCTGGACAATTATCGAGCCGAGCTCGAGCTTGCAATTTTGGAGCTCGTAAGCTCGCCGAGCCTATACGAGCCAATTATAAACGAACCGAACGAATGAACGAGCCGACGAAGCTGAGCATACGAGCTGAGCAAACGAGCCTAAACGAACCTGGATATTGTTTTCTTAAGTGTGTATTTTGTAATTGTTGAGAAAAAAAAAGTTTAAATAAAGTTCAAGTTTATGTTTTTATAGTAAGTATATAAAATGTGACTTTGAATCTAAAAACAAGAGCTTAAAAGAAGCATAGGGAAATAACGAGTCGAGCTCAAACTCGAGCTTTTGATGAGCCGAGCTTAGGCTCGAGCTTCGCGAGACGAGCTCGAGCTTGATTTTGTCAAGTCTGGCAAGCCACGAGCCGAGCTCGAGGTACAAACAATACTCACAAGTCGAGCTCCGAGCCTGCCGGGTTACGGCTCTCAGCTCGAATATACCCACCCCACTCTATTAAGATGGCAATGGGGCGGTAATCCCGTATCATATGTACCTATTTTTAAAATAACCGTTGAGGATTTGATTGAAAGACGCAAAGATGGCTGGGATTGAGAGTTGATCGAACTGATAAAGTGAGAGAGAGACCAAAGAGGTAGAGAAGAGAGGCAGAAACAGAGGCCTTATTTGCTTGAGTTAGATCTTGTATGTGTGGATGGCCGAGGGTTTTACACATATTTTAGGGGTTTTGGAGCTGGGCTTGGGATTCATCTCCAACCCTTCACAAAAACCACATATATCGACTACTAATTTTTTATTTAATTATAACAAAAAATGAATATGGGTTGAATATGGATATAGAGCGTGCGGAGTCCATACCCGAACGAACCCAAACCCATGCCCTAACCGGTTTTTTAGAACCCATCCCAGTCCGTTCAAAATTTATTTTCATCATTCACTTGAATTATAAATAAGACTGAATTTTTTAAATTTTGAATGGAAATGATTTTAATTGTCACTCTTAGCACTCACCTAAGAGACTTTTCAACACCTCAAAACGTCTCCACTTTTTAGTACAATTATAGAGATCCAGGACGCTTATTCAAGATACTCACATGTATCTTATAAGTCGCTACAAAGTATTTATCAATCACCACTATCGAGAAGGTAACATGGCGGCGGATAGGCTAGCAATGTTAAGACTTTCTATCACCCATTCTTTGCATTGGGATTCTCTTCCTTCTTCTTCCTCATTCCTCTCCATTCTTATGAAGGACAATTTGGGTAGAACCTTTAAGAGAAGGACTACCTCATAATTATTGTATTTACCCATTTTCCAAAAAAAAAATCACTAGAAAGGGTCCTTGCAGTGCTTTCTCTTGTCATGATAAAAGAAAATTCATAAGCCCGATTAACTAAAAAATAAATTTCTCCCCAAGTCAATCCTTACACTTTCCTTCTTTTTTTTTTTTTTTTTTAACCTAAGGTAATAAGTTAGACACCACTGAACCCTGAATCCCGAATCCCAAATCCCAAATCCCGGTAGGTTGGGGTTCGAGGAGGACAAGTCGGCATGTTATGCCTGTTAATCAAGAGACACCACACCCAAAGGGTCGAGATTGCACTCCTACAGGAACACCTCAAACCACCACGTATTTATACTGTCAGCATGATTAGATAAATGACCTTTACAATGAAAGATAAGCCTTGTCTTCCCAACTACGAACTATTGGCGATTCCTCCACACACACACACATATATATATATTAAAGAAAGAAAAAGACGCATTTTGATTGAGACTAATCTGGAGTTTGCATAGCTATACTCGTGTAGTGTTTTCACACACATTTATACCAATTCATTCAGTTTTCAACATAAATGAAAAAATAAAAGAAAAAAAAATCAAATTGCCACGTGGCTAATGCCTCTCTAGCTTTGCAAGCCTTTTAATATGTGTGTAATAAAAAATATTAATATGCACAATAAAATATAGATTTATATAGAGGCGTATCATAGTGAAAAGTGAAAACAATAATCCAAGCTTCTATCAATAAAAGGTAAGACTCATTTTCCACCCTTGATATAAAGACATCTTTCGAAAAATAATATATAAATAAAAACTTCTTTAGTTAAATTTACCCAAATTATGCCAGTAACACTCTTTTCTAGACAAGTCTTTTTAAATGAGTCATAAATACTAAAATAATAAATTAAAAAATTAATTTTAAAACTTCTTAAAATTTTAATTACTCTACCAAAACCTTATTGATCATAAACTGAAACTGTAAATATCAAGACCCTCTTTTTATACTTCATTTTCTCTATTATTTTACCCAAACGCCCCTCCTCCTCTAACCAAAACTTTAAAAAAAAAAAAAAAAAATCATGGGTGAGACCACTCAACAAAAAGTCAGTCAAAATTAGGCATACCCGTGGCCTTAGTTCCTAAGACCTCTAAATTACCATAAATTATATAAAATATAAAAAATCGTATCATATAAAATATTAAAAGATTAAATATGTTTAACATGGGATTAAGATATCATTGGGACCTTTCCAAATCCTCATAGTAACATATTTACATTCATGATTCAAAATTGATGCCAATTTTCAATCCTGCTATAGCAGATCTCAGCGATTTCACATCTAACTATATATATATATATATATATATATATATATATATATATATATATATATATAAATTATAGATATAAGATAATTAAAGATAATACTGTATAGTAGTAATAGCAAACCGAGCAGATATTACAGGCCAAAATCAATCTACTGTTACTGTGTACACAACATTCAAATTAAAGGGAAAGATTAAGATCTAATTCAAACCTCCTACCTCGAACATGATGATGCTTATCATCATCATCTGCTTTATTATCATCATCATCTTCTGATCTCCTCGCACAATTAGCAGCCTCCTGATTGATCAACAGCAGAGGAGTTTCTTTCTCCTGATTCTCTCCGAGATTTTGAAGTGCCGGAAACGGTTGCAGCCGCCACGGCAGATTACTTTCTCTCCCATCAACCGCTGCCGCAGCCGATGCCGATGCCGATACCGGCGTCGCCCTCGGCGCCTTCTTTTTCTGCTGTCTCGATTCCTCGGGTTCGAGGAGCCGATCGCGAATATCCTTAGCGGTTCTTATTAGAGCGAAGAATTTCTCCATCTTGACATCTTCGTCTTCTTCTTCCTCCTCCTCTTCGCCTTCGATTGCAATCTTCCTCTTTTTCTCGCTCCTTCCATTGCTAGCGCCATGGGAGCAAGCAAATCTAGCGAGAGACAGAGAGAAAGAAGCGAGAGATAGAGAGGGATGGGGGAAGGGGAGAGGGGGACAAGGGGTAGCTATGGCATTTTCCCCATTGGTTATTCAATCGGCCCCTTATTTTATGAAGAGGTGGAGTGAGAGAAGAAAATCTGGAGAGATTCTCTATTTATTGGTAAATGAACTAACCTTAATTACCACTATATTCACTACTACTAAGAAACTTTAGGGATTCTTCTCTTTTTCTTTTTATTTTATTTTATTTTGTTTCATCAATTTATAATTTTAAAAAATTACTACATAAAATTAAAGTATGAAAAATGTGAGAAAATTTGTAAAAATCATATTATATTTGAGCTCCATAAATATTAATCTAAATTTAAATTAAACGACTATCATAACATATGTGAAATCCAAGGATAATTTTTAAAATAAAATTACTTTTTAGATTATTAAAAAATTAGAGAGACTTAAAAAAGTTGAAACTAATTTTACTGGATGGGAAAAGATTAATAAATGGGAATCCCAAAAATGAGAAAAATAAATAAATATAGAAGAGAGAGGTAAAGAAGGTTTGAATAAGTTGACTACAGGGAAAGAATTGAATGGCTATGGTCTTTTTCTTTTCTTTTTTCCTTTAGTGTCATGAAATGGGAAGATTTGTAGCTTGTGGGGACAAAACAGACGGAGTGGGTATTGCTTTTCCTTGAGTAATATTTTTGGAGGACCACTTTCATAATGCCCATTTATAAAGCTATTTATTTTTTAATATTGGTATCTGAAATGACGAGAAAACTCCTACTTGACTTGAATTATTGGGGCGCCAAGGAGGACCAAGGCTATTGATTTGTTAAGGGTATAATGGTAAACTGGGATGAGAGAGAAGGAAACGAATATATGATGAGGATTTTTTCCTTTTTTTTTTTTTTTTTTTGTTTGTTGGGTGAGGGCATCGAGGGAATTGCGTCATTGAATCATAACGTAATGTTCCCCACATGTTACGAAACTGTACCTGCTGACGTAGGAATGATGACATGTGACTATACGTGGCGTCTTTTCTTTGCATTTCATCATCGCCTCATCTACTTTTTTGTATAGTGTCCCCCTTGTCTAGTAGTATAGTACTATGTATAGTATAATAAATGATATATAGAGAAACAAATAAAGTTTTTTAAAAACCTTTTTAATCTTTCATCCTTCCGATCGTTCCAGATTAACCATTTTTAAGGACGGTTGGTTTTCACGTTTATACTATAAATTTTTAAAATAATTACAAAAATGCAATTATGCTTTTGAAAAATTCATTTATACGATTTTTCAAAACAGTTATTCCTCAATAAGTGATTTTTCCTAAAAGAAAAACGAATTGTTTATCGAATTACGCAATACACTTTATTTTTTTTGTCTCAATCAAATATCACTCAAGAGATTTCATTAGTTCAATCAATTTTTCTCTTTTTTTAATTTATCCACTACTTTTACTTTAGTATATTATTTTAAGAAAATTATTTTAGTATGTTACAAAGTATGTTGTAATTATAGGCGTAATAATAATAAAATTCTAAATCGATAAAAATGAATTCTTTAAAAAAAAAATTTATAATAACTAACAGCTCATAGTAGCAAATAACAGTTAAATGTTAACCATAACAGACTTTTAACAACTCACGACATCTCGTAAATCTTATAACCACTAAAACGTTAATCATAACATATTTATTATTATTATTATTATTATTATTATTATTATTATTATTATTATTATTATTATTAAATATAATAGTAATTGTCATTATACCTATTACTACTATTGTCGCAATTGTCTATTTTTTATTTTTATTTTTGATAATAGATAATATTGGTTGTTTTATTCAACCAAAAAAATTATATAAAAACAAAATACGACTAGTAACAAACTATATGAATTTCTGGCCGAACAAAAATTAAAAGGATTGGCATATATATATATATATATATATATATATATATATATATATATATATATATATATATATATATATATATATATATATATATATATATATATATAAGATGAGGGGATAGAGTGAGAGTGTGTAGACACCAAAAAGTGTCGTCCTTTTCTCTATTTTTTATTTGTTGGTCCGATGACGATAATCCCGAATCTCGTTTGAGGATTTGGATCTCGGATCGTATTCGATTGTTGCAACGGAAGCCGATAAACCACAAAGAACCCCCAAGACCACATAAATACCTTTTTGCCTCGAGTCGATCCAAAAATCCCAATTTCTTTCGTACGATCCAAGAACCGGGCCAAGCCTCCGGAGACAACAGAATCCAAGGCCGTGTACCGGTGAATTCCAGTGCTCGTAACACTGCATTTTACTTTGTCCAATCGGACAAAGAGTTGAAGACCTCAAGACGACATTAGACGTTGCATTTCATGATCACAAGCATCAAAGTGTTACGTTTTGGCCCCCGATATAGTCCACCCGAGACTAGGAGCACGCATCTCGCATAAAAAATGAAACCCGCCAAAAACATAAACATGCCAAAAATGGAAACTTTCCATTTTTGGAAAGTTGCTATGGCGCGCCGCCACCCCAAAATATTAAGTGGAACGCTGCGTTTTACCCGGAGACTCCCTTGAAAGCACGCTAGGGCACAAAACCCTAGAAAGCCTCTTGTGGTCGGCGCCGAACGGACTCCTATCCGGTTCAATCTTCACAATATTCTCGCTCAATTTTTGTCGCTGCTTTTGGACGGCCGGCCAAGCTAACCCTAGGTCACTTCCTTAACCTAACCTCTCCCGATAAATAGAGATTCTTGGCTCTCATTCCCACACGGCTTCTTGCCTTATCACCATGCTCGCTGAAACTCGCCTAACAACTACTGAATACTCTCATCCGTATTATGATCTCTTGGTCCCTTTTCAGCGTATTCTTTCTATACTTCCATCAAACTCCCTACATCCGATGCCTAAACTCCATCAATCACACATCTACCTACCTATCTCCACAAAGTACTCAGCAAAAACCCTTTTAAATCACCACCATCGCATCACTAGATCCGGATCCGAGATCCATATCGTAGGTGGGACAACCCGAGGGCACGGACCCGGCTTTTAATTCTCACAATGGTTTATTTTGTTTTATGCTTTCTTTATTATTTTCCATATTGTGGACAAACGATGTATCGCTTTTAATTTCTACCCGCCCGATGAAATCTTTTGGTTTTCCGTTTTCTTTTTTTCGCTTTGCCCTTTCTTTTCTTTTTGTTTTGCTTTTCTTTTTCGTTATTTCTTTTTTACCGTTTTCCTTTACTTTCTCTTTTATCTTTTTCTTTCATTACTGTTCGGTTGCTTTAATTTTTGCTTAGCATGTCGCTTGCTTGCTTGTTTTGTACATCATTTTAATTCACTACTCGAACTAGTAATGGCCGTCTTCGGACAGGCGAAACGGAAGGGTTTATCCCTACATTTTGTACCTTCGCCCCGAATCCAATTCTTGGTTCAAAGACCGATGGTGTCATTTTTACCTTCTTTTAGTCTTAGTTCTCCCATACTAAGATTGAGAGAGCATTTATTTTGTTTTTGTTAGTTTTTCTGTCTTACAAATTGATCTGGCGACTCCTCTTTTTGCTTATTTCTATTCAAATCGCTTCCGGCTATTTTTCAATCGAATAGTGAAAAATAGGGTGCTGGATCTGCATAGCCGGGGCAAAGACCGAGGGTGATCTCATGAACCGTGGCCTCTAACCGACGCCGACCACCACTAGGTGCAGGCTACCGCCTGCACAGGTGTGGACGATAGACGGGCTCGGGTCCAAACCGGTGTTTTCACACTAGTTTGGCCCTAGAGCTTCAAGACAAAAATAGAAACAGAAACCCTAATTTTTATTTTTTGCTTAAGAGATAATATACCAAGACTTCTTAAAATAATTATTAGTATAAAATAATTAATAAAAGCGCCATTCAAACTTTTCCTAATCCGATTTAATATAATTTGAAAATCTTAATAGAAGGTTCATCCCACTTTCTAAAATTGACTTTCTAAAACCATCTTCAAAATCAATCTTTTAAAAAAGACCCCACACAAGTGGGGAAGTTCAGCGGGCCCTGGCCGGCCGTGGTTCCTATAGTGGTAAGTCCGCTGGGGATAAATCATTTATTATGAGGACGAAACTTGAAAATTTGAGTAGTGAGTTTTAATGATGTGCTTGCATTAGACATCCCATATTTAGCATATTTTGAACTAGTTTGAATATTGTTTTGAACCCCTAAGAAAACTTTATTGTAACCCCTGTTTACCATTTTTGGAGAGAGACTCCTACTGGTTCCTTTGGGCGGGCCCAACTAGGTTTAATTGCCCGAGTAAATGGTACCTCCTCCCTCGTATCACGCACTCTTAGGCTAAACCCTTTGGTTAACCGAGAGGCACCGAGAATTTTAGTTGGTACCCTTATCCATGCAACCCATGGGGGACCAAATTCTCGGACTACGTGTCACCATGTATCCAACTTTTTAAACTCTTTTGCCATAGAACTTTTAGACTTTTTAGGTGGTCCCGTGTGCATTTGCATGCTTGAATGAGTGTGTGTGTTTTAGACTTAATCTTCTACTTGTGAGCCTTTAGGGATAGGTGAGGAGCGCTGAATAATCCTTGCATGGGTGCAAAATAAAAAATCAAAATAAAATTTTGAGACGGTCCAATTATGTGCATTTTAGCCAAAAAGTCCAAAATTACATTCCCCTTTTAGGTCGGTCCATTCATTCCATATTTGTATTAGCTAAATCAAAAATCATCTCTCTTAAAGTTGGTTCATTCATTTCATTTTTGTATTAGCCAAAATAAATTTCATCTTAATTAAGGTGAGTCCGTATTTTATTTTTGCATTAGCCTAAATAAACTTCATCTCAATTAAGGTGAGTCTATATTTACATTTTTTTTTGCATTTAGCCAAAGTCAAAATCATCTCAAAGTAGGTGAGTCCAATCTTGCATTTCATTTGCATTAGCCCAAATTAAACTTCATCTCAATTAAGGTAAGTCCATATTTACATTCCTCATTTTGCATTAGCCCAAATAAACTTCATCTCAATTAAGGTGAGTCCGTATTTGTATTTCCTTTTTGCATTTAACCAAAATAAAACCATCTCAATTAAGGTGAGTCCATCCATTTTATTTATTTGCATTAGCCAAATTAAAAATCATCTCAATTAAGGTGAGTCCATTCATTTCATTTTCGAATTAGCCAAAATTAAATTCATCTCAAATTAGGTGAGTTGCATTTTCATTTCTCATTTAGCCAAAACAAATTCATCTTCCATTAGGAGTAATCATCTATGCATTTCAGTTTTGCACTAGCCAAATCATAGAATCATCGCAGATTAAGTCATAAGCATCGATGCATACATTCCATTCCATTTGTTTTGCATCCCTTTGTGTACATCTAAATAAAAGAGCATATCATTTTCTCTTCCTTTAGGATTAGTCTTCCTCGGGTCAAGCACTTAAGCCACATCTCCCTATAAGATCATCCAATGAGCCCATCACTCATTAAGAATGCTAATAAAGTTTTCTTTTTTCCCTTTTCCTTATCCATTGTATTTCCCTTTCCCGCTTTCCAATAAATAAATAAAACACAACCAACTCAAATTACCTTCCTTTTTGAACTATGAAGGCCTGATTTACGTTATAGCAGATACGTAGGAAGCCCACAAGGTCGGAGCCCAAACCTAATCTTGATCCCAATTTCCATTTCCAATTTTTCAAATCAATGCCGGTTTTCCCTATCCGGAGGATCGAAATCAATCAAAAAATATGCCAGTCTAATTCAAGCATCAAACCATTAGGAGCACGGTCCATCGGGAGCGAGTGCATCGTAGTTCAAGCGACACATTCTTTAGGCTCTACTTTAGGGAGTGGGGGCTAAAGTGCGGTTTTTATTTTTGTCTTTTTGAATTTTTTACATCATCTTAATAAAAGATTGCATTTGTTATTAGAATAGAGTCTTGCATACATATCCTTTGCATGAGTCAAACTCCTAAAAATACAAAAATTAATAACAAAGTACCCTACAAGGAATTATTCAATCAAGCGAGCATTAAGCATCAAACAAGCATCAAGCAACATCAAGCAGCATCAAACATCAAGCAACATCAAACATCAAGTTAGCATCAAGAAGGTCCTCGACACCGTCACCTTCGTCAAAGAGGATCTTTGATGCCATCAACTAATCAAAGCTAGTCTACTCTCCAACATTCAAGAAGAGATAGACACAAGCATCCAAGAATAATGCGGGGCTCCTGATCGGAAGGGTCATAAAACCACAACAACTCCAAGAACACTCGGGGAAGACCCAAATCAAAAGAGTTATTACCACACAAATTAAAAGCTCAAATTTACAATGAGGCACATAACCTCAGGAAACATCATATTTTCAAGCAAGCGTTCCCTAGATGTAACAACCTAACCCTAAACCACATTATTTATTATACCGATTATAAAATTTGCATAATCGCGCGCACGCACTTCAACTCGATATTTTATATTTAAATTATTTTTATATGTGTGTTATACGGTTAAGGCGACGAAGTGGCCTCCAATGAAATTTCATAATGATGGTTATAAATTTATGCATATGTTTAAAAGAAAATTTAAAAAATTGTATTAATATATAATATATACAAATACGAAGGTACATGGTTATAAGGCCATTAAAGAGTATATTTTAAACAAATTATTATGTTTAAGAATGAATTGTATTATTTATATGCAATACTAATTAAATGAAATAAAATAACAATAAAATAACAAATAAAAAAATAAATAATAAAAATCAGAATTTTCTAGAATTAACCGGAAACAAAGAAAGAAAACAAAAAGATAAGAAAAAATATATAAATAAAAAAGCTGATTTTTTAGAAAAATCCAGAAATGGTTTCTGGAATTGTCCAAAAAAATGATAAAATAGATAATGAAAATAAATATATCAGCTTCACAGTTGGGTTCAAGGCAAGCAATTTTAATTCCCCTCAAACCTTCCTCCCGTGCTCAGTATCTCTCTCGCTCATGCCCTGCGTCCCCCTCCCTCGCTTCTCCATCCCTGCTGCCGCCTCTCCTCCGGCCACCAGCGCAACCGACGCCGACCTTTCCTCTCCCCCTCTCTCTCTGTCGCTCTCGCTCCCTCCCTCTCTCTCTCTTCCTCACGCCTGCCTCGCCTGCTGCGGCCCACTCCCCGGTCGGCCACCAACCGTAGCTCAATCGCCGGAGTCGATGCCGGTGCTTCTCAATAGCTGCCGGAGCTCCGCTATTCATCACCACCACTCCTTCTTCTCCTTGGCTTCCACTCTTGGGTTTGAAGAATTGAGGCCACTTCCGTTGCCGACTAGCTGGTAACTTAAATTTCTATAAGGGGAGAAACAAAGATTTTCAATCCAGTACGTTCATTGCTCGTACCTTTCGAAAATTCACATATTTCAACAAATCTCAACATTTCTTATATAAATAACTAATAATGAATCATTTGTAAATTAAGTTTTGTCACCTAATTAAGTGGTCCCTGGATCAATTATCAATTATTAAGGCTTACGCCTTTCAATTCCACCGGCGCGGTTTCAACTCGGGTTCTCGGTCGGCCCGGAGGTGTGCACCTTATTCAAAGATCGCATCAATTATACAAGGGGCTCTACTTTCAGTTAATAACCAGCAAGCAAGTTTGACTCATATTTTCTTCCTTCGATTTCGAACTAAAATGAATTGAAATGCGCACGCTCAATTAAAATGTTTTCAAAGCAGTTTTACAGTGCAGGAATGTTCATATTGAGTTTCGACTCATTCTTTGAATTATTTTATTGTTTTTGGTTTTTAGGAAAAGGTTATGTCAACAACCCATTACCTAAGAAGCCTGGCGAAGCAAGACCTAGCTGGATGTGTCGTTTCCATAGATCTATGATGGGTCTAGACGTTCATAGTGATTATCTCCTTATCCGGTTTTGGGTTTGACCCTGGAATGTATTACATTATGCTTATTTCTTACTGCAGACGATTGAATAACATAAAAGTGTATTTTGGGGTTGGTTTAATTATGTTGTATGATTTAACTCCTTGGGAAATATTATTTAGTGCTCTCAGGACTCACTAAAGCATAACCGATGGACACGAGTTTTTATCGTATTTTATTATAGCCTAGTCCTATTATTAGGGCGGCGGTAACGCCTTAAATCCTCAACTTCCACTGCAACCATACCTAATATTCTCTAATTAGGGAATTATTAAGTAATGGTGATTGGGGGCATTACGGTTGTGGTATCGGAGCCAGGTTTAAAAATCACTATGAGCAATAGGGTACTAGGGTGTCATGATTTGAACTTTAGGAAATTACGCCGCTATTATTTCCTCAAGTTGTCATTTTGGGACTTGTGAATATAGTATAGTTAATGTGGGGTTGATATATATACTTTTGGGTATGCTAGTATAAACGATGTACGTAATGACTTAAGTTGCTCACATGTATTCCATATGCTTTTAAGTGTTGTAACTTGTAATTAAGTTTATATAGTTTGTTTCATATGTTATGAATCATTTAGGTTATTTTAAGTCTTAATGTATATTGGTTGGACTCCGGCGTGTGGCCGTTGAGTTGCGTACTACGAGCGTGTGGCTCGTTGAGTGATATTGTGGTCTTTATGCAGGGTCTTTATGTTACAAACAGAACTCGCCGAAATTTTTAGGAAATATCAAACTCTTTTAGAAAATTCCCTTTATTACCTTTAAGTTGGAATTAGAAAGCAAAACCGACATGTGAATAAGCCTTGGGACTTCCTCTAATTGAGGATTTCTCACCCGATGAAAATTTCCAAAGCTGAATGATAACCTAACATACAATTTGGTGTTGCTTAGTATATAAACGCAATGAAAGTAGGAGTTAACTAAGTATGTTTTATATTAAAAGTTTTTAGCAATTTGTTTTGTAGGAGACGGAAAAGAAATTAATTAGGGAAATTTATATTTATATGATTCGGCATGTCTCAGCTAGAAAGAAATAACGTAATTTCGAATGTAATAATGTAATTTCGAATGTAATGGTAGAGTTGGGTAATGATTGAGGATTTGCCGAATAGGCATTAGAAACTCCTCCCAACTCGCAACAAATTCTTAGTGAAACCCAATTTATACCCTTAGAGATTTTCACCGATACCATGGACCCAAACTATTGGAGGAATTTGGTGGCGAGTTAATGAAAAAGATTCCTCCTACACCTACTGAATCCACTTCTAAGCCTAACAAGTTAGTCGACAGAGTGACTCATCGTAATCCTAAGACTTACGATGGAAAGATTGATACAGGGGAATTAGAAGAATGTATTAGGAGAAAGAAAAAGATATTTGAGGTTGTTGAGGTACCTGAAGAAAAAAGGTGAACATAGGGACATATTACGTAACTAGTGAAACAGATGTTTGGTAGAGCACGATGAAAAACAAATTTCGAGATTGTGAGTTCACTTGGGGAAATTTTTAGAAGAGCTTACAACTAAAATTTACTCAACTATAGTTCAGCGACAAAAAGAAGAAGAGTTTTTAGAGTTGAAAATGGACAACAATATGACGTTATCTAGATTTGCCCCAAATTTTGTCACTACTCGATGGGATGAAGATGATAAGATTTGAGGAAGCCTTTACCGATTATATTTGGTATCAACTTGTTGGCCAACCTATCAAATATAATCAAGAGTTGAACGAGTAAAGAGCGAACTAAGGGCCCCTTAAATCTCGGAGACTCAAAAGGAAGTGAAACAATACAAGTGAGAGTATAGTTCAAAAGAAACATGTTACTAGTTCCAACAAGGGTCACTCATTGATTATTTTTGAACCCCTGTGGGAAATGTTGCCAAAAAATCACACCGCACTAGGTCTGTCGAATGGGTAGTAATAAATGTATGTGTTGTGGTAGCCTTGAACATTTAGTAAACACCTTCCCAATAGGACAAAAAGTTGTAGAGAAAGGAGTTGCCAAGCCCCTAATGACACCATGTGAAGGACCGCAGCATCTTCCAAACCTGTAATTGTTTGACAAGTGTAAGAGATGAACAAGAAAGAAGTCTGCAACTTTAGGAATGACGGTTGTCACTCGTATTTTTTTTCTAAACTCAAAGTCTTTTTTTATGTTTTCTTTGATTTAGGTGTCATCCTTTCATTTATACTTACTCGCGTTGCCTCATAATTACATTTAAATGATTGTAAGGCCCGAATAGAGTGCCAAACCAGGTTACTGAAATTGAAAAGTGGTAAAATGTCCAATACTCTAGCAGCACGTGCCATAGTCATATGTTGGGAATTGTCTTCCGTAGATTTAATGCAATTTAATCGACGGAATCTGATGTCATTTTAGGAATGGATTGGTTCGCGACACATGAAGTGAACAAAGATTGTAAAGGTTGTAAGATTAGTTTAAAGGGCCGGAAAAGAGAAAGAACTATGTTCGGGTGACAAAGATACAAAGGAATATTTCATAACTTCAGTCATGAAGGCTAGCTAATTATTAAGAAAGGACTACATAAGGTATTGATGTTATGTTATTGAGGATAGAAAAGAAGAGACAGATATAAATGTTACACCTGTAGTATGTGATTTTTCATATGTATTTCTTAAAAATTTACATGGTCTACCTCCTCAAAGGGAGATTGAGTTTGAGGTTGAACTAATTTCTGATGCGTAATTCATTTTCAAAGAGCCATATAGGATGACTCCAATGGAACTCAAAGTGTTGAAAGCCAGCTGATAAATTACTACAAAAAGGATTTACTAGGCCAAGTGTGTCAACTTGGAGAACTTCGATCTTATTTGTGAAGAAGAAGGATGATACTTAGAGACTTTATATAGATTATAGGGAGCTAAACAAGATAACCCCTCCCCAGAATAAGTATCCTTTACTCCGAATTAATGATTTGTTTGATCAATTTCAAGGAGCCGACGTGTTTGATCAACTTAGCATTAAGTAGAAAGATACTCCCAAAGCTGCGTTTAGAACCGGATATGAGCATTATGAATTTAAGGTGATTCTATGTGGACTTACCAATACACCTACTGCGTCCATGACTTTCATAAATGGAATTTTAGGCGTTATCTAGATAATTTGAGGTAGTACTTATTGATAATATTCTTATATCCTCTAAGGATAAGGGAAAAGTATGTCTAGCGTGTGAGAACAACGCTATAAACATTGAGAAAACATCAAGTGTATGCCAAATTGCAAAAATGTGAGTTCTAGCTAGAAGAAGAGACATTTTTAAGGCATGTTGTTTCCAAGGAAAAGGTTAAGATCGATCCTCATAAGGTAGACGCAATAACCGAATGGTCCACACCAACCAACGTTACGTAAGTGAGGAGTTTTCTTGGGTTAGCAGATTATTACCGGAGGGTTGCACAAGATTTTTCAAAAATAGCATCATCACTAACCACTTCGTTAAAGAAAACAACCAAATTTACGTGGTCGAATAAATATGAGGAGGCATTCCAGGAGCTCAAAAAAAAAAAGGGAAGAAGAAGGTTAACTAGAGCCCCTATTCTTACCTTACTCATGGGAGGTAAAAAGTATATCGTCTATAGTGATGCCTCTAAAAACGGGTTAGGATGTGTGTTAATGTAGGATGAAAAAGTCATAGCTTATGCATCCCGACAACTCAAATCGTATGAAAAGAATTATCTTACCCATGACTTGGAGTTGGTCTGTTGTTGTATTTGCACTAAAAATTTGGAGGCATTACCTATATGGCGCGACCTGCAAGATTCATACTGGCCATCAAAGTTTGAAGTACATTTTTACCCAAAAAGAAATCAATTTAAGGCAACGCCGCTAGTTAGAGTTACTTAAGGATTATGATTTACAAATACAATATCATCCGGGAAAGCGAATCTCGTGGTCGATGCATTGAGTAGGAAGACACAACATAGTTTGAACGCAACGACAATAACCCAACCCACTGTTTTACAGGACCTTCGAGTATAAGTGTTGAGTTAGTCTCGGATGGACAAATAGATGGATTTACGGCGGCCATAGAGGTACAACCTACTATAATGAAGAAGATCCAAGTAGGCCAAAATGATGATGTTGAGTTAGAGAAAGTATTAAGCCAAATATTAAAAAGGGAAAAATCTCCTGGTTTGTAGTACATGAGGATGGAACCTTGAGGTTTCAAAATGAGTTATGTGTACCAAATTAAGAGGAATTAAAAAAAATTCTTGAGGAAGCTCACAATACACAATACTCGATACGCTCGGCAAAAAAAAAAAAAAAAAAGAATGTATAAAGACTTGATGCAATATTTTTGGTGGAATAATATGAAGAAGATATTACGAGAATATGTAAAGTGTTTCATTTGTCAAATGGTTAAGACCGAACGTTGGAGAGTATAACATGAAAAGAGATATCAATGTCCTGTTGGTGAAGTGAGACCTTTGGAGATTCCTACATGGAGATGAGATTCAATTTCAATGAACGTTGCCATAAGATTACCTATTATTACGTCGAGAGAAAAATGTTTGAGTGATTGTTGATCAACTTATTAAATCTACAGATTTTGTACCAACACATGACACATAGAATGTAGAGATACTAACACGATTATACATTAAAGAAGTCGTTAGGTTACATGGAATACCTAAAAACATCATATCCGATAGCGACAACAGGTTTCAAATGCGTTTACGGCAAGCTCTATAGCGACCTTTTGTGACTAAACCGAGTGTTAGTAGTTCATACCATCCAAGAACAGTGGGGCACACTGAAAAAGTTAATTAAATATGAGAAGATATACTAAGAGCATGTATATTCGACTTTTAAGGAAAATGGGAAACTGATTTATCTTTGGTGGACTTCTCCTATAATACAGCTTATCAAGTCATCGTTAAAATCACCCCATTTAAAGCATTGTATTGAAGGAAATGCAGAACCTCATTGTGTTGGAGTGAGTTGAATGATGCATTAACTATAGGCCCGAGTTGACCTAAGGAATAACTGGAAAGGTTAGCAAGATTTAAGACCACATCAAGGAAACTTAACGTCAACAAAAGAGCTATATAGATAAAAGTGTTTTTGAAAGCTGTCTCCACTGAAAGGGGGTCAAAGATTCAAAGTTAAGGAACATCAAGTCCTAGGTATATTGAGCCATATGAGATTATAAAGAAGTTCAATACAAGTATCCTATATGTATTTATGTCATCCGAACTGGAACATGAGAATAACGTCTTTCATGTTTAGCAGACTTAGGAGGTATATACCCATTCCAAACCATAATATTGTGATAGAGCCACTAGAAATCATTGAAAACTTCATATATGAAGAGTTTTCAGTTCAAATATTGGATTAAGGGTTAAGAAAACCGGTAATAAAAACATTCCTTTAGTTAAAGTCCTTTGGGAAAATCATACGTCATCGAAACTAACCGAGGAAGACATGAGGAAAACCAGCTTGTTTTAAGGTCAATCTAAATTTCTTTCCAAACTTGCAAGTTTCGAGGATGAAACTTATTTTAAGGGGGAAGACTGTAACAATCCGACCCTAAACCACATTATTTATTTTAATGATTACAAAATTTACATCGGTGAGTGCGCGCACTTCAACTTGATATTTTATATTTAAATTATTTTTATGTGTATGTTATGCGATTAAGGCGACGAAGTGGCCTCCAATGAAATTTCATAATGATGATTATAAATTTATGCATATGTTTAAATGAAAATTTAAAAAATGTATTAATATATAATACATACAAATGCGAAGGTACATGGTTATAAGGCCATTAAAGATTATATTTTAAACAAATTATTATACTTAAGAATGAATTGTATAATTTATATGCAATACTAATTGAATGAAATAAAATAACAATAAAATAACAAATAAAAAAATAAATAATAAAAATCAAAATTTTCTAGAGTTAACCGGAAACAAAGAAAGAAACAAAAAAGAAAAAAATATAAATAAAACAAGCTGATTTTTTTAGAAAAATCCGAAATGGTTTTTGGAATTGTCAAAAAAAATGATAAAATAGAAAATGAAAATAAATATATCAGCTTCATAGCTGGGTTCGAGGCAAGCAATTTCAATTCCCTTAAACCTTCCTCCCATGCTCGTGTATCCCTCTCGCTCATGCCCTGCGTCCCCCTCCCCGCTTCTCTATCCATGCTGCCGCCTCTCTTCTAGCCACTAGCGCAACCAACGTCGGCCGAAAACCGATGCCGGCCTTCCCCTCTCCCTCTTTCTCTCCCTCCTTCTCGCTCTCTTCCTCGTGCCTGCCTCACCTCGCTGCGACCCACTCCCGGTCAGCCACCGGCCGTAGCTCAATCGCCGGGACTCGACGCTGGTGCTTCCCGAGAGCCGCCGGAGCTCCGCTATTCACCACCACCGCTCCTTCTTATCCTTGGCTTCCACTCTTGGGTTTGAAGAATTGAGGCCACTTCCGTTGCCGAATAGCTGGTAACTTAAATTTCTATAAGGGGAGAAACAAAGATTTTCAATCCAGTACGTTTATTGCCTCTACCTTTCGAAAATTCACATATTTAACCAAATCTCAACATTTCTTTTATAAATAACTAATAATGAATCATTTGCAAATCAAGTTTCGTCACCTAATTAAGTGGTCCCCGATCAATTATCAATTATCGGTTATGAGGGCTTATGCCTTTCAATTCCACCGGCGCGGTTTCAACTCGGGTTCTCGGTCGGTCCGAGAGGTGTGCACCTTATTCAAAGATCGCATCAATTATACAAATGGCTCCATTTTTAGATAATAACCTAAGCAAGCAAGTTTGACTCATATTCTCTCCTCTCGATTTCGAACTAAAATGAATTGAAATGCGCGCGCTCAATTAAAATGTTTTCAAAGCAGTTTTATAGTGTAGGAATGTTCATACTGAGTTTCGACTCATTCTTTGAATTATTTTATTGTTTTTGGTTTTTAGGAAAAGGTTCCATCAACGACCCATTTCCTAAGAAGCTCAGCGGAAGCAAGACCTAGCTGAATGTGTCGTTTCCATAGATCTACAATGGGTTTAGACGCTCACGGTGATTATCTCCTTATCCGGTTTTGGGTTTGACCCTGGAATGTATTACATTATGCTTATTTCTTACTGCAGACGATTGAATAACATAAAAGTGTATTTTGGGGTTGGTTTAATTATGTTGTATGATTTAACTCCTTGGGAAATAGTATTTAGTGCTCTCGGGACTCACTAAAGCATAACCGATGGACACAAGTTTTTATCGTATTTTATTGTAGCTTGGTCCTATTATTAGGGCTGCGGTAACGCCTTTAATCCTCAACTTCCGCTGCAACCATACCTAATATTCTCTAATTAGGGAATTATTAAGTAATGGTGATTGGGGGCGTTACACTAGAATCCAGGTCATCCAATGACCAAGTCTAAGCAAGAATTTCTACATGAAGATAAGCATTTGTCCCGATTCAGACGAAAGTGGATAGAAGTCAAGCTTCGGGCCCGAGCATCGGTCAAGGTTAAGACACCTGGTCGAGTCTCGGATCTAGCGAGCGAGTCAAGGTTCGGACAACCTCGTTGAGCTTCAAGCCTAACAGCGGTCAAGGTTCGGACACATCCTAGTCAAGCTTCAATCCCAATAACGGTTAAGGTTCGGACACATCTCGGTCGAGCTTAAGGCCCGAGCAGCGGTCAAGGTTCGAGACACACCTCGGTTGAGCTTTATGCCTAACGGCGATTACGGTTCCGGACATCCCTTCATCGAGCCTCAAGCCTAAAGACGGTCAAATTTCGGACACCACACCAAGACTTCGGAACCACTTTATAGCCAAATCAAGGAACCATACTTAAAACATGATCCGGTTACAAATTATTTCCAGGTAACACTTGCAACTATTTACATTCGATTATTAGCTAACAAAACTGTCTTTAGACCAAGAATGGTCAAGTTTAGGCACACCTAGCCGAACTTCGGATCCAAGAAGCGGTCAAGTTCGAGCACTACAGTTGGACTTCGGACTTTACTACCCGAGTCAAGTTCAAGCTCCCCGCCAAGCTTTAGACTACGCACATGGTCAAGTTTGAGCACACCTATCCGAACTTTAGGTCTCTAAGTAGCCAAGTTTGGGAATCAACAAATGGAATTTCGGACTCCATCAATCAAGTCTAGGCCCCCTATTAGAGCTCAAGTCACAAGGTACCTAATTTCGGATGCATTAATTCGGTTAGAGCAACGCCAATACCGAGTAAGTACCCTTTAGTATCTACTTTAACTTTTGTCTTTCATACTCGGTCAAAGTGGGGGCTAACTACGGACACCAAAAAAGTGTCGTACTTTTCTCTGTTTTTTATTTGTTGACCCGATAATGATAATCCCGAGTCCTGTTTGAGGATTTGGATCTCGGACTATGGTCGATTGGTGCGGCCGAAGCCGATAAACCGAAAGAACCCCCATCACCACATAAATAGTCCTTTGCCTCGGGTCGATCCAAAACTCCCTCTTTCTTTCGGACGATCCAAGAATTGGGCCAAGCCTCCAGAGACAATAGAGTCCATTGCCGTGTACACTGGGAATTCCAGGTTTAGAACATCTGCGTTTTACTTTGTCCAATCGGACAAAGAGTTGAATACCTCAAGACGACATTAGACGTTGCATTTCATGATCACAAGCATCAAAGTGTTATGTTTTGGCCCCCGAATAGTCCACCCGAGACTAGGAGCACGCATCCTGCATAAAAAATGAAACCTGCCAAAAATAGAAACCCGCCAAAAATGAAAACCTACCAAAAATAGAAACTTCCCATTTTTGGAATGTTGCTATGGCTGGCGCCTGCCACCCCAAAATGTTAAGTGAAACGCTGAGTTTTGCCTTGAAGACTCCCTTGGAAGCACACTAGGGAACGAAACCCTAGAAAGTCTCTTGTAGCCGGCAACGTGAATCGACTCCTATTCGGTTTTATCGCTTTGTTATCCAGTTTAATCTTCATAATATTCTGCCTAGTTTTCGCTGTTACTTTTGGAAGGCTGGCCGAGCTAACCCTAGGTCACTTCCTTGACCTAACCTCTCCCTATAAATAGAGAGTCTTGGCTCTCATTCCCACACGACTTCTTACCTTAGCACCACACTCGATGAAACTCCCTAAGAGGTACTGAATATTCTCATATGTATTATGATCTCTTGGTCCCTTTTCAACGTATTCCTTCTCTACTTCCATCAAACTCCCTACATTTAATCCCTAAACTCCATCAATCACACATCTACCTACTTATCTCCACAAAATACTCACAAAAAGCCCCTATAAATCACCACCGTCACATCACCGGATCCAAATCCGAGATCCATATCAGCAGGTGGGACAACCTAAGTGCGGGGATCCAGTTTTCAATCCTCACAATGATTTATTTTATTTTATGTTTTCTTTATTACTTTCCGTATTGTTGACAAATGATGTATCGCTTTTAATTTCTCCCCGCCAATTTAATCTTTTGGTTTTCCACTTTCTTTTTTTTTTCGCTTTGCTCTTTCTTTTCTTTTCATTTTGCTTTTCTTTTTGTTATTTCTTTCTTTACCGCTTTCCTTTACTTTCGCTTTTATCGCTTTCTTTCGATCTTGTTCGGTTGCTTTAATTTTCGCTTAGTATGTTGCTTGCTTGCTTGTTTTGTACATCATTTCAATTCACTACTCGAACTCGTAATGGTCGTCTTTGTACAGGCATAACGGAAGGGTTTATCCCAACGTTTCGTACCTTCGCCCCCGAATCCAATTCTCGGTTCAAAGACCGATGGAGTCATTTTTAGCCTCTTTCAGTATTAGTTCTCCCATACTAAGATTGAGAGAGGATTTATTTTATTTTTTAGTTTTTCTCTATTAAAAGCCGATCGGCGACTCTGTTCGTGCTTATTTCTATTCAAATCCGCTTCCCGAATATTTTTTGACTGAATAGTGAAAAATGGGATCTGGATCTACACAGCCAGGGCGGAGGTCGAGGGTGATCTCATCGGCCGTGGCCTCCGGCCGGTGCCGGCCACCACTAGATATAGGCTACTGCCTACACCGTGTGGTCGGTAGGCGGGCTCCGGTCCAAACCGGTGTTTTCACACTAGTTTGGCCCTAGAGCCTCACGACGTAAACATAAACCCTAATTTTTATTTTTCGGTTAAGAGATAATATCCCGTGACTTCTAAAAATAATTACTAAAATAAAATAATTAATAAAACTACCATTTAAACTTTGCCTAATCAGATTTAATAAAATTTAAAATCTTAATAAAAGGTTCATCCCCACATTCTAAAATCGACTTTCTAAAAGCATCTTCAAAATCAATCTTTTAAAAAAGAGACCCGACACAAGTGGGGAAGCTCGGCGGGCCCCGACCGGCTGTGGTTCCTACAGAGTGAGAGGATTAAATCTTAACCATTCACTTCAAATTTAAGGGTCAACATTAAAACAAAGTTATTTTCTATCAAAACCACCTTCACTACCAGCCCACCACCTCGGACCAATGCTCGACTACCGCAGCCACCACGGACCGCTGTGGCATATCACCGTGAGGGACAACTCACCCCACCACCACACTTGAAAACCGTCAGCAACCTCGTTGGTGGAAGTTATTGGCCCCCAAAATTTTTTCATAGACCTTCCTTCCTTGACTTCTCTTTCCTCGACCACCCTTGCCCAACCCCAAAATTAGGTATTACAAACAATACGCACCTTATTTTCTAATCATTTCGTGGGTGCAAGATATAAATTTTCGATTTTAGGTTCAACATACCCTGAATTAGATGCATTTTAGGGTAGAGTTTTCATAAATTTCTCCGACTTTACCGACGGAAAAAGTGAAGAAAGCATTGGAGCGTGAAGGGAGAGGACAAAGCTTGGACAATAGTAGACTCGACGGAATCCTCATTGGTAGGTTTCCGGTGACCGAGATGACGTCCGGTGAGGCTGCCTGTGAGGTGTGATTGTTTTAGGGTGGCATAGTGGAGGAGGAAGTAATTCGAGTTTTTTATTTGATAGATTAATCTAAGCCACTCATTTTAATCAAATGGCCCATATTTAATTCTTTCACTCTCACCATTAAAGTGGAGAGAAAAAAAGAAGAAGGAATAGTCGTCCAAAGTAATGAAGAAGAAACATAAATACCACACTTCGACACCTAATCAACGGCCATATTTCTTTCCTCTAAACGTATCACGGATAAACACTTGGTTGCATCTTTGAAGATAACGACGTGTATGTTGAATGAGTGTATGGATTTCCCAGGGTACTGTATATCTCCTTTAATACCTTTAATAACAACTTGATTATCTCATTCCAAAACAATTGAACAAAATCTTGCATGTACTTGTAACGCCCCAACCCGTAATTACCGGTTTTAGACTAAACAAGCCGCTAGCCGATGATTAGCGCAGCGGAAAGGAGGTCGGGGACATCACTGCCGCCCTTACCGGAGGAAAGGGCAAGGATTCTAAATGATATTTTATAAACATGGTAATACGAAGTCAATGACACTTGATCATTAATACCCTAACTAGGTTGCCATTGCAAGCCTCTAAGTCCCGACTGGAACTTCTCTTGCTTCATACCTTCAATATCTTTACCTAAAACAAAACAAGATGGCTTGGTACGCTTAGGTCCTTTGAGTGAATGAAATAACTTAGAAAACCCCAAATGAAAGTAAGAAGATTAAGGAAACCAAAGCCATGATAATATGACTAGAAGGTCCAACCTCAACCAAATCAAAAGGGTTGGAGCTACTTCTCATAAACCATGACGAAAAGTGTCATAGAATCTCATACAACAAGCTAATACGGGGACAATAGTCTCTGGAGCCTTCCTTTTCAAAACCATTATATGCATTATTCTCATTCAAGAGATTTATACTTATTTACATCAACTCAGGAAGTCCCCCAACTAAAAGCCAAAGGGATATAAACGTCGGTCAATTACCAAATTGATTTACAGATTGGCCAAACGGTGAAAACATGTGGCCTACCAAAATAAGATTCCAATAATTATAGTTGGAGAATACTTTCCCACTAACCTCATCCACTCCGATTTAGTTGCCTTTAACATGATACTAAGAAGGGATTGATTGTCAAATTATGAGGCCAAAATTTATTGTGAAGGACAACAGGGCGATAGTAGAGAGTTGACAAGAATAGAATGTGTATTTTATGGCACTAAGAATAGAAGGAAATATCCTATAATATCTTTTGGTAATACAACGAACGTTTGAGAAAGGAATGCCAAGGTTATTCGAGTTATATTACTAAAGAAGAGAAGAAATAATTAAGCCTCGAGGATATTTTGGTCATACCCAACTTAAGATAGGATTGGAAGACATACCCGAGATTGTATTTGCAACAAGGTATGACCATCATAAGTTTACCGTCATGTCATTTGGGTTAACCAATGCACCCGCCAAGAACATGGATCCAACAAATAGTATTGCCACAAACTTAGGGTAGTATTCATTGGTGATGTATGGACATACTCCGAGATTAAGGAAGAACATGACTGTCGTTGGAAAAAGGAAGTTGCAAGTTTGGAGAAGACACTAATCATATGTCCAATCTCAAAAGTATAGGTTTTGATTGAGCAAAATGATATTCCGAGGTCATGTTGTACTCAAAAGGGAATAAAGATAGACCCACACCGGATACGAATAGGTCAACCAATGTCTCCGAAATAAGGAGTTTCCTAAGGTTAATTAGTGGAATATTATTGAGGACTTGTACCGAACTTTTAAGGGTGATCCTACCCAGGACTAGCCTCATATAGAAACCTACCAAATCTCACTGATCTAATTAATACAAAAAGGATATTCCAAAGCATTGAAAAACAAATTAACCATAGCCTCAGTACTAACCCTTCCAAAAGAAAATAAGGAATATATTATTTATAATAACACTTACAACTGGTAATTTTAAAATAATGAATTTCCAAACTCACTTTTTGCCCTTTCTAGTGTGATTTGCTCCTCGGGCCCTATAATTGAGTGAGCAGACATATAGAAATGATGGTAGAGAGGAGGTTAGAACTCATTAACTCCTTATAAACCTCCAAAGCTTACCTTTAATAAATTTGAAACTAATTGAAGCTTATATATCATTCTAATAGCTATAACGTTTAAAGAGATTATGAGTCGAAATCGAATACCATTTATAGAAGGCTAACATCATAGCTGACGCCTCAAGTACACTCAGCATACTATAAACACTATGATCGTCACCTAACTAATTCATATTTTGGGAATTATAAAAGTAAGAAGATGAGAATATCAAAAACCAAGGAGACATAGGGATTATTACTTTGGAATTTTGAAGTGAAATCACGTGGAACAGCAGAAAAGTAAGGATTTAGTAAAGATACAACAAAACACTAGGAAAAATAAATTCCCAGGACTTGTGTTGCATAAGGACCATACCCTACAAAGTTCGAAACCATTTGAATACAAATCTTAACCAAAGATCCGAGCAAGTTATTCCCAAAGGCAAAATGGTAAATGCCCATTTTTCTAAACAACATAATTGGGAAGGGGTTACCATATACCTTTAGGATGATATAATTTCCAGATTATGGAAGTTGAAAAGTAGTTGGGAAATGTTCTAATCAAGTACCTTATTTTGGGAGATATTAGTAATAATCAAGGAGAAGAACTAATACCTTATAATTTTCCAAGATCCCTTTGGGTTTATGTTCGGTCCAAATATTACGTCATTTCTACCCTTATTTACTTAATTTTTCACTCATAAATTAATATATTTTTTAGAATTTACTTATTTTATTTACTTTTATAGGTAATAAAGTTCAACCGAACAAGAATCGGACATTTGAACTAAAAGACAAGAAAAGTATGGACATTAAGATTCAAGATTTATAATAAAAACAAATAAAGAAAAAAAAAAAAAGGAAGGCAAATCAGGAAACAAATCCAGCCGTGGCAAGGCAATCAAGGAATTTTGGTGAAATCATGATGCTGACATCAGCATGATGTCAGCAGCTAGAAATCAGTCGTGTGTAAAAGGGGAGGACAATTAGCAGCGATGGGGGTTCTAAGTTCGGCGGCTGGAGCTTTGTCTTCAGCCGCAGGATTAGTTTTTATATTAGGTTAATTTAGTTTAATTTAATTAGTTTTCCTCTTGTAAATATTGAGATTCAATTTGTTTTAGTTTTAATTATTAGTTAAGAAAGTTCGGTTCCGGATAATTTTCGGTTTCGGTTCGATTCGTTCATATTAACTTCTTCCCTTTTGTCTCTCCCTTCCCTTTAATTTGTTTAATTTAGTTTGAAGATTCAATTTTTATTATATTTTGATGTTAGTAGTAGTTAGTTTAATTATTTAATCTTATGTTTAATTTTATTTTGTTAGTTTATGTCGTTCTTTGAGTCAATTTTTATTAGTAGTTATTATATAAATTGTGTTTCATGTTAATTTGTTGTTAGTTTGAGTCGCTTTGGTTGATTAGCCTCCTTGATGGCTAATTAATTTTGTTTAGACCTTTACTTACCTAGTTTATGCTAGTATTTTGTGATTGTTTCTCATACCTACCACATAGGTTCGATGAGATGCCCGAAAGGGTCTTTTCATCTTGATTTTTAGGCGGTTGGTCTATCATCTGAAAGGTGGAGTCAATTTGCTAGTGTGGATAAACATAATAGTTGGGATTTTGGCATAAAAATAACCCGAATTCTAGTTAGGTCCGAGGTTGATATTTTTGTAGTTTAGTTGGGCTAACCCCACGAAAGTAGGTGGTTAGAATAATTAGACTAGCTCATGACCCTCGAAAGTGTGGCTTGAGTAGGCTTTGATGGTGCAACTGACCACTCCTAAATACTTATATAAACTTGGGTAGGTTTATGCTTGACTTGATTAATTAGTTTATTAAGTGGTAAAATCACAACTCGAGTATTTTATTTTTATTACTTTCTAGGTTAGTTTAATCACAATTTCTATCTCATCTATGTTGATTCGTCTAGATAGAAAGTTTAAGATAGCTTTGATATTTGAAACACAATTCTCTGTGGACACGACCCGTGCTTTCCGGCTAGCTACAACTACGCCGTGCACTTGCGGTTACAATTTTAGAACTTAAATTCTCCCTACAAGTTTTTGGCACCGTTGGCGGGAGTTGTTCGTTTCAATATTGGAGCTTACTTGAGCATTCTAGATTAGGCATTTAATTGAAAAATCCAAAAAATTTGAAACATGTCTACTTACCATTATCCGCAGTATGAGCATGAATTGTTTTATCAGTATTTTGATCAACTTAATGCTCTTCTTGCTCTTTCGATAACTTGTTTGGAGAAATGAAAAGTATTAAATGTTGTCTATGAGGGTGTTAATAGTGAAACTCATGCTCTTTTAGAGTATTGAGATTTTTGTGCTAAAAGTGTTGATGAAGTTTGGGATTTGCTTGAATGGATTGCTTGGGATACTTGTGAATTTGAAAAGGCATGTACTGATTCCGGATTTTTATGTCCCGACCCTTATGCTTATCATGCTAGATCTTACATCCAATCCCCTGTATTCCCGATCCTACCCCTCTTTAGTGTGAAAAGTGTAACTCTTCCGATCATGGTACTAGTTATTGTCCTTATTATGATACTTTATCTCATGAATGCTATGATAGTTCTTTATAAAATGATAAGGGCTATGGATGAATAAAACGAGCAACTTGCATGCCTTACTAAGATTAGGGAGTCCGACCTATTGCATGAAATTGACCTTAGTCTTAGTTACTGCAAAAATTGAGGCATTTTTCTATGATGATGATGAGATGAGTCTTCCTTTTCGTTAAAGTCCGGACTAGAGAAAGAGATTGACCCTCCCATTACTACATTACCCACAGTTGCTCCATCCGTACTGGTACACATAAGGACAACACTGAGTCCGCCTTTGGTGTTGATACTAGTTTAGATGGTGAGGGTGATTTATATTGTGAATCGGAAGATGTTTTTGTTGAGGTGTTTGATCGGGAGACTCCTTTAGGGGAGTCATGTGAGGTGGTTGTGGTCGAGGCATCGCCTACTAGTCTTGATGTTGATGATCATGTGTCCCCGACCCACTTACTTTGATCCCTGCTTCCCCTATTTGTTCACTACCCTTCCTTTCCCCGAGTATCATTTTTCGAACCCACTACTTATGTGATTTGTGATTCGATTTAGATGTGGGCAATATGAATTACTCATCTAGCATGCTTGAGGGGGATGTGGTTGACAATATTGTGTCCCTAGGTACATTTAGAGGTTATATCCCCTCCGTTGACCCTTTTCATGCTTACCTAGAGGACATGCCTAGAAAAATCTTGTGGACTAGTGTTGAGAGAAATATTATACCGCAAGTGCACGGTGTAGCTATAGCTAGGAACCGGCAAGTAGGGGTCGTATCCACAAGGAACTCACTTTCAAATACTAAATCTACCTAAAAACTCTAATCTAGGTAAAAACTCGGTTCGACGAGTGATTTGGTTTTTGGATCAACTAATAACAAAATAACTAAGAGAAACCGATGAATAAAAAGTCTTAGATTGGGATTAATCACACTAATATGCTTGAAACCAGAATCGAATACCGTTTGAGATTTGCCTATGCTAGTAGTTTAGAAAGGGGAGACACCAAATTAAACCTATCTTCGCCTACTTTCGAAGGTCAAAGACTAATCTTGCACAATCTAATCACCTATTTTCATGGAATTAATAAAGAGCAAAAATCACAAAGAATGCATCTCACAACCCCGATTAAAACCTTAATTATTTTCATATTGAAGTTCTAATCGTTCACAATGTCATTCTAGGTAAGTTTTCATCTTTCGATGTTCACAAAACCCTAATAAAAGCAAAAGAGTCCTCTCTCGAGGCAATCAATGAAAAAGTGATGAACGAAGTGAATTCTAACCTAACAAACATAGAACAATTCAATTGGTACTCAATTCATGATTATCAAGGCATAATAGGGATCAATCCCAACCTAAGTAGAGAAATTAGCCCCTAAATATGATACTAAAAATTGACAAGATTCAATGAGTATAAACATGAAAACTATACAGAAATTGCAAAGAGCAAACATAAAGAGAGAGAATTAATGAATTATCGAATAGAAATCCGAATGCTTGAATTCAAATTAATCTTCAAAACTTGAAAATATTAAACTTCAATCTAAAGGGATTTGACTGCTGGAAACTAGCCTAGAAACCCTAACATTTGATGGAGAAAAGAACTGCCAAAAAAACTAAACAAAAATCGCTTATAAAGCCGCCGAAACAGTGTTACACGGCCGTGCTTGAAATATCGCACGGTCGTACAAGTTCTACACGGTAGGCCGTGCGAAATTCCTGAACAGACACGGTAGGCCGTGTGAAATGCCTGAACTCTCTGCCTCTTTTGCACGGGCCGTGCAACTTTGGCACGAGGTACCGTGCACGACTTCAACTTCCGTAACTTCTCGCACGGCCGTGCAAGATGCGCACAGGGGCCGTTCGACCTTCCTTGACTTCGAACCCTTCACTCGATGATCTCGCACGGCTGTGCGGTTTCGCACTGATAGGTCTGTGCAACTTCTCTTGATGTGTTTTAGGCTTCTTTCTTGCCTCCTCTTGGGCTTGGACTCTTCTCTTCATCGCTTTTCATCAAATTTACCTCGAATCTCTCAAATTTAAGCCCAAAAACCCGTAATAAAGAGATTTACGAGTTTAGGTGACGATAAAGAGAAAATGAGCTAAATGTAACCTAAAACTAAATAAATATCATTGAAATCATCACGAAATTGGGTTAAATAATGCCTTAAAAACCGATAAAAACGAGGTTTAACAACTAGCTTCTTTGATCATTCTTTTGATTTTTCTAAGGCTTCGATAAGTTTAAGAGAACACTTGAATATCACTAACATATATGTTGTTATGTTCTCTTATCTACATTTATCCGAGTTTTGTGCTCGGGTATTTGATAAGCTCCTTAGAGCTCCGACAACATATTAGTTGGAGCTTGATCTTGAGATGAGGAGTGGCTGATGCTTCTCGAGCCTTCTTAGTACTATTTTAGGAGGCATTAGTTTAGGTGCACCTAGCACCTAACCTGGTATACTTGTTCCCTTTCTTTCTCTTTTTCTTATTATTTTTTTCTTTTTTCTTTCTTTCTTTATATATTTTTTTCTTGTTTTTAATTGTGGATATTTAGGGTTGTGTTTTTCTTTTTACTTTTAGTGGTGGATATTTAGGATTGTGTTTTTGTGGGGTGATCACTTTGAGGATAAACTTTGGATATTGTTGAGCCATGATGGCTATGATCACCTACATGTATATTTTCTTATTTTGTTTTGCTTTTGTTTTTGGGGGTAGCGTTTTTGTACATGATTGAGTCTATTTTGTTGGTGTGGTTGCTCCTTGGCTCCCAATGAGGACATTGTGAGATTTAGGTGTGGGGGAGGAGAAGCAATGCTTCAATATTTTGAAAAAGAAAAAAAGAGAAAAAAATTTTCAAAATTGCAAAAAGATTTTTGATTTTTAAAAATTATTTTTGGGGAGTTTGTAGCATTTTTTTAGCTTTGAACCCTTGTCACTTGGCTATTAGTTTGTTCATATTTATTATGTATATAATAGACTTTGATCCAAAATATGTCATTCTATGTCCCTTTTCAATCCCGACATTTAATTATTGAGTTAGTTTGACTTTGGTAGAGAAACTTGTGATATTTTGAGCCTTATAGACTAATTCATTAATTTTAGTCTCATATTTCATTTCATGTGTGACTCTTCCTTAGTGTATTTCCTCTAGAACTTGTTCTGTCTCTCTTTGAGATCATATTTGGCATATGTATTATGTAATATGATAGAGGCATTCATTGATTTTTAAACTACATGAGCCAAAAAGCCACCCTACTATATACACCTTTTTGCTATCCCTTTGAGCTTTAACCTATTCTTTGTTATACCTACATCCATTTTACCATTGGCCTATATATATTTCCTATACCTAAGCCAGGTCCAGTGGAGTAACACTTCTTGAGATGGGTAGTTTTGAGTTGTATATAAATGGTATTTTGTTTGTTTTTGTGGTTTGAAAAGGGGATTTATATTAATGAAAAATTAGATATATCCCTTAGAGGTTGATAAACCCTTTGGAATTGAGTTGTGTTCATGATTCCCATGCCAATAGTATTTGTTTTCAAAAAATAAAAAAAATGAAAAAATGAAAAAAGTGAAAAAAAGAGAAGGAAAAAAACAAAGAATAAGTGATTGGCATGGGGAAAGTTCAAAAGCTATTATACTCATTCCTTATGCCAATAGTATTTGTTTTAAAAAAATAAAAATAAAAAAATGAAAAAGTGAAAAAAAGAGAAGGAAAAAAAAAGAATAAGTGATTGGCATGGGGAAAGTTCAAAAGTTATTATACTCATTCCTTACGTTCTATCGGGTTTGTTTGTACTTGAAAAGGTGAATTGGGAGAGAAGTTTTAAGTCATATTTGGAAGTGTTTTTGCTCCTTAGTCATTAGGCCTTGACTATTTAGCTCCACATTTCCTAAATTGATTCCCTTTCTTACCCATGAATCTTAGCCTCATTACAACCCTTAAAAAGTCCTCTTGATTGCATTTGCGTTTTGCCTACATAGTGGTGGAGAATGAGAGTATGACCAAGCTTATGGTAGGGTGCGCTATTGAAATGAGTTTTGAGTGAACCATTATTATATATTCTAAACACATGAGTGTGAGTGTTCTACTTTACCTTAAAGTGAGGTTCTACCAGTCTAACTTGCTCATTATTTACTTGTATAGGGTGAAAGATTGGTATGTGGATGTCATTAATGGAGGATCAAATGTCTTGATGTGTGCATTGTTTTTATATGCATGTTAATATACGACGTACGAGGATGATATGGTTGATTAGAATGTGCACAATTCCTTCCCACTTTGTATATATGTTTGTGAAAATTTTTGCAAAACCTAAAAAGATTTCCTTTTTTTTCTCTTTCTCTTTTGATTTTCTTTTTAAGATTTTGTGGGTATATCTTCTATAAACCCTCACGAGACCTCATTCGTTCATTTGGGCTACCAAGGGGTTTAAAGGGCTTGTTGCACATGCTAAGTGCAATCGCAATTCGTGCGAAAGTGAGTTAGATTTTATTTTGTTTTGCTTGAGGACGAGCAAAAGTTAGGTGTGGGGTATTTGTTCGGTCCAAATATTATGTCATTTATACCTTTATTTACTTAATTTTTGACTCGTAAAATAATATATTTTTAGAAATTTACTTATTTTATTTACTTTTATAGATAATAAAGTTCAACCAGGACAAGAATCGGACATTTGGACTAAAAGACAAGAAAAGTATGGACATTAAGATTCAAGATTTACAATAAAAACAAATAAAGAAAAAAAAAGGAAGGCAAATCAGGAAACAAATCCAGCCATGGCAAGGCAATCAAGGAATTTTGGTGAAATCATGATGCTGACATCAGCATGATGTCAGCATGATGTCAGCATGACGTCAGCAGTTGGAAATCAGTCATGTGTAAAAGGTGAGGACAATTAGCAGCGATGGGGGTTCTAAGTTCGGCGGCTGGAGCTTTGTCTTCAGCCGCAGGATTAGTTTTTATATTAGGTTAATTTAGTTTAATTTAATTAGTTTTCCTCTTGTAAATATTGAGATTCAATTTGTTTTAGTTTTAATTATTAGTTAAGAAAGTTCGGTTCGGATAATTTTCGGTTTCGGTTCGATTCGTTCATGTTAACTTCTTCCCTTTTGTCTCTCCCTTCCCTTTAATTTGTTTAATTTAGTTTAAAGATTCAATTTTTATTATATTTTGATGTTAGTAGTAGTTAGTTTAATTGTTTAATCTTATGTTTAATTTTATTTTGTTAGTTTATGTCGTTCTTTGAGTCAATTTTTATTAGTAGTTATTATATAAATTGTGTTTCATGTTAATTAGTTGTTAGTTTGAGTCGCTTTGGTTGATTAGCCTCCTTGATGGCTAATTAATTTTGTTTAGGCCTTTACTTACCTAGTTTATGCTAGTATTTTGGGATTATTTCTCATACCTACCACATAGGTTCGATGAGATGCCCGAAAGGGTCTTTTCATATTGATTTTTAGGCAATTGGTCTATCACTGAAAGGTGGAGTCAATTTGCTAGTGTGGATAAAGATAATAGTTGGGATTTTGGCATAAAAATAACCCGGATTCTAGTTAGGTCCGAGGTTGCTATTTTTGTAGTTTAGTTGGGCTAACCCCACGAAAGTAGGTGGTTAGAATAATTAGACTAACTCATGACCCTCGAAAGTGTGGCTTGAGTAGGCTTTGATGGTGCAATTGACTACTCCTAAATACTTGTATAAACTTGGTTAGGTTTAGACTTGACTTGATTAATTAGCTTATTAAGTGGTAAAATCACAACCCGAGTATTTTATTTTTATTACTTTCTAGGTTAGTTTAATCACAATTTCTATCTCATTTGTGTTGATTCGCCTAGATAGAAAGTTTAAGATAGCTTTGATATTTGAAACACAACTCTCTGTGGATACGACCCGTGCTTGCCTGGCTAGCTACAACTACGCCGTGCACTTGCGGTTATAATTTTGGAACTTAAATTCTCCCTACGGTTGACCAACATTAAATCTGCACTCCGGACGAATGAAAATAACAAAAGTCCTTTGAACAAATATGGCACTTTGGAGATTTGAAAAAAAAAAAAATCAAACAAGGCTCGCACAACCTTACGTCATGTCCATCTTGGGAAAACAAACATATATGTAGAATTGAAACAAGATAAATGATGGTCTAATATGAGAGCAGAATATGCAAACTATATATAGATGTTTTGCATACCAAAGAAAGTAACCAAGACAACAACTTCCCATAGGTGAGATAAGGCCTTTGAGATTCTAACTTGAAAAGTAGGATCCTGTATCAATGAAATTCGTCATGAAACTTTCTATATTTACCTCCAAGAGAAATGCAAGTTGGACCAAAGTTGATCACCTTACAAGGTTGCGTATTTTTATACCACTTACTAATCCTTAAAGTTTGAATTATTTGAAAGAAAATCATTAGACTCTATAACATACCCAAGGATATAAAGACATACAAAAACACCCAGTTACAATCACAATATTGGAAAGCACTCGTAACTAACTCTTGAAATCAAATTAAACTATAGTAGTTCAAAAATCATCCAGAAACAAACATCCAAATCAAATGAATTAATAAAATTCTAAAAATAAATAAATAAATATTACAGGCTTATACTCTCAATCTTCAAACAAAATGGAAAGGTTACCTCACTTGGATCGAATTCTCATCCCATACAATTATCAAGCAAAACAAAAGTAACACCATTTGAAATCCCTTATGGAAATTGTATGACCCCATTGTATTAGGATAATAAGATGACATACCCCTATTTTGACCAGAATTAACAAAAGACTTATGAAGGTCAATAGAATAAACTTTTAAAATTTCAAGTAGGGGATATGGTCTCTCTAAAGTATCTCGAACTAAAAGATATCAAAGGACTCATAAATAGGAGAAAATTAAGCCCTAGATACATTGGGCCATATGAGATAATTCAAAAGTTAAACCACTGTGACTTACAAATTATCCTTACCAGTCGATCTAGAGCATATCCATGATGTTTTTCATATATCTCAACTTCGGAAGTACATATCCAACCTAAGCCACATCATAGAGGCGGAACCAATGGCTATCGCCCGAACTTAACACATGAGGAATATCCGGTCCAAATCTTAAATCGGAGGATTAAACAGACTTTGTACTAAAACTATTCCTCGAGTCAAGGTCTTATGGTCGAATTACACTTCAACTGAAGCCACTTGGGAAACCGAAGAAGATATGAGAAACCAGTATCCACACTTATTCTAAGGCAATATTCATATCATTTTACCTACAAGTTTCGAGGCCGAAACTTATTCTAAGGGGAGAAGATTGTAACAACCCGTCCCTAAGAAAATAATTAACCTTAAATACATTAAAAATTAGCATGAGCGCGTGCATTTCAAATTTTCAAATATTTTCATATTACACATGTGTGTGTGTGTGTGTGTGTATATATATATATATATATATATATATATATATATGTCAATGTTGTTTAAAATATAGGAATCGCATGATGACAACGACGACGCACGAGCATACTCTATAGATTTTAATGACTCGGAAGATAATCAATATTATCATTTCCATAAATTAGATTTTATCAGCAACTAGTAGCCTTAGTTGAGCATGTTTAGATTATTCATTCTAAACATTAACATTTTCATATAGCTAATTTATTTTTATTTTCAAAAATCCTATACAAATAAAATTGATAAAATTTTTGTGGTAAACCTAATATTATTAAAAATAAAAAGATAAGCTTAATAGAGAAGTATTTGATAAGCATGAGGGATTGGATTTAGATAAGAAGTAGGATGGAGATTAAGGATGGAATTAAGATGGAGTTGAAATGAGGAGATAAGGCTGCAAAAGATTTGGGCTCGAGAAAATTGAGGTAGGGTTTGACCGGCCCATTTAGAGGAAGGCAAGAGGGGGTATAAAAGCTTAATGTAACCTAAAAGCTTCATTATTTAACCTAAGCGAGATAACTCACAACCTACTCTCTCCCTCATTTATGCGCTCAACTCAACTATTCATAACATTTATTTTACAGACATGATAATGGGCGTATTGAGCTTCAGCTCACAATTCAAAAATATTTTCTTGTTTTGTTTTAGGTAAAGATGTTGAAGGTATGAAGCAAGAGAAGTTCCGGTCGGGGACTTAGAAGCTCGCGAGTGGCAACCTAGTTGGGATATTAATGATCAAGTGTCATTAACTTCGTATTACCATGCTTATAAAATATCGTTTAGAAGCCTTGCCCTTTCCTCCGGTAAGGGCGGCGGTGATGTCCCCGACCTCCTTTCCGCTGCGCTAATCATCGGCCAGCGGCTTGTTTAGTCTAAAACCGATGATTATGGGTTGGGAGCGTTACAGATCTGCTACTCTTACTCCATTTCGGACAGCGAAGCTTCAACTACCAATACAAAAGCTAGTCCCAAATTAGCTATCCCAGCTTGAATAAATTTCTCATCTCAACCTCCGATCACGAATCCTCCTACTCGCTACGATGATGATTTTGAACTTGATTTTGAAAACCCTCTTGGTGGTTTATGCTATTTGACAAACCGAGTTGAAGTAGTAGATAATGGAGAATGAGTACTAGAGTGTGAATTGAATTGATGATCCAGTTTTCCTCCGACCGTCCATTCCGTCCACAGTATCTTGGTTTTTAAAATTGTAGCCAAAGCGTTATAATTTCCATTGTTGAAGACAATATCAATTCGACTTTTCCATATACTCCGTAACAAATGAACCATTCGGATCATTTGATTTGGTTTATTCAAATTACTAGCCTTATCAAAAATATCCTTCGAGAGACACATTTTGCAAATGACTGAAATCAATATCCAACCACTTGTGCTTGAAAAACTTTGTTCCAAGTATCCTTGACTAGATAACACTACGAAAAAAGATGATCGATTGATTCACCATGAACTTGACACAATGGACAAACGAGTGTCGATAATAACCCTTCTTTGAGCAAGTTTATCTCGTGTGGATAATGTGTTGTGACCAATTTGGCACAAAAACAATTTCAATTTGTGCATCGAATCTAAATTCCAAATTCACGCAAAATACCATATAGAACAACTATTCAGGAGATAATGTGCATTCCAAGTAGCAAACTTTGTTGTAAAATTACCGCTTCTAGAAGGTCCCCAACAAACACTATCATCAATATCATGAGTAGGAAGAGGATGGCCATAATAGTCCGATGGATGTCGGTCGGTAGAAAAGAACTAAGAGGGGCTAGATCCTACTCTTTACCTAGAGTGATAAATTCACTAACCGTGGCATCCAAGAAAAGAATATTCGGAAGGTTGTTGTCATAATAATTCAATAACTTAAAGTTACCACACCAAAAATCATGCCATAATTTCGTCTTTTTGCCATTGCCTATTTTCCATCTTAAGCCCCTTTTAAAAAGATTACTTCTTTCATCAAACATTTCCAAGCCCAAGAATCAGAATCTTTAGTTTTCCTTGAGAAAAAAATCCTCCGATAGTGGATACTTGATTCTCATAATTGGCCCCGTAAATTATTTTTTACATATAAATATTTCTAAATAAGTTTATATAGGAAGGCTTTGTTAATCGCCTCGGTTTTCTCGAGGCCCAAACCCCAAATTTCTTGGGAGTACAAACTTTATCCCTAGCCACCATTGGTATCCCAGTGGCATTTTGAGATTTGTTGGCCCGATGATGAGATCTCGAGTCCTGTTTGAGGATCCGGATCACAAGTTGTATCCGATTGGTGTGATGGAAGCTAGTAACCCACAAAGAACCGAGCAGCAAATAAATAGCCTTCGCCTTAGGTCGATCCAAAAATCCAATTTCTTTCGGACAGTCCAAGCCCTGGTCATACCTCTAGAGTCAACGGAAGTCCAGGTCTTGCGTACGAGAATTTCTAAGTTTAGAATACTGCGTTTAGTTTTGTCCAATCGGATAAGGAGCCAAAGACATCAAGGCGACGTTAAGCATTGCATTTCATGATCACAAGCATCAAAGTGCTACATTTTGGTCCAAAATAGTCCGCCGGAGACAAGGAGCACACAGCCCCAAAACGAGCACCATATGGTCGAGGCCCTCACCGATGTATTTCACTCAAAACGCTGTGTTTTGGTCGAGATTCTGTTGCAGCACGGAAAGGGCACGAAAGCCTAGGATGACACTCCATGGCCGGTGCCCCCTACCAATGTATTTCACTCGAAAACGTTGTGTGTTTGGCCGAGACTCCTGGTGCAGCACGTAAAGGGCATGAAGCCTAGGAGGACACTCCATGGTCGGTGCCCCCAACCCGGGTTCTATCCGGTTTTATCCTCTCATTTTGCTGGACCAATTTTGTAGCAAATTTTCGCTCGGTTTGGAGGATTGGCTGAGAGTAACCCTAGGTCATTTGTGACTTACTCTCCTCCTTATAAATAGAGAGCTTAGGCTCTCATTTTCACAACGGCTCAACCCTAAGCGTCACGCTCGTTGAAACCTGATTAAGAGGTACTGAATACTCTTCTTTGTATTCTAATCACTTAGTCTCTTTTCAGCCTACTCCTATTCGACACCCCATTCCAACTACATCCGAACCTGAAAACTTCATCGGTCGCATATCTTTTTACCTACCTATACTCAAAACTCATAAAACGCCCCTTCAATTCACCACTTGTTGCATCACTAAATCCGGATACGAGATCTAGATAAGTAGATGGGACAACCTGAGGGCACCAAATTGATCTTCAAATCACGGTTTACTTACTTATTATGCTTTATCCTTTTTCATATTGTGGAGAAAGAATTGTATCGCATTAATTTCCTCCCGCGCGATGTAATTTTTAGTTTTTTCGCTTTCGTTTCTTTTTCCTTTTCTTTTGCTTTCGTTTATCGCTTTTTCTTACTTGCTTTTTATCGCTTTCTTTTATCATATTTGGTTGTTTTTAATTTTGCTTCATATTTCTTACTTGCTTGTGTTAGATGCGTTATATAAATTCACTACTCGAACTAGGAATGGTCGTCGTTTGATGGGCGGAACGGAAGGGCTTATCCCTACATTTCATACCCTCGCCCCGAATCCGGATCTCGGTTCTAAGACCGATGGAGTCATTTTTAATTTTTTCAATCTTAGTTTCTCCCATACTAAGATTGGAAAAGGCAACTTTATTTTGATTTTGTTAGTTTTTTCATTCCTAAAAGCGATCGGCAACTCCTATTTTTGTTTTATTTCTTCAATATTGCTTCTCGGCTTTTATCGATCGCAGAATTAAAAAAAATGATTTTGGATCTGCCAGCCGGGCCAGGGGCGAGGCTGATTTCCTCTGTCGTGGCTATACCGGCAATCGGGTCATTCGGTTCGGGTTAGGTCGGTTCGGGTTAACTCGGGTTAATCTTGTTCGGGTTCGGTTCGGTTTCGGGTTTGGGTCAACTTCGGTTCGGGTAAACTTCGGTCGATCTCGTTCGGGTTCCTTCGGTTTTGGTTCGGGTCAACTTCGGTTCGGTTCAACTTGGGTCAATCTCGTTCGGGTTCGATTCGGGTTAATTTCGGATCTAGTCGTAATCGGGTCACTTTTTGGGTCAAAATCGATTCAAAATTGTACCACTATAGGCACAAAAGTCCATCCCGAGAGACCCAACAAAAAAAATGTGAGTTGGGTCACTTTTATTAGGGTTAAATCGATTTGGATCCGATTCGGTTCGGGTCATTTTGGGTTCGGTTCGGTTCTATTTCGTTCGGGTCATTTTGCATTCGGGTCGGTTTCGGTTCGGGTCATTTCGGGTCGGTTCGGTTCGGATCGGTTCATTTCGGCTTTCGGGTCAAAATCGATTCAACTGTTTCGGATGTCGGTTCGGTTTGGGTTTCGGGTCGTTCGGGTTGACCCTTTCGGTTCGGGTCGGTTTGCCGAGTCTAGTCGTGGCTCCCGGCCAGCGTCGCCAATCGCCGGTATAGGCCGCCACCGCACGAGTAGTCGGCCAGGTGAGGCTCGGGTCCGAACCGATGTTTTCGCACTGGTTTGGCCCCAAAGCCTTATGGAAAAATCTTTTTTTTTTTTTTACAATGGTAAATGTGAGCCCCCAACCGAGCCCCTATCTCGGGGGTAAACCCGATTAGGCTTAGAAGCCCGAGGGAAGGGAATGGAAACCCTAATTTTATTTATCTTTCGGTTAAGAAATAATATCCCGAGACTTTTGAAAATAATTCCCAAACTAAAAATAATTAATAAAACCGTCATTCAAAGCTTTAAGTAATTGATTTTTGAATCAATTTATAAAATTCGGAAATCTTTCATCATACACCAAGATAAAGACATACAAATTCCGAAAGATAGAAACCAAAGTAGAGGAATGGAAACCACGGAATCCCAACGCAAAACGTAATTCGGAAAATAAAGGCATTGTATTGAAAGTCTCGGATAAAATTAATCTTTCATCATCGACTTTGAGTTTACTTGGTGGCACAATGATTTTTGGCTTCCAACCCAGTAAGGGGACAACACAAAAAACAAAGGTTGCCACCAAAGTCAACCGCTGAGCAAACATGACTCTAGGGAAAAAATTGCTTGCCAGTCCATTCAAGTATGGGTAATTATTTATTCGACCCACTAATTTTAGATAAATGTTTCTCGGTCCATCAAAGTTTGGGTAAAAATAATTTTAAATCAAATTCGGCTGAAAACTCTAATTTCCGGTGAATATGATGATGTGTCCATAAAAATGACAGTTTTGCCCTTACTAAAAACCAAGTGACCACATGATTTAAGCTATGTAAAAGAAAAACAAAATGAAAACATCATTATAGACTATAGATTGAGATGTCTTTTGCTTAGGAGAGTTACGTAAAGCATGATTATAGACTGTAATTGAATGTTTTAAAGAAGAAATAGAAAAATGTAGACTTCGTTCTTTTAAATTAAAGCATGTAAGATTTTTTCTCTTCATATAATATAAGAGATAATATTTACAATTACCAAATGGAATAATTGGCTACTATCGTTTTCAAAGAATTATCTACCCTAAATTGCTCTGAAACTTTCTATCTAAAGATCCAAAACACAATCTGCTACGCAAAGAAAAATTGTGGTACAATGTTTTGGAACTTTAAACTAAACATCCAACAATGATATCTCCTTGTGTTCTATTGAACTTAATGTGCACCATTAACCATACGTCTCTCCTATGTTGTACCCCAATACATTAAGTATCCATTTTCATTTGAAAATCAATTTACGACCAAACCTATTAATGCAAAATGAAAATTAAGTACAAAAATGAAAAATGTATAGTAATAAAGATTTAGCTCAACAAAATAGAAGCAAATAATTATCTATCATTGATTTCATAATTGAAAAAATCACAAATTTAAATCCCGTCAAACTTAACATATAACAATAGGGTCCCTAGTACTATTGATCAAAAGTTATAGAAGCCATACATAAGAGCACTCCACTACAACAATGGCAATGTAGCAGACATAATGTCTTAGTAGTCTATATATAACTTTGTGCATTCTAAAACTTGTCAGATTCGGAAAATCATAAGCAAAAGCTTGTCTGCAACCTTTTAGATACAACTAAGATCTTTGCCTATCTCATTGCAAATTTCTCTGTACTGCTCCAAACTTTGTGCATGTACCTTCTAGTACTCAATAGGTAACAACATGAGCATTGAATATGTAGCAATTCTTTCCTGGGATTTTTCTTGAACGAGACAACATTTTGAGGGGAAAAAACAAAAGATAAATCACAACCCAAGAGATACAAATAAAATCAAATCCGTAAAGTCACAATCAAACCAGAAATTCCCCAATATTGTGTGATACCATAACTATTAGATACCACCAAACAATGAATGAATGGAGTAAATATTATCGAAGAAAAGAGGGTTTCAGGGGAAACAGGGGGAACTTGGGATATATGATTTTCACATTGCTGTAAAACCCCCAACAGTGGAAGCATATACAGAAGCCACCATGGCAGGGGGAGCCATGTCTATTAACATTTTTCAAAATCAGTATTGTGATACCACATTGAATAAATAATCCACAAAGGCAGAATGATCAAACAGGTTATAGGCAAACTTTCTCATCTTCAATCAGCAAAAATATTTATTATATGATTATTAAGCAGAACATATAACATCATATAAAACCCACTGATTAAGCACCTATATAATCAATATGAATATGTGGCTAATTAAGCACCAATATAATCAATTTGAATATGTGATATTCACATGAGTAAATTACCAATCCTAGGAACTTAAATTAGGCATAATGTATAAGGAACCTATCCAATTCGTGAATGAGGCATCTAGATTTGCAAGCAGAAATACAAACTTGAAACTAAATACTAATGCAAAAATATAAGGATCCAATCAAATACCAACAGAGTGATCCATCCAATTGCCAGTAACCAACATAATAATGAGGTGTACTTTCTTCATATGTGTGTTACGCTTTGTGTGTATCCCTAATAAGACGCAATTACAGAACAATAAATGTCAACAGAGTGAGCAACAAAGACAGAGATCGAGCATCAAAGAGAAAGCCTAAATATAATATACCCAGGAAAAAAATCTTATCTTGAGAATTGATCAACTTTGAAGATAAAATATTGTCATCATTGTCGGATGCTAGAATGAGTTTGTAACGATTGAATTTTGAGTGCATCAGTTGGATTCCAACGAATCACCGGAGATATCAGTGCACTGAGAGAAATTCACCCCCACAATAAGCTGCACAGTGGAAACTCTTCATGAGAAGGCCCTGGTTTCGAAGGAGGAGAAGGGTGAAGAGACAAGAGGCCTTTCAGATGAATCAGAGATGGTCAACAGGGGATATATTGGGGCGCCGATAGTGATCGTGAGTGAGATGGGGAAGAGATCATAATGGAAGCGACGTTTGAGTTGGGAAAGACGGTTAAGGGGAAGGAGAACAGCAGATGGAATTTTATCCATACAAAGTAAAATAAATAAATAAATAAAAAGATACGAGTTACGATAATACCCTTTAATTTCAATCTACAGTAACTTTTCTTATTAGTTTTTTAATCTGTACGACAAGGATTTTTTCTGAAAATAACAAGAAAAAAAACGGATCAGATGAAGAGAGAGGGTGATTAATTGAATTTAAATATCATTAATTTAAGGAAAAGTAAGATTTTTGATTCAAATTTTCAAAAAAATAAAAATCCTTCCTTAACCGACACTAAAATCTCACAAATTCAGATCAAACCTTTAATTCCGTCGTACACGTGTCAAGTTAAACTTGTCACGTTACCTTTCCAACGACTCTCCGCCCAACAAACTCGATGTTGTTCTAATATTAGAAAATCGTCTCAAAGTTCATTCTATTTGCTGCAAAAAAAAAAAAAATTCGTATTATTTTTTGCCAATACCCTCAAAATTCATATTATTACCGTCCAAAAATTTGATAATATTAAGGGTTGTAACTTATTCATGAGCAAGCAAATAATTAATTAATAAAAGACTAAAAAGTATCTTATTCTTTTTATTTAGTATGCCGATTGATTTTCTTATTTTTAGTTAATAATTTAAAAACCTCCTTCCAAAACAATGGTTATGTAAAATTTGTTCTAATTATTAATTTAAAATATTCCTTTATAAAATTAATAATTGAAGGTCGATAATCTTAGGCCTAAATTAGTACATGCTTTTTACTATTGTCGTCATTATCATCATGAATCAACAACACATCAAAATCATACATTAGTCTCAATAGATCAAGCATAAAAAGCATCGTTACTGCAGCTCCATTAATATCGGCTAATTGATCATTATCTTTATCAAATGTCACCTCTTTTGTTTTTCGGGATGATTTAACAATTAAACGATCTAAATTATTAATTATAAATTTATCCAAAGGAAGAGAGCAGTACACTATAAAAGGGAAATAGATAGAGTAATTTGATCAACAAATTATTTTTTTGATATATTAATCAACAAATTATAGTAGAATAGATAAATTTAACTATAAGTTTTTTTTTCTTCATAAGTTTTTTTTTTTAATTCTTTTTCATCTTCTTTTTATATTTTTCCTTTCCTCTTCTTTGTTTGTTTGTTTTTTTTTTTTGAATAAAGGTGTAGGAGTTTATAATACTTTGTTTGTTTCATTTTAATGGTAATATTTGTATAGATTTTTTTTTTTATATTTAGCAAGTATTATTCGTTCTTTTATGATTGAAATGTTATGAATTCTTAATTATCAATTGCAATTAGTGGCTCTACAATTGTCTAAGAATGTTGTTTCACTATAAGCTCTATCTTTCTATTTCTTAATAATAAACTTGCCATTAGTTTTTTTTTTTATAAAAATTTACGTAAGTTTAATGTGCTTCTCTAGCAATTTTACATTAATCAAGTTTTTTATTTCTGTTAATGCTTTGTTCTAATTCCATACTTTATGTAGACTTTTACTCTTTGTTTTATAATAAGTAGAGTTATTTTGTAAATCAAGTGCCATTTTATGTTTGTAATATAGTTTTTTTATGTTTCTTTTTCTTTCGTTAATCATTAGTTATGGAAAAAAAATTATAAATACAAAATATAAGGTACAAAGTTCTTTTTTTTTTTTTGGAATGAGATAAATCTATTTCTATTATCAAGGACATCATTTTTCTTGTTATGTGATCATATTTATACATACCTTTTAAAAGATATTATTTATTTATTTATTATCTATTTTCATACTCTTATAAATTATAAATGCATTTTAAAAATAAATTTATGTGATAAATTTGAACAAAAAGGAAGACAAGAAGAAATATAGAACTTAGAAAAAATTATAAATAAGTATTTTAAAAGAAGTCAATGTGAATATTATGGTGTTTACATATGTCCCATAAGCTTTTAAGGCATTGATGATAATAATGCTTTGTAATACAAAGTAACATTCAAGAGTTTGTACTAATTGGCATGCTAACATATCCTTTAAAATATAATTTAAAAATTAATACATAAAACCTCTAGAATAATTATAATAAAGTATGTAGATGAATATTTAATAAGAAGTATTATATATTATGCTTGAAGACTACCTATAGTATTTCTCAAAAAATTAATATATGCACTATGAATCTAGATTAAAAAAACACAATATATAATATTATATTTTTAAAGATTAATATTGAGTTTTGAGGTTACATCATAGGTTGCTATTAAATATTACATTCATTAGTTGATTTTTTCCTCTCTTTTTTTTTTTAAAAAAATGGAGTGCTTAGGAATTGTTATCAATAAAAATATAAATATTAGAAAATTAATAAGTTAATATTATTTAACCAATGTAAAATAAATCAAAATTATAATTTAGTATATAATAGTAATATAACAGTGTTATTATATAATATAATCTAATGATTTAAAATTTTAAACTACTAGTAAGATTTTTTAAACTAGAATATTATTTTAAAAAAATTATATCTTACTAAAAAGTAATTTTTAAAGTTAAAAAAATTAAGCCCACTCATTTTTACATGTAATTATTAAACTATATTACTCTTTGGTGGTCAAGATGCATATAACTAACTGTTAAACTACATTAATTTGTTATGATCAAACCAATAGACTTTTTTTCTTTGTAAAGATTAGAGAATAAAAGGCAATAACACAATATACATCTTATAATTTTTAGACAAATATTATAAATATAGTTCATGCGTTATCACGGATTAAAAAACTAGTATATATTATTGTCAAACATATAATGAATAATATCACTAATGATATCTTAAAAATTTAATAACCGCTCATAATAGCTCGTAATATCTAACAGCTAATCGTAACAATTCGTAATAGCCAACAAATAATTTTTAAGAAAACAAACATGCCCTTAGTTTATAATGGGTGTATTTTCAAATAATAAACTTATTCATAGGTTTTCATCATTAGTTGAAGTTCTGGTTGAGTTGTTCTTGAATAGGTATTAGTATTTACGAGTGAGAAGTCTCAAGTTTAAATTTCAACAACCCCGGTCATTGATTAGAAATATTAGATAATAAACCTGTTCATGTGCTCTCAACCATTAGCTTATTTTTGTTGTGTTAGTTCTTGAACAGTTTTTTTTATGAGACTAAAATATATAATTCTACTCAAGCTCAAAAAATGTCAAACCACTTTAACTAACCTATGTTGATTAAAAAATTATTTTTTTCATCAAAGAGGAAGTGGGATTTTTCATTCATGGACTAGACGATCCATAAGTACATAGGAGGAGGTTTCCTATGGGCAATAGTCTAACCAGATTTTCTTCAAGTTGTTCCCAATATCCATTCTAGCTAGGTGATGGGCTACGATGTTCCCATCCCTTCTAACTCGTGTCTAAAGATAAAACTCAAAACAACCACAGGAATAAAATAAGTCTTCTAACATTAAATTGAATCACTAAGAAAGCAAATGAAGTTAGTAGATCGGCTTAGATAGGCGATCCGATTCCAATACTTCCTTCTTGTACCCGAACCGAGACACAAGCCTTGCTCCATAACCGGCAGCTTTGTATTCTCCTATTTGTGCTGTCCACTGGGCTCAAACTTTTTGAGTTGCTGCCACTAGGCCTTTTCCTGTTGCGTTGTGTTGGGAAAGTTTCAAAGTATTTGGAGACTTTTATAAATAGAAGGTTTTGTCTCACATAGAAGTTTTTGAGTAGTTTACACTATTTTTTATACTTGGGTTTTCCCAAGTTTCTTTGAAAAAGAAACCAAGGGTGGGCTTGGTATGCCACACGCGCGCTGCGCTGCAGCAACCCACCCCTTCCGGTCGGTCAAGCCGGGCTCGGGAGAGGGTGTGGGCTGGGTCTTAATCTTTTTACTGAAAATTGGTTTTTAAAATCTAGCAAATTGTTTCCAATAAATATATTTGACTAAACTGATTACTTCTACTATTTACGAAAGTTCATCGGTTTATGAAGCTAATTTGTAGTCTTCCAAAACATGATTGTGTGTTTATCATAATGTATTTTCCAAGGCTAGGCTCCTCCTCCTTTCTCGTTGCTATAAAAGCGGGGTTCTCCTCTCCAATTCGTATACACCGAAATCCTCTCATCTCTTCACTTTTCTTTTGTTGCAAACTGTTTCTTTTGGGCATGGTCGTTTACCTCCATCCGGGATATTAAGAGTGCACGAAATATCCAAGAATCGTGTAATCCTGGGAAGTGGTCCCATCGGAGAGTTTGCATCCTCGCTTTGGCGAAATCACTTTCGGGACAGTGATTCTCATCACGCCACGATGAATGCATTTCTGTCTCTTTTCTTCATTCTCGCTCAAAGTAAGATCTCTCCAATTTTTGCTAGATTATGCTATTATTTCCAACAATCTTAAAGTGATTTAATCCAATCATGGCAATGAGCAAATTTACCATTCTTGATATGTCAAAAATTGAAGCTTGAGATGGAAAGAACTATAAATGATGGGTCTGTTAGGATGAGATTCTATCTTAAACAAATTGATGTAGCTCATGTTTTGGGTGAGAAAAAGAAATTCTCTTATGGAACTTATGCTAATGTCATAACTAAGTACAATGAAAAATTTGCTAAGGATGACGAGAACCCGCAAGGGTATCTCTGCTCCACTACATGAACAATGCTTTGCTAGATATTTACATGAAGTTTAATTCTACTCATGATATGTGGTCTGCTCTTGAAAAAAATATGGTAATGATGATGATGGGTCTAAGACATATGCTGTTAGTAAATGGCTTAATTTCCAAGTTGAGGATGATAAACCGATAATAGATCGATTTATGATTATGAAAACCTGTGTGCCTCAATTGCTTCGAAGGACTAAAAATCGTGATGTGACCCTTGCTATTGTTCCGATTGAGAAACTGCCATCTTCTTGGAAAGAATATAGGAATCAACTTATGCATAAGGATACTGATTTAACCTTAGAGGATTTAGTTGGACATATGAAAATTGAGGAAGGGAACCGTCTCAAGGATAAAGGAATTATCAATTCTTCCAATTCATCTAAGGCTAATCTGGTTGAACAAAAATCTTCCTATAATGACAGATTTAAGAACAAAGGCAAATCCTTTCAATCAAGTCTTTACAACCCCCAATGGAAGAAGTACAAGTTTCGGGGAAGTGTCATGAGGGTGGGAAGTCGGGTCACAAAGCTAAGGACTAAAAAGCAAGAAGAAAGCTCAAGTCAACCTTATTGAATCGGACATCATCATAGCCATGGTGTCGGAGGTCAACCTTACCGACAATTCGGTAGAGTAGGTGTTCGACACCGGAGCCACCAAGCACATCTGCTCCAACGAAGCCTCTTTCAATCCTTTGGAAAAACCAACGATGAAAACGTCTTCATGGGCAATGCTACTACTGCCTCTATCCAAGGGAAAGGGAAGAATTCTCTTAAACTCACTTCGGAAAAATCCTTACCCTTACTAATGTCCTTTATGTGCCCGACATGCGTAGAAATTTGATTTACGGTAATATGCTTCTTAAAGCTGGCCTTAAAATTAGTCTTGAAGGAAACCGAGTTATTATTACAAGAAATGGGGATTTTGTGGGGAAAGGGTTTTGCAATCATTCCGGTCTTATGATTCTTGATGTCTGTTTGTGAGAAACTTAATGAAAATGTTGGATCCTCTTCGCTTATATAGTGGAATCTTTGGATTTGTGGCATGCTCGATTAGGACATGTTAATGTAGCTTCTATTAAAAGGTTAAAACAATTAAACTTGATTCCTAATCGGCCAGTAATGAATTTACCAAATGTGAAATTTGTGTTGAGACAAAATTTCGTAAAAAACATCACAAATCAATTGGAAGATAAACTGAACTTCTTGAATTAATCCATAGTAACTTAGGAGATTTTAAAAATCATATGAGTAAAGGTGGAAAGAGATATTATATCACATTCGTAGATGACTATTCTCAATTTACCATGGTTTATCTCCTAAACACTACATATGAAGTTGAAGAAATATTTTTAAAATATAAGGCTGAAGTTGAAAATCAACTTGATAGAAAAATTAAAAGATTAAGAAGTGATAGAGGTGGAGAATATGATCCCACGTCCTTGAAAAAACTCTATGAAGCAAATGGAATAATTCACAAAAGAACAGACTCTCTATGAACCTCAACAAAATGGCATAGCTGAGTGGAAAAATATAACTTTAAAAAATATGATGAACGCTATCGTCGATAAGTTCGGCTTACCGGATAAAAAACTAGACAAAACCCCATATGAACTTTGGAAAGCTTACCCACCTAACTTAAAATTCTTAAAAGTGTGGGGGTGTCTTGCTAAGGTAGGACTGCTGAATTTTAAAAGAAATAAAATCGGACCAAAAACTATCGATGCATTATTTGTTGGATATGCTTATCAAAGTGTTGCATACAGATTTATTACTAAAGGTGTAAATGGGTCTTATATGAGTGGTAGTATCATTGAAGCTAGAGATGCTTGAGTTCTTTGAACATGTATTCCCACTGAAATGTGCATCTCATGATCTGCCTGCATCTTCTACATGTATTGCATCTTCAACCCCTTAACCTATTGAACATGATGATGAACCTAGAAGGGAAAAAAGACCTAAAAAGATTTTTCTTTCAGTCCTAATTTCATCAATGCTTTCTTGACTGAGCATGATATTTTATGTGATGAACTTGTTTCTGTGTATATCATTGAGGAAGATCCTAAAAGTTATGATGAAGTAATGAAATCTGTTGACACAATCTTTTGGAAAGAAGCTATCAATAATGAACTTGAGTCTATACTTAGTAACAAAACATGGATTCTAACCGATCTTCCTAGAGGTCGTAAACCTCTTGGAAATAAATAGGTATTTACGAACAAACTCAAGGCTGATGGATCAATTGATAAATATAAAGCTTGACTAGTGGTTAAGGGCTATAATCAAAAAAGGAGATTGATTACTTTGATACTTACTCTCCTATAACTAAAATTGCCACCATTAGAGCTTTAATTGCTATTGCTTCAATTCATGATTTGTATGTGCATCAAATGGATGTTAAAACCGCTTTTCTAAATGGAGATTTAGATGAAGTAATATACATGGAACAACCTGAAGGTTTTATTGTGCATGGTCAAGAAAACAAAGTATGTAAACTTGTTAAATTATTGTATGGACTTAAACAAGCTCCCAAACAATGGTATGAAAAATTCGATAGTACTATCACTCGCCTTCGATTTTATTTCTAATGAAGCTGACACTTGTGTATATTCTAAGCATGATTCTTATGGATGTGTAATAATCTGCCTATATGTGGATGACATGCTTATCTTTGGCACAAATCTGAATGTCATAAATGAAGTTAAATCTTTTCTAAGTTCTAAATTTGAAATGAAAGATCTAGGTGAGTTTGATGTGATTCTAAGAATTAAAATTAAAGGAACTCCGGAGGGAATAAGTTTAACTCAGTCTCATTACATTAAGAAAGTACTTAGAAAGTTTAACTCATTTGATGTGGAACCCGTAAAAATACCTTATGATGCTAGTATGCACTTAAAGAAACATAAAGGTGCTCCTGCGTGTCAATGTGAATATGCTAAAGTTATTGGCGAGTGTTATATTTCTCATGAATTACACTAGACCTGACATTGCATATGTTGTTAGTAGACTTAGCGAGATACAATCATAATCCAAATAATGAACATTGGAATGCTTTGCAAAGATTGCTTGAAGTACTTGAAAGGTACTATTAATTGGTGTTGACTTTTTAATAAAACTCCTGCTGTATTATAAGGGTATACTCGACACTAACTGGATGTCCGATAATGATCGGATCAACTCAACTAGTGGTTATGTATTTACCTTAGCTGGTTACGCTATATCCTGGAAATCCTCTAAGCAATCTTGTAATGCTATGTGTACTATGGAGTCGGAATTTATTGCCCTTGAAATGGTAGGTCGTGAGGTCGATCGGTTGAGAAACCTCGTTAGCAGATATTCCTCTCGTGGGGAAACCAGCTCCTTCTAATGCCTTGCACTCGTGACAACCAACTAACAATTGCAGTGGCTAGAAACAAAGCTTTCAATGGAAAGAAAAGGCACATTCGTCTTAGACACAAGGTTGTCAAGGAACTCTTAGAAAATGGTGTGATATCACCGGACTACGTAAAGTCCGAGAAAAATCTTGCGGATCGGTTTACAAAAGGCCTTTGTAAGAAAATGATCATCGACACATCGAGCGGGATGGGATTGAGACCCATTGACTGAATCATGATGGTGGATCGCCGTTTAGCCAAAAGGCAAGTTCCGGGGTACTAATGGAGCCATTAGTGATTCCGTAGCACCTTTTGTATCCCTCCCTATGTTGTGTATGGGTGCTTGCTACAATGATTGTATAGGTTGAGCTTTAGCTCTTAATGAACTCATATCCATTAAATTGGAGGTGTGAGGTAGCACACACTTGATGAATTCACCTATATGAGATGTGGAAGTATGCCTACTTCCTATGGAGACCGGTGGGTCCATCTTCTAACGCATCCATGAGAACCAGGTTGGGCATATGGCCAGTATAAGGCGCTAATCGCGGAGCATAAAACGACTTTTGAGATTACCGCGTGACCAAGTAGCGGATTTACAACTTCCTACCGAGTTCCATATTTAGTTCACTTGGTAGGGTGTTTATCTCAAGCTTGTTATCACTAAGTGTTAATTCAAATCGCAAGATATTAACACTTATGCATTAATCTCTCTTGTCCCAAATTAAATGTTTTCGAAAATGAACTTTGAACCTTGTGGGGATTGTTGGGAAAGTTTCATTGCATATGGCCAGTATAAGACGCTAATCGCAGAGCATAAAACGACTTTTGAGATTACTTGTGTGACCAAGTAGCAGATTTACAACTTCCTACTAAGTTCCATATTTAGTTCACTTGGTAGGGTGTTTATCTCAAGCTTGTTATCACTAAGTGTTAATTCAAATCGCAAGATATTAACACTTATGCATTAATCTCTCTTGTCCATAATTAAATGTTTTCGAAAATGAACTTTAAACCATGTGGGTATTGTTGGGAAAGTTTCATTATATTTGGAGACCTTTGTAAATAGAAGATTTTGTCCCACATAGAAGTTTTTGAGTAGTTTACACTACTTTTTATACTTGGGTTTTCCCAAGTGTCTTTGAAGAACAAACCAAGGGTGGGCTTGGTATACCACATACGCGTGCGCCGTGCTGCCGCCGTTCGTCCGGTCGGTCGGGCCAGGCTGGGCGAGCGCAAGGATGTGGGTTGGGTCTTAATCTTTTTACTAAAAATTCGTTTTCAAAGTCTTAAAAATTATTTCCAATAACTATATTTGACTAAACCGATTGCTTACGCTATTTACGAAACTTCATCGGTTTACAAAATTAATTTGCAATCTTCCAAAACCTGATTGTGTGTTTATCAAAACTTGTTTTTCCAAGGCTAGGCTTGTGAGACCCCGAAATTTCAGGTGTTTGCTTGCTAGTGAATTAGAATTTTTCCGAGTCAAAATTAAAAACCCGAGAACCGAAACCGAGCGTGGGCTAGCTAAATTGGGCCTTATGAAGCTAGTTTGGGCCCAATTAGAATAAAAAGAAAAGGAAAATGAGAATTGTAGATGACTGGCATTTGAGGAGGAGGAGTTGGCAGTAAATAAGCAAGCAAGAGGAAGGGGTCCAATAGAAAATAGGCAAGCAAAGCCCATTAGGTGTAATTAGGAGAAGAGGAGAGAGAGTGAGGCTGGGATTAGGACTGAGAACAAAGAAAAGAACGAGAGGAAGAGGAACAGAAAAGAAGCGTAAGTAGAGCAGAGGAGAGCGAGAGGAAGCGGAGGAAAGCGAGAGAGGGAGAAAGCCCGAGAGCCGCGGCCCGTGGCCGCCCGAACGGCGAAGACGCCGCCGCCGTAGGCGAAGGGAGAGCGAGGACTCGGGAGGCCGAGCAAAGAAAAAGGAAAAAGGGGAACGAAAGAACGCAGAAGCAGAGGAAAGCGAGAGGAGGACGAGAGCCAGCGCAAGAGATTGAGAGGAAGAACGAGAGGGGTCGAGACCTCGAAGTGAGGGGCAAAGGCGAGAGAGCCGAGAGGAATCGGGAATCAGAAACAAGGGCGAGAAGAACGAGGGAGCGAGAAAGAGGACCATGACAGAAGCAGAGGTAGAGAGTAGCAAGGAATTGAGACCAAGAGGTAGAAGAAGAAAGGGACAGAGGAAACAGAGAAACCCAATTCGAAACCCTTCCAAAACCGAAATTCTTAGAACCTCTAAGAATCCGAGGTGAGTAATCTGAATTCATCCTCAAGAATTAAAATGAATTAGGTGGCTTGAACTCGAAATTGATCCATGAAATTGGAAACCCTAAGTTAATGGAAGAAGTTAGAGGCTTAAATTGAAGAAATTAGAAACTCACGAATTGAAAAGCATGTCGTGATTTATGCCTAGTTTATGAATTTAATGATATTTGAGCACTCGTTGAGCATGATTATGGAGCTGTGTGATTGAGAATTTAGTGAAGTTAGTTTGAACAGAATTATTGAGAAAAATCAGGGAATTGAATTTCATGATTCATGTGCAGATTTCTATGAATTAAGCATGCTGTCCGAATTTCTGTGAATTCATGTGTAGCCTAAATTTTCTGTAATTTTTACTGCAGCTTCGTGGCAATTTATGGAAATTTTCTGTAAAATTTGGTATGCATTGGATGAGTAGATTGGGAGATATGCAATTTTAAGTGAAAATGTCCTGTTTTGAGCAAAATCGGAACTAAGTGAGTAACTCGAATTAAGGACTGAGATTTAAGAAGCTATGTGGCTAGATTAAAAGATATATATTGATTAAGGAAAGTTATAGAACTATTAACCACCTATACGCGATATTACGCGAGCACGAAAACGATAAGTTCGTTGATTAGGAATCCTAGTTGGCATGTTTATGTGATTATATGTTTATCTTGAATTACATCGATTATTAATGGCATAAGCATGCGCATGTGAAATAAATTGATTGTACTTGAGTTAGAACTTGCTTATGTGAATTGCTTGTTTTGAAGAAGTTACGCATGAACGTGTTGAGCATGAATTATATGAATTAAGTGTATCTTATGTATAAGTAATAAGAAGATAAGAAACATAAAGAACTAAAGAAGGGAGAAAGGATTGTGTTATTGATCTAAGACCCCACGAATTAAAGAACCCTCTGAAGCTATGGCCATAGAAGTCTCTCGTCAACCCGAAGCCACGAATTGAATTGCTTCCAAGAATTATTGACAGTATGCATCCTTCGAGGAAGGGAGGCCGCCTCGAGGCCACGAATTATTTTGCCTCGAGGCCACGAATTGTATGCCTCCGTGAACCGAGCCCACGAATTGTTTTGGCTCCAAGAACTGGGTCTTTAGAGCAGAACATAAATCTTCTTTCCATTCGAAACTAAGAAGACTTAAAAGAATTACGATATGAAAAAACGAATGATCGTGCATAACGAAAAAGAAAGAAAGAATTAATGATTTATGAAATGCACGATTGAACTCAAGAAGAAGAATAAGAAGAAGACCGAATCCTGATTTCATATGAGATAAATACGATAAGAAGCAAGATATGATTTATGTGATGAATGATTAACATGATGAATGATTCTATAACTTACTTGCGTAGAAAGATGAATGAAGTATGTTTGATTGAATTCATGAGTAATTGATGTCATTATGCTTCTCGGTAAGTTGGTAAGTTAGAACTTCGCATGTCTTAAGCATGTATGATCTCGAATCGCATGTTATGAATGAGTTATGAACTTATGTGTGTTTGTTAATGAATTAATGTGCAAAGTGAAACCGGGGTTGGGTTTGGGTTATTCACCGGGCTAGTGAGCTCATGACCTCACCAACATTTCAGGTACGAAGTTAAGACCGGCAGGAGTTGCCTTTGGCTTTTGGAAATAGCGAGACGAATAGGAGATGCCGGACTTACTACTTGTTTATTTGTCTTTTGTTTGTAAAGATGTTGTAAAGATCGTTGTATGTGAACTTAAGTTTTGACTATGAATGTAAAAAGCCTTATGTGATTACTCCGAGCGTGTGGCTCGTTGAGGTTGTGTTGTTGATACCCCGAGCGTGTGGCTCGTTGAATTTAAGATTGTGTTTTGTGCAGGGTTAAGGCTTCAAGCCTATGAGATTAGCCACATTACAAAGGAAACTCTGCCGAAATTCCCTGAAAAACCTTCGAAAACCTAGGACCACGCTTCCGCCAATCCAAGAAAGGGTTATTAACCTAAGTTGAGAACTTAGGCAACCTTAGGGGTTCCTCCCGGGAACCCCGGCATGTAATACTCCTAGGGTGGGTCTAGGGGTGTTACAAAGCTCCTCCTCCTTTCGTTGCTATAAAAGCGGGATTCTCTTCTCCAGTTCATATACACTCGAAAAATCCTCTCCTCTCTTCACTCTTATTTCTCTGCAAACTATCTTTTAGGCATGGTCGTTTACCTCCATCCGGGATATTAAGAGTGCACGAGATATCCCAAAACCGTGTAATCCTGGAGAGTGGTCACCATCGGAGAGTTTGCATCCTCGCTCAGGCGAAATCACTTTCGGGATAGTGATTCTTATCACGCCACGGTGAATCTATTTCTGTCTCTTTTCTTCATTCTTCACAAAGTAAGATCTCTCTAATTTTTGTTGTGATTATGCTATTATTTACAACACATTGCAGACATCGCCCCCAGGCCAAGCCATCCGAGTCCCTGGAACTGCAGCGTCCACGTTGATTTTGCACAAATCCATTTGCGGTGGAACATCCTAGATACTTTTTATACGAACTGCTTAGTTTTCTCCATTTCGGTGACACTAATATCATTCATGAGTCTTGTGGTTCTTGCCTGGAGCGTTTCTTTATTCGTGGTAACACCATTGAAGATGAGATCATTTCTCGCTTGCCAACACAGCCAAGCTAGTATAACCGTAGTTTAAAGCCCTTCGCATTCAGCTTTTCCATCCAGATTCTCAACATCTCATGTTCATCTGTCATAGTTTGAGTTATCCGCTAAGCTTTAGTGCTAAACTCAGCCCAAATTCCTTGGAAAAATTCACAAGTAATTAGAGCGCGGAGGCTAGTTTCTTCTTCCTTTTCACATCCGCTACACAATGGGTTTTCTTTAATATGCCTAGCATAAAGCTTATGCTCAGTGGGAAAGTATCGAGTAAATTCTCTACAAAAAAAAGATGAATTTTTAGTGTGACGTTTATCTTCCATAGCCTTGGACAAATGTTATCATTAGGCGCCGTAGGGATTGACGAGACCTAGCATATAGGCCGATCAAACAAAAAAACACCGTTTTTGTGAAGGCCTAAACCTGTTTGTCAACTGGACATTTTTTGCTAAGGGGGACACTTGCAATCACTCTCACATCCCTAGCATCGAACAGATTCTCCACCATGTCCATTCTTCACGAGTCACAACCCCATGCTATGAGGTCCTTCATGTACCGGATGTCATTTCCGGTTGGCGGAGTCGATGTGACCATCACACCTTTTTCATCAATAACCTGTTTTTCTTCCCATATGTGTATTTTGTCCCCATTCCTAACCCTTCAAATAAAGCCTTCCTTTAGGGGGCTTTCAAACCCCAGATGCTTCGTCAAGAGTAGCTCGGATTGTGTCCAAGAGCTGATTCTAGAAAATCACAATTGTGGAAATATTTATCTTTAAGTACCCGACTCATGGGTTCTTGAAAAATCCTCCAGGCTTTCTTGGCTAATAAGACTTCATTGAATACTTACATATTTCGAAAGCCAAGTCCTCCTAAGAATTTAGGTCAAAAAGCGAATTCCAAGTCTTCTAGTGCATGGCTAATAAGGATTGATTGAAAACTTGTATATTTCGGAAGCCAAGTCCTCCTAAGAATTTAGGTGTACAAAGCGAATTCCAATTCTTCTAGTGCATGCCTCTATTTCTTGTATTGCCCCTCTACCAGAACCTTGCAAACATACTATAATACCGTCTACCAAAGTAGTTAACATTTTGAATAGTCCCATGAGATAAGTCGGAATATCTTGCCCAACTACCTTTAGCAAAGTTTCTTTACCTACTTGCTATAATAGCTTCTCTTTCTAACCATTGAGCTTTTTCCGAATTCTGTCTTTTACTGCCCCAAAGATCTCTTTGTTAGATCATCCAGTGATGGTAGGAGCCCCAAGGTTCTTTTTATGCTTGTCCACCATGCACATCCCTAGAATATCACTTAATTCTCCTCGTCGGTTCACGCTAATGCCTTTGCTGAAAGAGATTTATGATTTTTCATAATTTATCTTTTGGCCTGATGCTTCTTCGTAAATGTTGAGAATATCAACTAACTTCAAGCATTCTTCTTTGGAAGCTCTTACAAAGAGTAAGTTATAATCGCGAAAAGAGATGGGATATCTCCGGTCCTCTTTACTCGGTCTTAATTCCATGGATGGAGCCTTGATGAACCGCATTCAATATAAGACCTAAAACCGCTTCGCTACTATAATGAACAGATACAGTGAAATGGGGTCCCCTGGCGAAGGCCTCTCAAGGGAACCACCTTGCCTTAGGCTTGTCCATTAATCATGAAGGAATAAGATACACTTAAAATGCATTTCATGATCAAAGAGATCCATATAGGATGAAAACCCATTTTCTTAAGAACCTCGTCGAGGAAGGACCACTCGACTTTGTCATAAGTTTTACTCATGTCTAGTTTAGTAGCCACAATTCCCTTCATTGAGGAGGTCTTAGTTTTCATGGAATGAAAGCTTTAAAAGCAATTAGTACATTATCGCTTATGAGGCACTTAGGCATAGAAGTACTTTGGCTTTCCGACACCATGAGAGAGAGGATGGTTTTGAGTCGGTTTGCAATGGTCGTAGAAGCAATTTTCTAAATTATGTTGCAAAGGCTAATAGGTCATAATTTGGTCATGTTGGTAGACTCGATTTGTTTTAGGATTGAGGGCCACATTTGTACAATTCTAAGGCATTAAGTCCCTATTTTCCTCAAGCATATCTTTTACCCGACTCTATCTCATTACCTAGGATATGCCAAAAAGTTTAGAAGAAGATAACATGAAAATCGTCGGGTCCCGTGGCTTGAGGGTGCATACCGAAAAAGGCTGCTTTGATTTCCTTGGCTGTATAGGGTTTTCGGTCAATGTCCGCTCAATTCCCGCAAAAGTTAATTTGGGTTGTTTGGACTATCTACCCCGAACAGTATGTCGTAGTACTCGAGTGATCACAGCTTGTGATGTTAGTTTCCCTATGTGCCATAACCCCTCTTCATCTAGAATGCCGGTGATATTATTTTGTAGTCTCTATTACGTCGCCTTATGATGGAACTAAGAGGGATTATCCTAGGTATTGATATCATAATGATATTATTTCATTGTTTCTATTTCATTAAGAGATAGTATTTCATTAAAATCGTCTCTTACAACAATTGCCAGGAATTCATTGTTCATCGGTCTCGCTAGAAGTTCCCACGTTTTGTACTTGTTTTGGGATTCAAACCAGCCATAGGTCCCTATAAACCTTATCTTTAATTCTCCACCCTCCATAATATATCCCTTGATCTAGTTAGAATCATAGGAGACTAGATTAAAGTCCACCCAATCCTTCCAAGAAATCGCCAAACCTCCCTATCGCCCTACTACTTACCATAAATGCTTTGTGATATCCAAAAGCATGTTGTCTATTTGTCATCATAGTTTCAGCAGACATTGTTTTAGATAGAACAATAACATATGGGCTTACTATATTGCTCCAGTGATGGAGCGCTCTAACTGTCCAAGGACAACCACCTCCTCAGCTAGCTCCAAGTATAAGAGCTTCATGGTGCTCTCCGACGTCCCTCGCCTTCCACCGCTAAAGCAAGTGTCTATGTCTATCTTGCACACTTTGTTTCTTCCGCCCTCATCGTCCATCGCTTTATGCACATTGTTTCCTTAATCATTACTATAGGTCAGCTATAATGACGGTTCTTTCACCTATGACGACGGTTATCTAGAAGAACCGTCGTCATATGTCTAAATTTTTTATAAAAAATAGAGAACTTTCAGATCTGAAAATTTTTGGATCTAAAACTAAAACTAAAATGGAGAGAAAAAAAGTCGATTAACAAAAACAAATCAGATCTAAATACATATGAAATTGTTGCAGGAGGAATTTTGATAAATTTTCCAAAACCTTAAAGATTACAGGGTAAGAACTAAATCGGATCTAAATGAATACATTACAATCCAACTAATTAATCACCTCAAATGAAACAACCTTCTTCATTGGCAACATGGAAAGACTTGGAATGTGAGGATCCAAGAGACTTCAACTCTTCAATTACACATCTAACAACAAAGATCCAAAAGACTTCAACTCTTCAATTACAAGTCTAAAAACGAACCATGGAAGCAAAATCGTAACAAATTGTAAAGAAAAAATGAGACCAGAAATCTAAAAGGGTAGAACCCAACAAAATCACAACAAAAGGAAAAATCAAAACATCTAACAACGAACCATGGAAGCATAATTAATCTGCCTCTTGAATCTCATTGTCTAAGAGAGAGAAAGGATTATGAACCAAAAAGGAGGCTCGACGGGTAAGGCGTCCTGTTGCTCCTCGCGGCGGCGGTGATCGCGGAGCTTGGGCACGTACGATGATTCATAACGGGAGCGAGCGAAGAGGAGGAGGAATTGGGCTCTCTTGAAGATCGGGATGAGCCGGCCATTGACGCCAACAACGCCTTGGTTGCCATTGACGCCAACGCTGGAGGAAGAGAAAGAGAGAGAGAGAGCCTTCGTTGCAATTGACTTCGGAGCTGGAGGAAGAGAGAGACAGACATCCTTCGTTGCAATTGACGCCGTAGCCGGAGGAAGAGAGAGACAGAGAGCCTTAGTTGCCATTGACGCCGGCGCTGGAGGAAGAGAGAGCAAGTTAGAGAGAGAGAGAGAGAGCGAGAGAGAGACAGAGAGAGAGAGTTCAGTGGGAAAGCGAAGAGGATGGTTGAGGGGTTTAAAGAGGAGGAGAGGAAAGGGCCTTATTTAGGGTTTTCTACACTTTTAACTATGGTTCTTTAATTGAACCGTAGTTATAGGTATTACCTATGACTACGGTTCTTTCAATGAACCGTAGTAATATGTTCACAGCCTAACATATGATTACAGTTCATCGAAACAACCGTCGTCATAGGTGGTAAACAACGCCATTTATTTACGAAAATGTCACCGGTCCATTTTTCATAATGGTTTATCCTTTTAACCGTCGTTAAAGACCCGTAGTTAAAAGTGATTCTTGTAGTAGTGAATCCTCCCTTTTCCATTTGGTCAACACATCTCTTTCATATTTGTCCTCCCTCTTCCTTCTTTCTCATTATATCCTCCTCCATTTACCTCCTGTTCCTCCTTAGCCTCCAACTCGGAAGGTTAATCTATGTGGGTCTAGCGGAAGCCGAGCTTGGGTAGGGGCTGGTTCATCATAATGGGTAGTAGTTGAGATGTCTAGGGGATCTTTTTCTTGTGAGAGAGGCTTGGAGATACGACTTGAGGGGTGTGAGGATTCATATTTTTGTATGGGGACTTCATAATGGTCATGGTGGAGGTCTTGATAAGGGTTATCATGTTAGATAGAAGTATTTTGGACATGTATAACCTTCATTAGGTCAGGGGTATGGTAGAGATTAAAAGAGGTTGTGTTGGTGTTTTGTTATAGGAATCTCCCTTGGGGTTTTGTAAATAGAGTGTGACACCACTTCTTCCTCTTTTCTTTTGTCCTTTTGGGCTCAAATCCCTTTTACTGCAATTTATTTAGCACATTGTTCTTCCCTTTTAGGTAAACCTCGATATGGTTCTTTGTCGCCACCTCTGACTCATCAAAGCTGAGCTTTTTACATGCAATACTTGGGGGCCAACGCTTACACTTTTTCGTTCTCTTCTCTGTGCCAAAGGTTGGGCTTGTCCTTTGCCTCTCCTTTGTAGTTGTTGTCTATCCTTCTCCCACTCTTCCATCATAGCTTGTGTCAACTTTATTCTTGGTGTAACTCATTGCCAGACTCCATATTGAAAAAATAGTTTCCTCTTCCTTCTGGTCATCCCACAATGAGCATTCTTTATCAGCGTGTCCTATTTTTCCGCAGAAATAGCAGAAAAATGGGAGTCATTCATATCTGAGGTCTACCCATTTGAATGATCCTTTTTCCACTAAGATATTCATTCCCCTCTGTAACAGTTTTCCCATTTTTATCATTGCCCTTAATCTCATTGTTCTTTCTAAGCAAAGAGGGTCAGACTCATCGAATTCAAGAAGCCACCTAGCGCCTCCCTATTTCCTTTGCAATTTTGGTCTTCCTCCTATTGAAATGGACGTCATAAATACCCAGAAAGGGGTCGATTCCAGGTGCAGATGGTTGTTGTCCGCCTTCAATCTTTCGAAGGATTAAGAGGAAGTTGTCATATGTCCACGGACACCCATCCAAGGCCCGTTTGATATGTGTGGGTTATATAATTGGAACACAAAGAGATTCGGCTCCAGGGATCGCATCAAAAACCCTTCTTTCAATCACCATATAGTATTCAAAGTTCATTCTAAAGCCTCAAAAAGAATGGTTGATCCCTACAAAGTTTCCCGACTAAAAGGAAAGGTGGTGTTTCTCTGCCCTCCTCTGCTTTGTCGTTGGTTTCCCCACTAATAACTTTCTACTCTCCTCCGTTTGTTTAAGGCTTTGCCATCTAACCTCCAAATCATCCAAGATATCCATTTAGAGAGAAAAAACAATCACAGACTAAATCAACAGAAAACTCCGATCGTACAGGACTGGATTAACCTTATAACAGGGGACTGAATTTAGTGCGTTGTTCGAGAAAAACCGTAAAACTTTACAGAAACCCTAGAGTCGCCGAGGGAACTTTTTTTTTAACTTAGAGGATATGTTGATTAAAAAAATGAATCTAAGTTTAAGTAATTATTTTTAAACTTTTCAGTTAGATTAATAAGAGAAAGACGAATATGATAATAATTGTTGCTTACATCTGAAAAATTTAATCAATATAACAACTTAATTAAAACATTGATGAGACATAGCTCCAATTCATATAAGCACTTATTTTCTGATTATCAGAGTTTTCTAAATTTATTTTAAAACTTATTGAAACTTTTTAGTTTTCATAGGTTTTGTCATTGCTCGTTTGAAATTTTTTATTTCTTTGTCTTTAATGTTGTATTTATTGGGGTCTAATAAAGTATGGGAAAATTTTTAGCATAAACTGTCATAGTATTCTTGAATAAATATTCTTATTTAAGTTAAATAAATATTTAAATAAGTTCATAATGTTGTATTTAGAAAAGTTGTACTTTCAACCAACTCAAGATTCGAAAGGATCATGCCTAGATTTGACTAACACAGGACTTGAGCCCCTAAATTAAATTCAAGTAAACTTCAATAAGACCAAGTCCAAGGAGACTAATGATTTATATTAAACCTTTTTTTTATCATGTCATAAGAGTCAATAAACATCAATTTTATTCAATTTCATATGCATAACTTTTAAAAAATAAAAATTTAGCCTTAAATGTCAATTCTTTTGAGGAGAATTAATGGAACAAAACAAAATAAAGTCAATGATAAAATTTCTTTAGCCATTTAATTTATGAAATCCTTGCAATTTGTAAAATGGTTGAAGTCAATCTACGACACATTTTATTAGCTTATAGAAGGGGAGAAACATAGAGAGGATGGAAGCCTCCTAATCCTTTTCTTCCTAAATATTTTTTTAAATTAAGAAAAAATAGTTTTGTTATGTCTTATATAATTTAATTATCTTCCTCTAATATTTTAACATTTACTATAATATTTTTAGAGCTAACAAAATTTCGGATTTATGTCAAATTTGGCTAACAAATCAATCAACTTCTAAAATTCAAACATATTTTTGTTGTCAATAACTAGTGTTTTTTCAGGTCAAATAAATTAGTTAAGTCTCAATACAGCTCAACAAATAGAAAAACTTTTGTGTCTGAATTTAAAATTCGGATAAAAATTCATAATCAAACCTAATTTTCTAGATAAATTTAAATAATGAGATTAAATGAAATTTTTGTGTAATGCTAAGTATTTTGTTGAAACAGTCTCTTCCAAAAACATCGTTTTTTTAAACATTTTATGTCCTTTTTCTTGTTCATCTTCACTTTTTTGTTTTTTATTGGGGGTTCTTTATGAGTTGTCCTTTAAACTTTTGACCACTACGGCTAATTTGTCATCCAAGAATGGATACAAAATAAATTAATGTTGCACGTGGTGAAAAAAATAACAAAAAAATTTTGTACTCAACTAGAGCCTTCTCTCCTACCCATCCGATTTTATTATTATTATTATTATTATTATTATTATTATTATTATTATTATATGTGTGTGAGAACTAGTCTTTTAGAGAGGAGAATTAAGTCTCCCTTCATTTTAAAATACATGTCATTTTAAGGTTATGCGGAAATATTAAGGAAACATAAAATTCATGACAAATTTTATATTAAAAGACTAAGTTGCCCCTATGTTTTATTGGAAATGAAAAAATCAATAAAAAAGAAGAGAAACAAAGCAATTAATAAGGACAAAGTTGGTAAACTAGTAATTAATATGTCATTGGAATTATAAAGTGACAAGTATTATGAAACGGAGGGAGTATTAATCTTAGTCTTCTGTTTATAATCTAAGCATCATCCGACTATCATATGTTGCCACGTCAGCATCATCATTTCACCCCTTCCTCTTCCCCAATCTTGGTCTTTGAAGCTATCTCGTCACCAACCACCTCCTTTGGCACTAAGAGCATTCACAATAGGTGAGCCTATTTTAGGCTCACGTTATGAGGCCTACAGTGACACATCATGCAAGAGCCAATTTTTTGTCTTTCCTTCCACAATGCAAGGCTCACTACTTTAGGCTCACCAAATAAAATATTATTTTGGACCCACATTACAATTAATATAACATTCTTTTTAAAATTAAAAAAAAGGAAAATAAAAAAGTAAAATGAAAAAAATCCAAACCAATGAAAAAAATAATCTCCGGGCCTCTTTTTGTGGAATCTTAACACATGGCATAGGGGCCTCTCCAGCGAGAGGCCCTTGCATGCAAGCTCACACGTGAGTTCGAAAATTGTTCTCGGCCACTCGTGGAGATGCGCACCCACACAGGGCCCTCCACCTCAGCCTATGAAGGCTCGCGCTTTATGCATTGCGGAAGCTCTAAGTGACCACCGAAGTCTCGCTTGTGGATGACGACCGTCATTCACCGTCCGCAGGCGAGCATAGCGGTGGCTATCGACCGTTCGTTTCAACCTCCCTCTTCTCTCTTGATAAGCCTCAAAAACTCCATCCGTCATTGATAAGTGCCGAAAATCGGTCGATTTTTTGTGGAATCTGACGGCAAAGGTGCCGAAAAAACAAAAACCCCAGTCCAAAGAATTAAAAATTTATCGCAGGGAGAACCCACCATCGAGGAAGCTTGAAAATGAACTGAAAAACTGAATTTCGGGTATTAAATTTTTCGAGCGGCCACCATCAAGCTCGTTGCGGATAATGATGCCAGCTCAACCGTGCCATGATTTTCGATGAAATCAAGCCTTTCCGAGATAGGGTTAATGTCGCACATTTTCTTGCTTTTTCTTAGGGTTTTTGACTTGGTTGGTGGTGGATACAGCAAAGGACAGAGATGAAAGAGAAACGAGTTTAATTGAGAACCACAAACACACTCTTAAGACCGATAGTGACCATCATCGGACTCGTCGTCGGACAACGAACACCAACTACAATTTCTCGTCCGTAGTTGAGGCCGGTGGTGGATGCCATAAATATGAAAAAATGTGGTTGTCGTGAGGATTTAGGCAGGCGGTGGGTATTAAATTAAGGTTTCAGTGGATGGGAGTTGGAGGTTAGGGATTGTGGATGCATTGCGATGTCGCAAAATTGTGGATGCTTGGATTACAAATGAAAGATTGAGATTAATAGTTCTTACTTCTCACCGAAAGGCTATATATATATATATATATATATATATATATATATATGTATGTATACACTTAAAATTTAGTGCTCTATTAGGAGATTGATACTCAGCGCTTTATCATTGGTTGATTTTATCTTTTTTGCTGAAAAATTATCAAAAACCCTTGGTAACACCGCATTGATTGCAATATATATATATATATATATATATATATATATATATATATATATATATATATATATATATATATATATATATATATGCACACCCCTTTTAGATGAGCACCACTTGTTAAATGAGAATAATTAATCCTAGCCATCCAATGTAAATCTACTGGTTCAAATTCAAAACGCTTTTAATTAATTAAAAAAAGAAAATTTTTCTGGGAAGGGGTGTTTCGGACTTGAGTTCATTCTTGCTTCTCCCTCTCCCCGAGCTCTCCTCTCTCTCTCTGGAGGATATCATTCTTCGAGACTCCTTTCGTTCATAGAACCTCTTGCTCGCGGAACCTCTCTACCACTCGGAATACTCGGCACCGTGCCCCCGCCGCTGGCCTCACACTGCTGTCGCCGTCGTCCCGCCGTTGGCCTCGTCGCACCGGTGCTATTTCTTCTCGCTCATCTGTCGCTCTTTCGCTCAATTAGAAACCTCGCTTTCTCTTCTATGGCTGTCTTATGCTCCTCGTCGGTACTGTCTTACCGGCCATCGTCCTCACCAGCCCGTCCACCATATTCCATCGCCTAGCCATCGGCCTCCCCGCCATAGTTAGGTTCGTTATCTCTTCCCACTCCCTAAAGGGTTTTTATAATTGAGACTAAATTTTTCGTTTCCTTTTGCTCGGGCTTAGTTAATTGTCTCTCACTCTGTCTCTTACTCTCGCCTGGCGGTACCTCTCTTTGATGCCCTCTCTGTCTCTCACTCGTTAATCTGTCCGGAGTTGAATTTGCGTTTTATACAACTCGAATTTAGTGAATTCAATTTTTTTTGAATTGCTCATTTTCGGATTGCTAATTTATGGATTTCTGAATTAGTTAACCGAATTGAATTGATTGAATTTGTTGAGGGAGTATTGTGTAGTATATTGCTAGTGCAGTGAATTGAATTTAGTCATTTTTCAGTGAATTGAATTGGTTATTTCCGAAACGCTAAATTTGTGGATTTTGTGTTGTATATTGCTGATTTAGTGCGAGAAATTAGTTAACCGCTTTATGCCCGAGTACAATGTGTTGTGTACTATATATCTTCTTGAAAGTGAAATTTGATATTATCATGACTCGTTGTGATCATGCCTGAGCACAATGTGTTGTGAATAGAAATGTGGTCTTTAGGTCTTGCAATTCACATTCTATCATTGGTGACTATTTCTTTGCACTGTAATGGCTTTCCTCAGACTCGTTTCTTGGCACAAAGTGACACTGTTTCTTTGCACCGAATGGCTTTCCTTCTCAGGAATGTTTTCACTTCCTGACAGCCCCTCTAAATGAGAAATAAAATGGAAAAATTAGAGTTTGAATTTCATAGTTTATCTACAATCATCGAGATTTAAATCTAGCATAATATGAGCTACATTATGATCTCAAGAACATCATACTCTACGATGACACTAATTGGATTGTCTCAATCCTCCTTTGATAATTTCATAAATAACACCAGACCTATTCATGTCCAAAGCTTTTTATATTACTTACCAATTCTTTTCACGTTTTCTAAACTTTGTCCAATTGCTAAAAAGGTAAAAACAATCATCATCTTGCAAACTTTTTAGTTTTGGGTTGTAAATATGTAAGAATCGTAAAACATAATCATTAAATTATCCTCTTTTTCTTTAATGCCTAGATCGAATGCTTAGACCGAGTATAAAACCATTTTTCCCCTAGTTAGTTCATCCAATAAATAGTCCTACTCTAGTTAGATGGACTAGTTAGTTCAAATTAAGTTGGTATTATAGCGGTAGAAGCTTGTGAACATCAGTGACCATGTTTGTGTAAATGGTGCAACTTGTGAAGCCTATTAGTTCAATTGGTAGAGCATTTGTGTTATTACATAAAGACGTGGGTTCAAATCCCACATAGGCTACAATTATGTCCTCGTAAACTACGCCAAAAGTCTCTCTATTAGCTTTAAGCACTATAAACGCATATTCGAGCGATTTCTTTACCTTCACCATTATCATTAGCTTGAAGCACTATAAACACATACTTAGACGAGGGTACAAAGGACTTGTTAGCTCCCCAGTAAATTGTGAATCTGCGATTAATAAATGCACTCCGAACAGGAATCCTTTCTATTGCAATTGGGGTAGATGCTTAGTTTTGTTCCAAATGTCTTGGGCGGAGAGTCTTGGTTTCTTTCTGTTTGTGCGAGATATACGTATGAGAGAAACAGGAAATGTACATCAAGTCATGAAGCCTAGGTGGGATTTGAACCCACATCTTCATGCATTATAACACGCTGTTCTACCATTGAGCTAATAGGCTTAAAAGTTACAAATTCAGCTCTACCGTTTAGCTAATTCATTCTATAACACAAAAGTGCAAATTGATTCCAAAACACAGAGAGTGCAAATTGATTCCACAACACAAGTGCAAATTGAGTCTAAGTGTGTATGAGCTGAAGACTCGAGACATCGCTCAATATCTTTCCGAGTCATACGAAAGGAATCGGGTATACCGATGTTATTCATGTAGAGTTTTGATTCCAAGGCATTCTCTCGTGTCTTAGAAACTTACTTGAGTAAAATAGTATTTTCTCTAAGTGATTCGGCCCTCACTTATCTCTTTTATCGCTTTTCGGTTAGCGACTCGAGAAAACTGGTTCTTTATTCCGAGTCCACTCTCACTCGGATTAATCGCATTTCGAATATACCAAGTATTCCGTCGTTTCTCACTCGTAATCCGACTTATGGTTTTCTATTCTATTGTTTGCATAGTCGTATTCGTAGTTCTTCTCATGCTTAGTCTATATCAAGTTTTTCCCACTCGATATTCGTTATAGAACTTGATTCTTTGCTTAAGATTAAGTCATATGGAATTCCGAGTATCATGGATATTAGACTCGTAAAATTCCATTTCTTTTCTCGACTCGGATAATCAATTGCGTAATTATCATAATTATTTTATTATCTCGTGTCTAACCTTGGACCAAAGTATTTTATACTTTGAGAACCAAAGTTGTTTTACTTTTGTAGGTTATTCAATCGAGGATATCTTTTCAAACTACAAAAGTAGTCGGCTTCGTAACGTCAAATCACCAGCAGATATGGCTTTTCACCTTCCCTCGCTTTAGTCCTGTAAGATTGTGTCGAAGTCGTCTGCTTCCATATCCGAAAACTCGAACGCTAAGCCTAACGGTGGTTTCCACCTCATTTTTCAAGACACAACCGATGGTTTTGGGACTTCCAAGAGAGTTAAACCGTTGTCCAACGTCCATATCTCAACGGATACTTTCGAGTGACTCGAAAGCTTCTATCAACGATCACGAGAGGACTCTCGTCAGCAGATGAAGATAACGGCTACTCGCCTGGTCATCTATAAATAGAAGCCACTTCACAAGACTTGAAGATTGCCGATTCTATTGTTAATACACATACTTGAGAAAAGTCATTGTATTTACTTCCAATCTTCTACTTACAACTCCCATTCTCGTAATTTTGTACTCTCGAGTTGTAAGGTCTTGTACTAAGTTACAAACTCTTCTTACATTCTTTGTAAGGTCCCTCGACTAAGCCGTAAGGGTTAACTCAGCTTAGTTGTCCCTAACCGTAAGGGTTATCTCAGCTAGGAAGTACTAGATCGGATAAGGTAACTTCTGAGCCTAGGAAAACTTGTATAGAGTTGTCCAAGGGAGCAACTCGGGTTCGACCAGTTCACGGTATTTTGTGGACTCAAAATAGTGGATTTGACTTCGTGTCCGGATTGACACGGGCCGTGGTTTTCTCGCCCCGGGAGGATTTCCACGTAAAATCTCTATATTCTCTTTCCGAGTTCATTCTAGACTCGCACAGCTTTACTCGTGCTTGTTTATTCCGATTCATTGCTTTCGAGTCCAATCTTTTCGACCTCGTGCTTAGACTCGTAAACTGTCTTTGCCTCTTTTCTGTCAAAAAGAGTGTGTTTTCGCAAAGAATTTTCTATCACCCTATTCACCCCCTCTAGGGTGACTCGGACTCTCCCCGAGCAAACCTTCATGAGCAATGTATAATTTATCTCATGATCCGAATTGTCACAAGAAGTTAGACCATAAAGACAAAAGAAGGAATCTATGATTTGTAATAGGGACTAATATATAGAAATATAAAATGAGCACTCGCCTCTCTCGAGAGCTTTGCATTTGAGTTTTGCCCTTTATGTGGAATCCATGTCTAGACCAAACCAACACAAACAAAGAAAAAGATTTCTCATAATCAATCAATAACTGCAAAATTGGAAACCGTATTTCAACAAAACCCAATACACTTCTTAGTTCGTACCATGAAAAGAGCATCCCCTTAATCAACTTCAATCTCCCACTAATCCTTTCAAACAAGTACAGCAGTAGGATGAATTGACACATTATCTCTCACATATACAACTTCCCCACCATCCGTCTCGCTCCTTTTCCCATTGTCGGTTCGCATTATGCTCGTGAACCCTAATTGCAAAATTAACCAAACCACCCCCAACTTCAAGACAAATCATTCAATTAATTAAACCAATTCAAGCATGAATTTGACTAACTGCAAGTCGATAAATCCAATCAAATCCGAAACATAACACAATTAATTTCCAGCCAAGACTATTTCTAAAGCTCAACATGAACAAGACTATTTCCATTTCACAATCCGGGAGATCAACAGAGTGAGAGACAGAGATGGGATGAGAGAGGTCTCCCAAATTAACACAACCAAGCCCGCCAAAATTCAAAACGACAAATTTAGAATGAATTAAACAAAACCCTAGATCTAATTTTGGGGAACGGGAAGACATAGATAACGGAACCTGACTCGGCGAGGAGGCCGGTGGCTAGGCGAGGGAATACGGTGGCTGGGATGGTGAGGCCAACGGCCGGGAAGACACGGTGCGTCGGGACAAAGATGGCGTGAGAGAACGAGAAAGCGGAAACCCTCTAATCGAGCGAGACGAAGACGACGGTGGGAGGCGGCGAAGCGGAAGCGGTGGCGGGACAACGACTAGTTGTTCCGGCTGATAAAGACAGAACAACGAGGGACTAAGGGAGACGATGAGAGGAGAGCAATGTCGAAGTGAGGTTGGAAGTCTGATGAATGGATTTCAGACCCTACCCCTCGGACCCAGAAAAATATTATTCCTTTTTTTTATAAAAGTTTTCGTTTCGAATCTCGACCTTCATTTAGATTGGCTTGGTTGAGATTTTAAGTGCTCACCTAAAAGTGGTGTTCACCTAAAAGCGAGTGTACATATGAATCTTCCCCTATATATTCGAATTATTTTGTCAGTATCCGGACTAATACCAACCCAACCCATTTCATCAATAAAATGTGACCAATTAACCAACCAACAAAACTACTTGTTATAAATAACATCTTGTTGTACATCGAACATATAAATGTTGACTAATCATGCTAACATTGAACTTGTAAATGAAATGGTTGAGATAATTGAAAAAATGAGATTATTCAGGAATACACATTGAATGTTGAGATTACGCATTGTATTTTGCTAGTAGATCCTAATCAAAAGTGTTTGTGATTGTTCTAGAAGAAATGAAACAAAAGATAGGGTAGAGTTAGGACAGGTTATTGTATGAGGGTCTACCTATATACTGAGATGCAGGCGTATAATATATATATTGGAGGGTTTAAGTGAGCCCTCCCCTTAGGTGAGCCTCAACTTTAGGTGAGCACTTTTAATCTCAACCATTGAATTTTGATTCAATGGCCGAGATTAAACGAGAAAATTTTAATTTTTTAAAAAAGAAAAATTGTTTTTTTTTTCTAGGGAGAGGGAGGACTGGAAAACCTCGTCATTTTCCATCCTCTTTCCAGCTCCTCCCAAGCTCTCTCTCTCTCTCTCTAGCTCTCGCTCTCTCTCGTCTGCCTCCCGTTGCCCACCGCCACCGGTCCACTCGCCGACTTCCTCCCACCGTCGGCGTTCCTCGTCGCTCGCTTGCTTCTCTCTCTCTCTCGGTCCTTGTCCCTCGTCAACCTCCGTCAAAGTCGACCGCCACCGCTGAGCCCGTTTCTCTCTACCTATCCCTCCCTCTCGTGTCTCACTATTGTTGATCCGGCCAATCACCCGCCATGCCGAGGCCTCTCACTCTCGTTGCTCTCCCTCGTCGATCCGCACAACCACCTCGCCCTGACGCTCGCCTCCGCTGACTTCGTTTCTCTCTCACTCTCGTTGCTATCAAAATCGAATTGGGAAGGAGAAAATTGCAGGTATCCACCTTTTTTATCTCTTAATTTTTCAATTAATTCTAATTTGGGAAGGGAAATCGAAATCGGTATTGGTGTTTTTGAATTGAATCGATTTTGATTTGGTGTTGGATTTTTGAATTGAATTGATTCCGATTTTAATGTTAGGTGATTTTGATTCGTGGTCGAGTTCTTGAAGCTGTTATTTTTCGATGTATAATTTCTATGGATTTGGTGTTTTTTATAGGATGCTCCCTTTTCCATCTCCAATACTTGAACATCAATTGATTATGTAATCTGGTCTTTTTAATGTCTACAACTTTTCTCCAAGATGAACAAATTAACAGGAACAAAGATATCCAAGTCACCAACTCCAGTTACACCTTTTCAACCCCCGCTTAGTCTATGCTTCGAAGATGAGGTTTTAAGAAAATTGATTGTGTTGCAACATATCATTTCAAAGACTAACTAATGAATAGATGGAATTTTTTGGCTAAACAAGCATTCAACAATGTTCAGTTGCAAAGTTCTTAGATTCAAATATGTAGACTGCAGAGGTCAATCACGGACCAAATGTCGCACAAGTTTTTAGACTTTTTTTAGGGGGAGGGGTAAGGGAGAGGGGATAGTTAAAGTATCATTTAACCATCCTTGTTGAACTCAGCCTACCATCATCATAAAAGAAGAGCCTAAGGCATGGTGTATGCCGCTTCGTCTTCGGAAGAATATCCCCAGCTCTCGAAGGTTTTTCTACCTTGCGCTCAAACACATGTCATTGTTTCAATCAGCTTCTACAAATTTCTTACCAAAGTATATTAGTAACCTTGGTTTAAAGTTGGAAGCTAATTATCAAACTTACCAGGAGCCCTTTGCAAGCATTGTGCTCAGAAGTTCTCATGGGGTGAACATATCTTATTTTTGCTTTTGTTTTTTGGTTCATAACAAATGTTGTGCTACTTCAAGTTTCATTTAATATTCTTTACAATGTAGGGGGCATTAAGAAACCTTGTCCTTCGCATAACAAAAGGAGTAAAGATGTGGGAGATGTCATGAAATCATGTTCTTCATGTGAGCCCGATATTTCTGCTACATTTTCTATCATATAAATGTTCTTATTTGTGCACTTCTCTGATCATACTATGTGATTCACACCATAATGCCTCGATGATTCAAAGCAAGAGCCTTTACTCGTTAAGAACATTCCAGCATCCCCTAGCTGGAGAACAGGTTTCTTGTCAATTTCTTGTCAATTTTCTTGCCTTTATTTTATTTCCTCCCGTGCAATGGTCCATTTGGTTCAACTTCACCTCTGGAGTTATGTCTTTATTAGTTTGGCTCCATGTAGTTGACAAATTCCGATTATTTCTGACAAATTCTGTTTATAAAAGAGTTGTTTCATAAATGAGCATACACCATTCGGTTTCTATGTCTATGAAACCTTGGACGCCTATTAGCTCAATTGGTAGAGCATTTGTGTTATTACACAAAGATGTGGGTTCAAATCCCACATAGGCTGGAAACAAAACTAGAAACACGCATAAAAGTTGATCGAACAAGTGCAGTTGCTAGCAAGTTCAGCCTAGGATAGAACAAGTGTCGTTGCTAGCAAGACATGTGCATAAAAGTTGAAGGAAGTTTATGTTTGAGCAGCCAGTGCTATGGACACACCTAAAAATGAAGCTAGAATGTTATACCATAGAGGAAAAAGTAGCAAAAGCAAGAGTTCCAATTTCAACATAATGAGTTGTCGTGTTCCTAATTTTCAGCAGAATTTTTTATTTTTGAGACATTTTTTCCATTTATTGGTATGTAATATTTGAGGTAGTTTTTAGTTATATTTTACACATCTTATGATGGATATGCCCTCCAATTGACTCGAACAAGTGCAGTTGCTAGCAAGTTCAATCTAGGATAGAACAAATGCCGTTGCTAGCAAGACATATGCGTAAAAGTTAAAGGAAGTTTATTTTTGAGCAGACAAGGCTACTGGACACGCCTAAAAATGAAGTTAGAAGGTTATACCGTAGAGGAAAGAGTAGTCAAAGCAAGAGTTCCTTTCGGCATATTGAGTTCCTAATGTTTAGCGTAATTTTGTATTTTTGAGACAATTTTTGCATATTGAGTTCCAATTTCAACATATTGAGTGATGTATGGTTACTTCCTTAAACGCGTGGACCGGAGATTTCAGCTAGAATATGCAATGAAGATCCTTCCCGAGCAGATGCAAGAGAGGGAAAAAGAAACTATTGAGCAAGGCAAGATTGATGACATCACAACCACAATTAGTCACTGGATAAAACCCTCCCGTCTAAGAAGCTATGTGATGGCATTTGATGCTGAAACACTTTCAAGATACGCTACTATTCGATCCAAGGCAACAATAACAATTATCGAGAAGCATGTTGAAGCATTGTTTGGAAAGCATTGTTGATTCAAGGTACAATTTGCAGCTGAATTAGGTACTCGAGAGGGACAAAGAAGCTCTCCTTTGTTTAATATAGAACTTCAAACTTGATGTTGCTTTCAGGAAATGGTTGTAAATAGATTTTTCTTTTTCCCCTTGCCGTTTTGATTAAATCTGTGTTTTTTATATACATGCCTTCAAGGGTAGAATATGGCAATTTTGTGATGATTACTGATGTTGGCAAGTTTTTTATAAAGCTTCTCCAATAGGGGAAACATTCCTAGAAAGACAACAGCTTTTCCACTTAGATGGGGTGTTTTATGTACATCTTTAGTTGCTCGAGCAATTTGCACAATTAAGAGAAGAACAGAAACAAAACAACTGGAGTGAACTCAAATGAGGGTTCCGATGTACAATTAAGAGAAGAACACAAACAAAGCCTATGTAGGAATTGAACCTACACCTTTTGTGCATTTCACACAAATGCTCTTCCATTGAGCTAATAGGCTACACAAAAATCACCAATACACCCGAGAAACCACATCAAGTTCAATACTCAATTCAAGTGCCTAAAATCTACAACAAGCAAAATGAGCAATTCACGATTAGAGTCAACTAAAGTCATACACCATGACATACAACCAATAAATTAAGTTTTTCAAGCACGGATAGCAAGATCTCAGTGGCAATTCCTGCACTAAGTTCTACTACTCCTCTCAACTAAAGCATGCTTGGCTAGCACATGGGCAGCCTTATTACTCCTCTCAACTAAAGAAGGGATCGAGAGACAGAGGAATGGCAAACCTAGATTTATCGAAACTCTTACTTGCGATTTCCGCCGGGTCGTGCTCCTCAATAAGGGAGGAGAGAGAGATAGACAAGGCAGGACGAAGGGTGGCCGAGGATGGGCTGGTAAGGTCAGCCGCCTAGGCAGCCGGCGAGTTCGGAGAGGGCAGCCACCAAGCGGAGAGGACGAACGAACGAGCACAAACTAGCGAGCACTAGGAGAGGGACGGACGAGAAAGGCCCCGAGAACCAAGGTCTGGCGGTGGGAGGAGGCCGGAAGGTGGATGCCAGCCGGTGGACAGCTCCGACGAGAGAGGGAGAAAGAGAGAGAGGAGGAAAAACGTGAGAATGAGGGCTCAAAGCAAAGTCGCCGAGACCTTCCTTCTCCCTCTCCCGAATGAAAAAAATATATTTTTCCTTTCTTTTAAATTATAATTTTCCTTTTAATCTCAACCTTTGATTGAAAGTTCAATAGTTGAGATTAAAAGTGCTCACCTAAAGTTGGGCTCACCTAAAGAGGAGGGCTCACTTGAACCTTCTTTTATATATATATATTCAAGTGAGCCCTCCCTTTAGGTGAGCTCACCAATTAGGTGAGCACTTTTAATCCGAACCATTCAATTAAATTTTGATGGTTCGATTAAAAGAGTATGTTTTAATTTATTTTTAAAAAATTGGTCGAGAGATGGAAGGGGTCTCGAGTCTCAGCCCCTTTGTTGCTCTCTCATTCTCGCAGTTCTCCCTCGCCCCATCTCTCTCTCTCGTATCTCCGCTCACGCCGGCCTCCACTCACCGTCTTCGTCCCACCGCCGGCATCAAGCTGCCCTCCCGCCGCTGGCCTTCACCATCGCTCTCCCACTTCTCACTCTCGTTATCGCTCTCCCTCTCGCTCTCCCTCTCGTCGCTCTCGCTCTCATCGCTCTCCCTCTTTTACTCTCACGGTTGGCGATTCCCGCCCGTTCCTTCCCCTCTCACTGCAGCCTCCAGATCCGAACTTACGCTATCTCTTCTTGTCTCCTCTCTCCCTCCCTCTCGCCCTACACGGCCAAGCACCGAAGGTTTTCGTGGTCTTTAGAAACGCCTGCATTCAAGCCTTCATAGCATCCGGGCTGAACATTCATCACCAACTTGGACGAGAACAAGATGAACTAACGATTGGCATCACATTTGGGCGAGTGCATATTTGGTAATCACTCTAACTTCATGATTTGCTATATTGCTATCGTTAGTAGTAATTTGTAATTAAGTCTCCCTAATTTCCTAATTCTTGGAATTAAGTAACTTAATTGTCTAAGTAGTGAATAAGATTTGGGCTTTTGTTAAATTTGTAATGGAAATTGTCATTGAATTAGGTAATGATGTTTGGAGGGGGTTAAAGTGAACTGAAATTGGGATTTCGTTGGTTGATTGAATGGAGTTTGATCTAAAATTAGTATATTGCTATATTGCTGTAATGGAGTTTGATTGAATGGAGTTTGAGAATCAATATTGCTATATTGCTAATAGGCTACATATTGCTCTCCTAGATATGAAATTGCTCAATATTGATTCCCATAATAAGAGATATTGAGCAATGATTCTCTTATTCTGGGAAATTTAATCAATGATTCTCTTATTCTAGTAATTGCTCTACCCATCTCCCCTCCCTCCCTGCTCTAGGCTACCTCTTGATGGATATGTTCTGGCCGATCATGAGTTAATTGTGTTCTCGCTGCTTCCAATTGGTTATATGCGGCTTATTAGCTTCAATTTCCTGCATGTTGTTACTCGTCTTCGTCGGCCATCGCAAGGACCTACTTTTGGAATAAAAGGTGGTGTAGCTGGTGGTGGATATAGTCAAGTGATTCCAATGGATGAGTTCAATCTCCACCTAACTAGGGATATACGTGCTATACATGCCATAATAGGCGCAAACAACTTACTTGCTTGTTGTGATTGACACCAAAATTTTCCATGAGGCCAATGAGTTAGATAACTCCGAATCTCCACCTAAATGTTTTGTTGATTAATTTAGATTGGAGCAAGTGATCCATGCATTTCCTAGTTAAACAAATAGCTTATTTTCTTGTTTGCAAGTGATTTTTATGTAGCCTATTAGCTCAATGGAAGAGCGTTTGTGTAAAATGCACAAAAGACGTAGGTTCAATTCCTACATAGGCTTTGTTTGTATTCAATTTAATTCAGAGGAGCAAACATAGTTTTAAACATTCAATGTAGCCATCTTTTAGGTGAGTTCTGATTATGGAACTACTTTGGGACATGAGAGTTCCAACTATGGAACTATTTGCTTTTACATTTAATACACAAGTCAAAGCAGTTGTTGCAACTCTTTGCTTGCTCCCTCTTCGGTTTTGGCTTCTCATGTCCAGCCCGCTTCGAACATCAAACTGGGAGCCATAAGTTGTTTTGTGTAGTTGTTACCTCATAAATAAAAATTCTCGCTGAAAATTAGGAACTCATTATACTCGAAATCGAAACTTTTGCTTTTATTACTCTTTCCTCTATGGTATAACCTTCTAATTTCATTTTTAGGCGTGTCCGTAACCCCGATCGCTCAAAAATAAACTTCCTTCAACTTTTACGCGCATGTCTTGCTAGCAACGACACTTGTTCTATCCTATACTTAACTTGCTAGCAAGTGCACTTATTCGGTCAATTGGAGGGCATATCCATCATAAGATGTATAAAATATAACTAAAAACTACCTCAAATATTACATACCAATAAATGGAAAAAATGTCTAAAAATAAAAAATTCTGTTGAAAATTAGGAACTCATTATGCTGAAATCGGAACTCTTACTTTTATTACTCTTTCCTCTATGGTATAACCTTCTAACTTCATTTTTAGGCATGCCTCGTAGCCCTGGCTGCTCAAAAATAAACCTCCATCAACTTTTACACGCATGTCTTGCTAGCAACGACACTTGTTCTATCCTAGACTGAACTTGCTAGCAACTCGCACTTATTCGGTCAACTTTTATGCATGTTTCTAGTTTTGTTTTCAGCCTATGTGGGATTTGAACCCACATCTTTGTGTAATAACACAAATGCTCTACCAATTGAGCTAATAGGCGTAATATGTGAGTTTGCAGTCTTTGTTAGAACTGGCTGGGTGATAGCTCAAGTCGTAATATGTTGTATCTATCTCGTATGGGTGTGGAAATCTGCATATGATGACTCAAAATCAACCAAATATTCAAGATTCCTAATGTCGGACACAACCACATCCAAATGAAAACATCATTTCCAAGCACACCCATGGAATCATTCAGTTCCAGTTTCTTGAGCTTAATTCATCTAGAATTACGAGGGGTTTTTTCTCGCAGATCCGGATATATCGAAAATTTAAATGTCACAGAATTTTCATTTCTCCAAATTTATCCATATCTCACATCTCCTCATTTTAAACATGACAAACAGGTAATCATAACTTATTAACATTTCTATTTGCCAATAGTAATAAAGTGATCTCTACAACTCTATCCGCCACGGACATTGGGAAAGATAGCAAGGAACTCCTAATTTGACATTGATATTGTTGAATGTCTAGCTGCATGAGTGAATGGAACCTTATTCAGATGGCGGTCTGCAGCAACCAGCCTCGATAGGGGTCAATTTTGCAGCTTTATACTTCTTTAGACTCTACGAGAGGAAGAAAGCATCAAAACTCATGTAAGCAATTTATGCTCCTCTTTCTCAAATCTGCATGAGTGACAAGTTTAATTAAATATCTTCAAGATTTAGCACAAACAAGGTTGCAATCAGAACTATATTAATTCATATAGAAAACACTAATATTTAAGAGACTTGAAAGCCAAAAATCATTGAAGCTGCAATGAGTGGGAGGAACAGGACTATCGTTGATACTATAAAAGCATTTAGATTCTAGTGCTTCCTACTATGTGAGATTGGCACAAGGAACCATTGCCATTATCGGAGTTGGTTATTTGAATAATCCCTAAAAGCTCAAGAAGAAAAGGCTATGCTGCCACGTCCTAACACCCCACTCTCTTTCTTCCGCCATCATACACAAGCATCTTACTAGAACCGAGGATGGTAATATCATCCTACTACGAAGCGGATCCGATACCACTCGAACTTAACCCAACCTGAATCAAGTCGATTCGGTTTAAGCTTAAATTTTATCCATATTCAACATCAAATACCTCATCCATGAATCCTATATTCCATCCAAAAAAGAAGCAGATTTCCAACGGCTATGCTTAGAGCAGATACACATTGCTCCAAGCTACCCAATTTCAATCAAGCAAACTCAAATCAATCAAGAAACTCAAATCAAAACCGAAGACAAAACCGAATTCTTTGAGCATGTATCGCCTAACACAATTTCAGCGAAGCATTCTGCTTCCGCACACGAGAGACACAATTTCAACGATGTACTAGAGAGATTCAACCAAACAAACCTAAAATAGCACAATTTCAAGCAAGAATTTTGAAGCATATTCGATCGAGAGAGCATGAATTATACAAAACCAAACTAATTGTCCCAAATGTCCCAAATTAGCGCAAACAAACCCATCAAACAGAAAAGAACAAATTAAGCATGAGTTATATAAAATCGTACATCCGATTTTTGAGGAGTGGGAAGAAAGAGAGAACGAACCCGACTAAATGTGAATCTCGCCTGGCAGCTGGGTGCTTGGACTAGGGATTACGGCCGGGAGAGAAGGAGAGTCCGGCGACAGCCACGAAGGGATGCAGAGAGAAGAGAGACCGACGACGGCGACAAGCACACGCCGACGTGTTCCGGCGAGTCGATAGGCGGAGGGAGAAGGAATATCAAGAAGCCGTGTGCGAGAACGAGAGCGAAGAACCGGAGGAACCAGAAGCGAGGGAGAGGGAATGTCGTGGATTCAAGCGATAGAGATACCGACGATCTTAATTCAAAGCGAGAGGAAGGAGGGCAGCGAAAGAGAGGATAGCGGCCGGAGGTAGACGCCGGGGAGAGGATGTCTGCAGACGAGAGAGAAAGCGAGAGTTATGAGAGAGAGAGGGAGAGCGCTTGGGAGGGCTGGAGAGGATGGAAAATGACGATGATTTTCCAGCTCCTCCCCTCTCTTAGAAATTTTTTTTTTTAAATCAAAATTCCTCTTTTAATCTCAACTATTGAATCAAAATTCAATGGTTGAGATTAAAAGTGAACTCACCTAATGGGTGAACTCACCTAAAGGGGAGGGCTCACTTGAACCCTCCCCTCTATATATATATATATATAGTGCTCTATTAGAAGATTGATACTTAGCGCTTTATCATTGGTTGATTTTATTTTTTTGCTGAAAAATTATCAAAAACCCTTAGTAACACCTCATTGATTGCATTATTATTACCATGTTAAAAATTAACCACCCAAAATTTAAAGGACAAATACATAATATTAAATGATGTAATCAAATCAATTCAAATTCATTTTGACATTTAAATAATATTTTTGACATCAAATTATGAATGCTAATATTCTTGATATTAAAATATCAAATAATATTCTTAATATCAAAATAATTTCATTTTAATTTTGCTATAATATATGATTTGCTATAATATATTCAATTTGATGTTTTGACTAGGTTACAATACCAATCAACAGATACATTTTGTTACTAAATTATTTAGCAAATTATTTAGAAACTACAGTTATTATAGTTGCAATCAACGGATACAATTGCTAATAAATTATTTGAGAAATTGTCCGAAAACTATGGTTACTATAGTGTACTAAATAATAATCTTACAAATAAAGTTCATAACATGAAATAATATTCTCCAAATCAATTGATACAATTGTACATTGAAAAATAAATGACAACAATTTTAATCATGGTACCTATTTAATTCTAAAATAAAATAATACTACTCAATGAAAATTATAATAATAATAATAAAATAATAATATAAAATGCTTTTTTAAAAGAAAATAAAATAATACTACTCAATGAAAAATATTTGTTAAAGTGACATTTATAATGAAAAGAAGAGAGTATCATTTAGTATTATAATAATTTGCTTAAAATAATTTTAAAAAAATTAATGTTTTTTCATGCTAAATTTTATAAAAGTTAACAAAAGTAAACAAAAGTTGGTTATTGGAGACTAAAAGAGCTTCTACTATTTATTTCATAATGTTATATTAATTATTTAAATTATAAATAAATATTTAGTATAATTTTTTAAAAAAAGATTAAAAATTAAAAAATCAAACAAAATTCAACATATGCCCATACAAAACAAGATATACTAGATAAAAGCATAGCCAAATGACACATCTTTGAAATTGATGTCAAAAATTTGAATCCTAACGATGGCCATTATGCTATTTAAAAACTATAAGTCAATTGTCGGATTAATTAATCTCGCCATTAATGGAAACAATTTTTGGTAATAAAAGAAGCGAGAGGATTTGTTTAAAATAAAAAATAATCTAGCGATAATTTACGGAAGCATTTAGGTAGGATTGATTGTCATGTTAGGTCACTGTCAGAATTAGCCACATATTCAAGATGTTTGTCTCATTTTCTAGCAAAAATTTGACAATTGCCACATATCACGAATCAGGGCCGCTTTGATTTGGCTGGAATAAAGTTGAATTCCCAATCAGCAGGTAGCTTGACATGGATCTTTTCGAGATAAAGACAGTCTAAATCAGTCATCTTAAATTTCATTCGTTTTAACCGTCAAATCTAGTGTTTAACAGTTACTAATAATTACAATTAGTGCTTTGCAGTTGTGATTAGCAGTTATAAGTTATAACCGTTACCAAACGAACATGCCAAAAGCAGGTTCTACACTAAGTTTTTGTCATTGTGCCTGGCTAGCTTGGCACACTAATACAAGTACATCAGTTTACCCAACATAATCGATCGACAAACCTAACTATCACAAAGAGAAACAAGGATGACAAACATTCTATGTACAAGCAACTACAACACCTATGGGCCATGAGCCATGAATAGAAGAATTATGAGCTTCGAAGCTGGTTTTGGAAAGTTACAGGAGAATGAGATAAATCCATGCTCAGTCTTCTAGCCATCGAACCCCATGTTTAGCCCATAGGTAGTACGCTCCAACCGGACCTCTTCCCCTAATTCATATAACTCAGGCAAGATGTGGCCCTTGTCTATCTCTTGGAGGATCGGAGTGAGAATATTCCAAGCTGCAGCAAGCTCATCGCTCCTCATGAACAGATGGTTGTCTCCATCGATTACATCGAGGATGAGGTGCTCGTATGAATCAGGCTCCTCTGTTTTGTACCTTACAACAATAACAATTTCCCATTAAGTGGGTCCCACTTTTGCAAGGTCTAAACATTATACCTTAATGTATGTAATCCAATCAAGAAAGAGTCAGCATCTGACTTTCTGGTAAAGCAAGGGGAAATGATTTCCAGTTTTTATCAGTTTGGCATGCGTAACTCAAAATCAACTTCCCCTTAAAAGAGGTGAAGGCTGATTTTTCTTCTTTCCATGTACACAAGTGAAAGAAATTGAATTTTTCCACTAAAAATAAGGGAAACTTCTACCTTGTTTTCCTAAAATATTTTCCAAAGAAACCAATTTGTCTAGACATTTTTCTTTTTATCTCCAGCCAAACAACCTCCAAGTCAATTAATTCACAAGCATAAGATAGACAGAAGTGGTATTCTCAAAGAGATTACTAAGATAGACTTACTTGTCCTTGTAAAGCAAATTCAATTCTGAGGCGTCCAGATGCAAACTTAAGCCCGGAATCTTGTTGTTCAATCTGACTAGAATAGCCTCATCAGGTACGTCCCGTAAAATCAGTTCATTGGTGGTGAGATCAATGTTATACCCCAAACGATCTCTGTAAATGTTTCCTGGAACATGATCAAACTGTATCCTTATTTCCATCCTGCATATAAAAGCACCCTTATTTTAGGTTTCTAATATCAAGCAAACAGGAGGTTCCAATTAAGATAATCTCCGTTCCAAGTATAGAGCACTATCACCAAATTGTGTGTATAAAGCAGAGCATTTCTGCTTTACTGTTGATAGACATTGAAGGTGGTACATGCTTAAAACACGAGATATCAGCGATGTACTATCAGCTTTAAGGACCAAAAACTCGCAGGAGGAAAATGTTCCTCCTATTAAATGCCCTAAACCATGCTATTCAGAAATTCTAGAGAGACTGGTTTAGTACAAAAAGGATTCAAGTCATATATCAGCAAAATTAATTGGTGGATATAGGTTAGTCACTAGTTGAGAAATCTTGTACACATGACCCCACACCCCCTCCCCCAAAGCCCCAAACACACCCCCCGGCAGGTCCCAAAAAATAAAGAAAGTTTAGTCAGCAGTTGCAGCCAAGTACCCAACCAAAGCACCAAAATATCAATACCCTCTCTCCGTGCACTTTTCCTAGGTGGTCCCCTTTTGCCCATTTTGGCAGGTAACCCTAGATCAAAACTACGACAATGTTGAAGTCATATTCCATGAACCAAAATTTTCACAAACATCTGGGAAAGCTTTGGCACCAATGAGCAACAATAATGCACACCAGAATAGATATTAGATATTAGATAGAAGTTAAAGGCGCAATCAGAACTTATGCTTGTTAATTGGCTTTGCATCTGGATGTTGTTTATGTGTTGCAATTGTACTGAGTACAGGCAATTCCATAGGAAAATTGCATAGATCCATGCTGGTAGAGTCAGCAGCGCATCAGATTAAGTTGGAGGGTTCCCGCATATCAAGATTTTTTATTAGAATTTTCATTTGCCATGGCCAACCTTCAAATTCTCTTGGTCTTTAAGTTAGACACAGCTCAATAACGAGCTAAAAACAAGCTTTTGTCAATCATTTCTTCCTCTCTCTTTCTTTGGCTATTTTTTTGCTCTCTATTTTATTTCCTCTCTCATCTTCTATTCCAACAGTTTTTGATTCTTTTCATCCTTTAAAAATTATCCTAGACATATTCATAAAACCTTGGCAATCTTTGACTCTTAAATTTACAATCAACAATTGACATGCAATTATAAATTTATTTTATTCATTCATTTTAGAAGTACAGTGGACTAGAGGAAAAATGCATCTTTAAATTTCCTCTATTTCCTTTTTATAGAGTAGTAGATACTCAACAATTTTTAAATCTAGGTCAAAGGAACCAATCTCTTTGTTTGTAATTCAAGGGTAAGATTGCTATGTCAGGAACCCCCCAAAACAAAAAAAGACCAACTTAGCAGCAAGATTTGAGGTATAATTGTAGATTTGGATCCATTTTAGGGACGAATGACAGCCATAGACTAATTTAATTAATCAATGGCAAAAAGCAAATAGTTCAGCAATGACCTCCTTTTTGATAATATATTAGTGGAGTAACACTGACATTCATGTTCAGTCCTCCAATGATATCCAACTTGCACACTTATCTCTTTGAGGGGAAAAACTCCATCAAACTTCAACACAGTCCACTCGTATGGTTGTTGTTTACATGTTGCAAGTTTACTCTGATTTGGCTCACCTCAATATTAAATCTAGCTTTGCCTCTACATCTAGCACTTCCTCTTTACCTACACGAGACACTGGTGCTATTGCTAGGAGTCAATATTCCAAACATCTTTCATTGTACATCATGTTCAACTCTTTCTTTGAATTCTGTAGAAGGCTGGCTGAACCTATTCTCAATGAAAAGACCCTTTTTTCCACTTCCAAGGAATAGCTCCTATTCTCACAAGGTTTATGAACCATATAGGACAACTGGAGTAGCTATGAAACATGAAAAGTTCAGGTGTCAGAGTTCACAGAACTCAGTTCATACCTGTGCCTCATGAGTCCAGTCCCAGTTCTAATCATAAATGGCACACCATCCCATCGTGCATTGTTAATAAACAAAGCTGCAGCAAAGAATGTGGGGGCCATCACTGTTGCAGAGACATCAACTTTGTCTTCTGCCTGGGCGTTGTATTGGCCAAGAATGACATCTATAGGCTCCAGTTGATCAATGGACCTTAGAACTTTAACCTGCAAGTATGCTTGCCAAATAATAATCTGAGACACTTGACGCCTTAAAATCTTGTTTTGCATATATAAAGTACAGTTCCTTAGAAGTTGTGCACCTTTTCATTTCGAATATCCTCGCCATCAAGACTTATAGGAGGTTCCATTGCCAGCAGTGCAATTGTTTGGAGTATATGGCTATGAACCATATCACTGATAACTCCATAACCATCCAAGTTTCTGCATAGAATGGCACGACCAAAATCACCATGATAGGAAGGGGGAAGAACCTGATGAATATACAACTTATATTTGCCAAGTTGTAAGTATTAGCCTACCAGCCAGCGGACCAAGCGTGAGACCATTGGTGAGTTTTGCCACATGGGTTCTACACCATCTAAATTCTAATAGGGGAAAATCCCATAGAACTGTTAGGCAGGTAGGTACCCAAAGCAACCCTCTACTGAAGGAGCAAAACAAGTTTGTCCTCCAAGTTGTAAATGGTAAAGATATTAATTTGGGGGGGTGGATGTCTTGCCTTGATGGATTCTGCGAATTCAGCTCCTCTGATAAAACAATCTGAAAGAAATGGCTCAAATCAGGATGAGACTATGTCAGTTTCCAAGTGTATGAAAGAGCTCAGACAAATAGGGAATTACCTGCACATTGCGTATATATTTGCGACTCCATAATGGCTCAAATACAAGATTAGAGAACCTCAAAACGGTAAGGTTTTCTATGAGATTCCTTCCCAGCAGGTGATCCATCCTGCAAAAGGTAAAATTGGAATATGAGAGCTACTAACAGACTTTTAAGTAGAGGGATATCAAATCACATCCATGTCCACCTATATATTTGATTCTCCTCAAACTTCGAAAGAAGACATCGTGTCAAAGTATTAGAGAATAGAGCATTGAACCCAAAGGGTTTTTCAATTATTATCCGGTTCCATCCTCTTTTTGTTTGTGCTTCGGATGCAATGCAGGATGCAACATTTAAGACCGCATCTTGGGGCACGGACAAATAAAAAATCCTGTTTGCAGTGTGTATTCCCTGAAGTAGGAAAGGTAAAATCAGTTAGTTTTTAAATAACTTAATTCAATGTTCTGGGATTATAGATAGAGATGGGACTTTTAAGTTTGTATGAGATTTGCATGCAAAACTTACCTCAACTTGCTCCATCCTCGCATTGAGTTTCGACATTCCAGCACAGCTATCATAACCTCCACTGATGTGATATGTTTTACTAAGAAAGGCTTCTATTTTGCTCCCACAATTCTCCCTGCAAGTGGCACATGGAAGCCAGGTGATATACAAATAAAGTACATAAACAAGATAATAGCATTGTGTTCATGACTTCATGTCTTATTAATTAAAGTAACATCTAGCAAATCTATATCCTGAAGTCCCCACTCTTCTTTAAAAAGTAGTAATCCCAAAAGCAGGTTCCAATTGGTTCAATTTGAAATTCTTCACCAAGAAATCACAAATCCAAATTGGTAGGAAGAACCCAACACACCCAATTTCTTAAAAGATCCAAACTTTCAGCCTTTAGAAACCATAAACTCAGAAAGCACGTCTACCTTAATATTGAAGGAAATGCACTAAGTAGCATCATAAGTGAAGTTGTGACCCAAAAGGAAATAACATTGATCATTGGACAGGACTCATAAGAGAGAGAAATCAAAGCCAAAGATGTGCATGAGGCAGAAAAATCTAGTCCCGATTATGTTCCTGTCACAATTTAGGAGGGTCTGAATTTCTCGCTCACTTCACAGACACGCTTCCACCGCCTAGCTATGGCCCCAATTCTGGTCAAAGAAGGATCCTCGGCTGCACCAACTTCCAAATTCCAAGAACCCAACTCTTCTTCAATCTTTTTCACTATGCTACCAATAAATCATAACCCAATTAACCCCAATAAGAAAGAGACAAATGCCAAAGAGAAAAGACCCAATGACAATGAACGAAGAGGAAGCCAATCAACTATTCCTCCTCAAGGCACATTGTGTACCTACTTGCTAAGTTAAAATTTCTTATCTTAAGACTCCTCTAGACAATGCTAAGTATACACAATCATAGCTCATTTTTAGGTGCTTCCGGAATCACAATTCAGCGCCTACATTATGACGACAATGAAGCAACAACACTTATTTGAATTGTCCAGAGAGAGACCAACAATTCTACAGCATGTTTAGGTGTGATAGAGTGCTTTGAGCCTCCAAGATCTCCAAAAGAAGTACTACACACAATTTTCGTGATTTTGAGCATAGGATGTCAAATGGTAACTGTGTACTACTTTTCGCCCATCAAAAAGTTTATGGTGTTTTAAGACCACTATTGAGAGTTGATACTATATTGCCTGCCTACATACAACTCTGGTGAGCAACTAGGTTATGATGCCTAGAAAGAAGGCAAAACCATAGAAGAAGTCAAATCTTCTCAGGCAAGTTCTTCATTATCCTCTCTCTTTAGAACCCAAGATCTTTATCATTCAGGGGGACCATAAACTTCATCAACGAAGAAACAAAATACAATCTTAAGATGTAAAATCATTTATGCAAGTAAACTTCGGCATAATTTAGTAGAAGGAATATATTATACAACTCAGTTGCAAAAAGTAGGTTATCATTGACCACATGGAAATGAGATCGAAAGCTGTATAAAGTTCACAATGAAGAAGACATACTGGTGATCAATGCGGCATGTCAAGGTTGATGCTATTAAGGTTCTCAAGTCTCCATCTGTCAGACTTTTTCTTGAATACCCAAAGATTCCAACATTCTGCACCAAATTTCAGAAATAAAGGAACAGATTAAATTTTTGCTTTTGCAAAATGAACATGCATGGACTTCAGAATATTCCTATGATACTTGAATTAACAAAACCAAGCCTAGATGCAATCTTTTTTTCAGCAAGTACAAGAAGCAAATGACAGACCAACTTACAGGACTCCCTTTCACTATTTACCCCTCATGTCTGCAATTCCACCTCTCTCCTTAACCCTAATTCCTTACCCTCTTATTCATATTCTCATGAACGTCTATCATTCCCACTTGATAGTAACTTACGGAAACCACTCCCTTCGAAGATTACCGATCATCTTTTCTTTGCAGTAAAAGTGGCATAACAAGGTTCCTTCCTTTGTTTGCAATAGCATACATACTTACTATAGCTTTAAATAGGACAATAATTGAAAAAAGGTCTATGCATCGAAATCCACACAATTTATCATGTCATGATAAGACAAGAGTAGGACAATAATGGCATATTAGAGATAATAAGAACTAAGGATTAACAGGTGTAATCAGAGACAACAAGAGAAGTCACAATGTGGTACACAAGATGCCCCACCTCTGGAAGAAACCCACTGTAATACAGAGCAAATAATGCTGGAAAGATTTTTCTTCTTGCAAGATTGCCAGTAGCTCCTATAATTGCTATACAGAGTGATGGTGTATTAGCATCTTCAATCGCAGAGTTAATGGAATGTATTTCTAACAAGACTGAAGGTCTATCTGAAGAAGCCACTCCAGGAAAAGCATTATCCACAACATTAATATCAGAACTTCCATCCGAGAGTGAAACGCCTGTATCAGTTTCTTCAACTGGATCTGCAACACTCCAGAAGGTATATCTAATTACAAAAGGGGAATAATTTCCCTCCACAAACTGATGAAGAAGAACCACAAAACCTCATCCAGGCAACGAATTTTATTTTCGTTTTTGGTAATCGCATCTTGTTCACGCAACTAACTTCAATGCATAATGTGAAAGGTTATCATGGACATTGGAAGTTAATAGTAGACTCTCAACAGACCTTTTGCGCCTGATTCCTCTCGGGCCTGCTTTTCACGTGATGAAATAATCCAAAAATATCAGCCAAATGGTCTTTATCTCCACCTTTTGAAGTCCTAAACTTGTTTTCTGGTCCATATTTTCCACAGAAAGGTCTACTGTTGAAGTTCTTGAAAATCCAAAGCTTTAAACCACGGAATCTGTGGCATATGTTGCCGGAATGACCATATAAAACAAAATGATTAGGCGCTGGCGAGGGCAGAAGATCCCCAGCCCCCTGCAAATGGTAGCAAAGGTAAACATTCTGTGAGTCTTCAGTTTTGGCTAGCCTAATGCTAGCACAAACCACATATTATTCACATACAGATACAAATTTAAATGAAGGCATATGCATAAAAACTATCATAGGAACATCTGCATTTTGCAATTACTTTAGGAACCTCGCTAACATTAATGCATAATTTCTCTAAAGTAACCTTAAAGAACATGCAGTCAGGTTCACTCCAACAGCAAAGAACACAATTTGGACAAAGACTGGTTTTGCTTATACTTAAAGGTTACAACACTAGGCTTTTTACAATCAGAACTACTAGAACAAGTTATTTCAGGTCCAACTTGCACTAATTCCCTTTGCCATAATGAAACAGTTGACAGAATTTATGAATCAAAAGGACCAAAGTCTAAGCAGGATCTCTTGGAATCGGCCTCCCTGCCCACAAAGGTAAGATTGTCAATCTGGATCTCCCCGTACTACTACCACTTCTTCTTATTGTCATTCATAGCCATAGGCAACGAGGAACTACGAGTCCATCACATTGTTTCCAATTTATTGTTGTTCAAAGAGAAACAAAACCGCTTTTACCTTAAGGTTCTTCGAAGGTCTTTCAGGGTTAACCTCTGTACTTGTAGCAGTAAGACTATTTATATATAGATCTCTTTGGACTACTAAGGAGGGATCCATAATTGGTGGTAGTGATGGTGGGGATGGAGTTGGAGGTGGAGGTTGATTTTCCTTATTAAGGTGATATCCCGTCCCCCAAATTCACAATAGGTTGGGGGGCCGCTGTACCGTGTCCGGCATCAGCAAAAGGTTCTCAACATCCATGATCAGTGAAAAACTTGCAATTGCTATCCGGACAATCATCTTGACAAGAGCCTAGATATATGTTGCAATAACCTCAAGTCTCACAACCTTACCCATCACCATCCTCACCTCAACCTACCCCAACCTCCAGACAGCTATACTCTAAAGATAAGTTTAACAACAAGCATGAAGCAATATAATTTTTCGTGAATCCTTATCAAAAAAATAAAATAAACTAATTTTTTCCATAACAGCTAACAGCAATTGTGGAACGGATCAGGAACAACAAATCAGGATTTCGAGGCTACAGAAATGTCTAATAAACGCACATTTAATCATTTAAGTCTCAGATAACGCCACTATTCATGCATAATCTCTACTTTTGTATAGACAACATTAACCAAGAAGGATAGAACTAACCAGATAGCTTCGAGAGCTTATCAGAGGCCGAGCATAGAATTCCCCAGAGGCAATGGAAGAAGAAAGGGTTGAAAAGGACATCTGGACATTTAGGTTTTAGGGCTTTGATGCGTTGAAATTTGCAAAGTGATGAAATTTGCAAAACCCAGATGGCCACACCCAAATTTCAGACGAGGGTTTAAGGAGAAGACACAGAAAAGGAACAAAACTTAGCTGCTACTGGAGTGATGCAACTGCAGCCTGCAGGTGTTTCACGATTGTGCACTTCGTTAAACCCATAGTCCTTCCAATTAAACCCAGAAAAAAAGGAGAAATAAAAACACCTCAGCGCATATACCAGACAGATATGTGTCAAATAGGAAAATAATATGTGTTTTGTATAAGACGTACTTTAAGTGTCTTTTTTTAACTTAAAAATTATGATGTTGTGTAATAAATTAAAAAACAATGATATAATTGAATAATAGAATTGTATTACAACCTATAAATTATATAAAATCACCATTTTATCCATTATTTTTCATATTTTTAAAATTATATGTATGATACATCTTTTAAGTATGGTTAATCCGATTAGGATGTCATTTTATACTTATCGGTATAGCCGATATGATTATTAAAACTTTACCTTCATAATTAATAGTAATTATTTAAAAAAATAGTAATTTTAGATCATAAAATATATTAACATAGGTTATGACAAGACATTTTAAAAGTGTTTTCACACAAAATACATATCATCACCCCAATAAATATTTGTCATTGATATCCAATATTGATTAACACTATTCTTAGAGTAGTCTAGTGATATGATTATTGATTTTCTATTTCCACAAGGAAGACCAGCATTTGATTCTTCTTCAATTGTGTGCGTGTATTAAAAATCAATAAAAAAAATATATAGATTTTCCGCACCAATCAATATTCACCTGTGCTTGTTCATATTTCCTAACTATAATTTTTCATGTATTCAACAACTACTACTCATCAATACTATTCAACATCAAACATCACTTATCACCATTGACCAAAGCATCGATCAACAATAAATTACTAATAATAAGTTGAAAAAACAAGAAACCATAATTGATTTTATGATCTTAATAAAATTAAATAACATTGTGCCAATTTTAAAAAATTCTTAAATGAAACGCTTGTCACCTTATACATCTTTTAAGACTACAACTTTTTACAGAATTTATTATTTGATACATCCTTTTCTCCTTACATCATTTAGATGAATGACATTAACTAAAATGAGTTTTAAAGCATATTTGTTTTGGCTGTCAAAACTAAGGGATAGCAGATTAAAGGTTAGCGTTTATCGGTGGTTATGATTAGGGATAAATTTATGTTGAGTCTATGGGTGTCCTAGGACACCCATAAGCCCAAAAACATTTATTATAAAATTAGTTTACAATTTTATTTGTAAATGAGACACCTATAAAATAAATGTAGAAAGGCCCAAATGACATCTTAAATAAGCCTAAAATTAACTTTGTGATTCAGCCATCCTTTCCATCAAGCTCTCGCTCACCGACTTCGTTGTCGTTCTCCGTTTCTTTTTCTCTCTCTCAGTCAATTTCTTTCTCCCACGTTCTCTTTTTCTCTCTCTCTGTCACTCTGCACTCTCTTTCTCTCTCTTAGGCATTCTCTTTCTCCCTCTTTCTCTCTCATGCGCTCTCCGCTCTCTTTCTGTCTCTCTCTCTATCTTTATCTCTCTCTCTCTCTCGCGTGCTCTGTCGACCCCTTTTGTCGAGTAACCACGGGTAACTCACAGCTTCCATGGTTGCTCCCCATCTCACTTGCCTTTCCAAAACCTTCCCTCCATCGCCCTACCACTTGTCCACTCTGTCAAAGCCGCTGCTGCGCTTGCTCGCTCCCCTTTACTCTCAAATCTCAAGTTCATTTGAAATAAGGTTAATGTTTCCAACTTTTTAAAATTTTCTACTACTAATTTTAGAATTTTAAATGAACTATGTAGCAATTCTAACTTTATTTAATTGAGTTTGTGAAATATAAGTAATTGATTTGTAATTTGTGATTTGAGCGAATTTTTATTTAGTGATTGGTGAATGGTGACTATAATTCATGAATTATTTGTGAATTACTCAAAATAATAACTTGATATTAGTTGGTTATTCATCATGTTTGAGGGGTTGCAATAATATGAATATGCTAATTGTTAATTTATTGTTAAGTGATTTGCGTTGAATTGTTGGTTTTAGTAGATTAAATGTTGTTGGACAATTAGTAAATAGAATATTCTTCGGTTCATATGGCGTCATTGTAAAGGGACACCCATAAGTGAAATTTCTAATTCCGCCACTAGTTATGATTAACAGTTGCTAGCAATTATTAGTGTTACCAACAATTACAATTAGCGATTACGAGTTAGCGATTAGTAATTACAATTAGTTGTTAATGGTTATAAACATCTATCATAACCTCTAAAACAAATATATTTGTTTGTCCATTTTAACTGTTAAAACTAGTGGCTAACGGTTAGAGGTTATCGTGGTTACAATTAGTGCTTAGCGGTTACAATTAGTGATTGACGATTATGAGTGGTTATGTTTTAGCATTTATCATTAGGATAACATTTAGCGAAACTATGATCACGATGATAATAATAATAATAATAATAATAATAATAATAATAATAATAATAATAATAATAATAATAATAATAATCGATAATAATAATAATATTAATTATAATATGAGGTTAACAATAATTAAATACGAGGTTATAATTAGCATTTACGATTAGCGATTAACGACTATAAAGACGGTTATAAACGTTGAAACGAACATATTAGTACATTTTCAGAATGCCACTAAAGACATTAGTAAGTTGTTACTCTCCACACTACTTAAAAAGTTTTTATATATTTGTAAATTCCATTGTATATGAATTGATATATATATATATATATATATATATATATATATATATATATTGTATCATAAAAAAGGAGGGGATAGAGTGAGTAGACTCGGCAAAGCCGACCCGAATCGAATGGGTCAACCCGAACAACCCGAAACCCAAACCGAACCTACATCCGAAACAGTTGAACCGATTTTGACCCAAAACCGAAATGAACCGACCCGAACCAACCCGAACCGAACCGACCCGACTCGAGATGTAATGAACTCGATTCGGACCCGAACCGAAACGATCCGATCCGAAACCGAACCGACCCGAAATATAATTGACCCGATTACGACCCGAACTAAATCGGACCCGAACCCGAATTTGACCCGAACCGGAATAAAAGTGACCCGAACTTGACCTAACCCGAATTTGAATTTGACTCAACTCACATTTTTTTTGGTAAGTCTCTCATAATGGACTTTTATGCTTGTAATGGTACAAATAATTTTGATCGACCTCAAATCCTATTCAAGCAAATCCATACCAAAAGATGGTGGTGGACCCGATAATATTGTTTTGTACATTATTCTTATAAATTATAATCACCCGTTCCAAATTTTGAACAAGCGTTAATTATGTGTGAAACTAGGGTAATGATGCCACCTGTTAACATGATTTTTGGTGCAACACTAAGGACTTTTGAAAATTACAAAATCAAATAAGATATCAATTCCCATTTCGATCGTGACAAACATGGTAATCTCCATAAATAACACCAACGGCAACACACACAATACAACAAATCAAACACGACCATCTCCATAAACTACATCAACGGCAACATGCACAACACAACAAATTAATACAAAAGTACTAGAACATAACATAATAACATGATTATCTAATAAAAATTACACAAGCTCATAATAGTATGTAATTAGTTTTTACATATAAAAGATTACTACTTATAGAGTTAGTTGTGTAATAGATTGATCATTTTTCTTCATTCTTCTTATCTCGCATCAATGGAGCAAAGCAAACGGCTCGCTTCGCTTCAAAAACCCGTAATTTATTACAAATCAAATAAGATATAAGCGAACTTCGCAATATTAAAGGAACAAATGAACAATAGCAAATCAACTCAAACAAAAAGCACGAATAATAGTAAGAGTAATATATTAATTTCATTAGCGATCATTATTTTGAAAGAAGTGTACCTATCTTAGGCTACTTAGCATTCATTCATCCAATCCACATAAGAGCCAAGTAAATTCATCTTCATCATTGGCTAAAGTTCAAACCATCAAACAACAACTCATATGTTAATAAAAATAGGGACAAAAGCATATTAGTTAGGAAAAATATAAATAGAAGGAAAAATAAAGCAAAACACTTACAATCAAAATCATACAACCAACTTCGAGTAGTTATCAAAGCTTCCACATTTTCAGGAATGAAAGAGCTTTTCCATTTGTTCAAAATCCTACCACCAATGCTAAAGGTTAATTCTGAAGCAACCGTAGTAAGTGGCACACTCAATATATCACTAGCCATAAGAGAGAGTTCTTTATACTTTTCAGAATTTTCTTTCCAAAAAGATAGAACATTCAACTCTCTTTTGCGCTCCATCTTAGGATCTTCTAAATATCTATCAAGCATTATCTTTTGATTGGTGTAAGAATCATCACCAAATTCATCATTATCGAAATCCTACAAAATTACAATTAGTAACATAATTATATCTTCAATAATCAATTAAAATAAATAATGTTAACGTATAAGGTAAATAAACAAATACATACATCTAAATAATTGAACTTTCGCTTCCGAGGTGGAGATTTCAAACTTTGGGAAACGCCGGTTGAAGATAGTGTTGATGCCATATTAGATAAAGAACTAGCACAATTGGTGTACTCTCTAAGAAGAACCTCTAACTTAGCAATCACTTGATTCACCTTAAAAGTTGCAACTTCTTCACTTCCATACAACTTTTTGTAACAATATTTCAAAAGCACTTTTTTGCATCGGGGATCAAGAAGTGTAGCAAAAGAAAACAACAAAGTATATTCACTCCAATACTTATCAAACTTTGCCTTTATATTTCACACCATGTGTTTAATCACTTCATCCCTACTTTCCGATTGCTCTTTTAGGAACCTATCTATCTTCCATACATTTTCAAAATACAAATTTGTCGTCGGATACCGACTACCGAAGAACATTTCATTAATTTCACAAAAAGGACCAAGAAGTTCATGCATTCTTTCAACTCTTTCCCATTCATCATTCGAAGGAAAACTCGTATAAGAAGAATCAGTGAGGTCAAAAGTGCTTAAAAGCTTTGCGATAGATAAGTGCTCTATCAAGTATAAAGTATGTCGAATTCCATCTAGTAGAAACATCTAACCATAAGGCTTTGGTTTCCTTAATCTTAGCTCGTTCCACACAAGCCTTAAAATGCAATTTCCTACTCTCCGATCCTTTGATGTACTTTACAGTTTCTCTAATCTTAACCACACAATCATCAATTGCCTTCAAACCATCTTTCACAATAAGATTTAAAATATGTGCTGCACATCGAATATGAAAATATTCCCCAGTGCTCAACAAAGACCCCTTGTCCAAAAGTTTCAATTTCAAATCATCTTGCATTCTATCATTACTAGATGCATTGTCCAAAGTTAAGGAAAAGACCTTATGCTCAATGCCCCAATCTACCAACGAAATGAAACACAATCTCACACAAAACAAGGCCTCGTATGGGGTGGTTCCACGTGATGAAAATTCAAGACTTTACTATGCAACTTCCAATTAGAATCCACATAATGAGCAGTCAAACACAAATATCCCTCGATTTGACAAGAAGTCCATAAATCACAAGTTAAAGAAATTCGCCCGGAAGTGAAAGCAAAGTATCTTTTAGTTTCTTTTTAATTGAGCATGCAATTTCGGACAATCTGCTTTTGCGGTATTCCTAGTTATAGTTACAACTTTGTTGTTCGGATATACATGAATTTCCCTATTTCCTTGGTGCTCAACCCATGAAAAACCATAGCCATGCCTTATGATTGCCTTAGCTACCAATTCACGATAAACATGTTGATCAAACCCGATAGGTTGGTTGGAAGCCTCTTGAGCAACCTTTGCTTCTAGATATGGTTTGCACTTGTTAAGATGCTTCTTCATGTTGCTAGTTCCATACCTTGAGTCTCGCTAAAAAGTCCTTGATTCGCAATGTCTACAAGTTGCTCACTTCTTCCATCTCGTAGATGCGGATGCAGGTATTACCACATACTCTAGCTATACCGCACTTCTAGGTCCACCAACATTAGTAATTGTGGAAGTATGCATGATGCCTTGATTATTTGACTCCTCGTTCAAGTCAATATGGACATCAATTGGATTGTCATCATCAATGTCAAAGAAACATCCACCATCCTCACCATCTAATTCCATAACTCCCTATGAACTGTGCAATAATAAGTTTAACAAAAATAAGAAATCAAAATTACTAATGTTATTGCAACAATATAGTTTGTTCATAAAACTAATAGCCACATATCATTACAGGAGACTTGTTATATACAAAAGTAATAACAATAACAACACTCGGACTAAGCTAAACTAATGACATTTTACAATTGCATCCTACTGTTTTTACATCTAAATATGACATAAAGTGTGAGCACTTTTGACTTGGCAATCACATACATAGAATAGAAGTTTGGGGCAAATTTACTCAAGATGCTTGGCATGTCGGATTTTTAAAGGTCTTGTAATTAGCAACATTAATTGTAGGAACTACGTCGTTCCGTAATAAATATTAGAAAATGATGTATTTTTTATGACAAATGGAAGTGCAAATAATCATCAAGCAACTATTCATCAATAAGAACACATTACTTAAGTAGCAGTAAGCATAGGCTAAAAGTGATGATCTTATGGCTATATAAAGAATGTAAAAAACGAAAGAAGCATAGGTCTCAAAGTGTGCAATGGCTATCTCGTAATAAACATTAGAAAAACAACAAGACATCAAAATCCGAGGATGACATTCACGGAAAATTTACCAGTCATATTACAATTTACACAAACACCCAATTAAATCAAATCAAAGACCGATAATTGAATCCAATTTGAAGGAAATTACCAATAAATCGATCAAAACATGAAATTACCAGAGAGAGAGAGCCGAGGAGACACCGTTGACGAGACACCGGAGCGACGAGAGACCAGAGAGAGAGCGACCGGAGACCGAGAGAGAGTCAAGGAGAGACCGTCGACGAGAGACTAGAACGGCGAGAGACCAAAGAGAGAGTCGAGGAGAGACCGTCGACGACTAGAGAGAGAGCGACGAGAGACCGGATAGAGAGCCGAGGAGAGACCGTTGATGACCAGAGAGAGAGCGACCGGAGACCGAGAGAAAGCCGAGGAGAGACCGAAATGGTGCGAGGCTTGTAGCCGTGGAGGAGATAACAGAAGACCCAAGCCAACCAATGAGAAAGAAAGGCTTAGGGTTTGGTTTTTTTGTTTTATTTCGTAACGCCCCCAATCATCATTACTTAATAATCCCTTCATTAGGGACGAGTTACGTAAGGTCGCAGCGGAAGGTAACAATCGAAGGCGTTACCGCCATCCTAAAAATAGGACAAGGCTAAATAATTGAAATAAAATGACATACGGTTTGGGCATCCACGGTTATACTTCAAAAATGTCTGTTAGGATTAACTACTTATTACCCAAGTATCTAGGTCATCCCAAAATACAGTTTATGGGTTTAGCAATATAATATTTATACAACCTAGACTTCGTCTAATCCACAAGATAATGTACAATGTATAATAATTCCCAAGGCCATACCTAAACCCCGGTTGAGGGTAAAATCACCTGTGAGCGTCTATGTACCTTCGGATCTGCGAATGCCATGTGGCTAGCTAGGGTTTGCCTTCATCGGACTTAGGAAATGGTTGATTGTTCACCAATGCTTCTTCCTAAAACAAAAATAGTAAAATATTTGGAAGAGTGAGTCGAAACTCAGCACGAACATTCCCGCACTCGTAAAATAACTTTGAAGAATATATTGATTGAGCGCGCGCATTTCAATTCATTTTAATTTGAAATCGGGGGAGAGAATATAAGTAACATTGCTTGCCGGTTATTATCCGGAAGTGGAACCCCTTGGTAATTGATACGATCGTTGAACAGGTGTCACCCCCGGCCGATCGATAACCCGAGTTGACGCCGCGCGTGGTATAATTAGCGGGCCTAAGCCCTTGGTAATTGATAATTGGGCGGGGACCACTTAATTAGGTGGCAAAACTTGCCTTGTAAATGATTCATTATTAGTTATATATATGAGAAATGTTGAGATTTGATGAAACATGTGAGTTTTCAAAAGGTACAAGCAATGAACGTACTCGAATTGAGAATATTTGGTTCTCCCTTTTGCAGAAATTTGAGTCACCAGCTATTCGGCAACGGAAGTGGCTTCTGTTCGTTTAAAATGAGTTTATGTTGTTAATAACGCATTTCTTGAGTTTTAATATTTGAATTTGTATAAGCATTGATAATTATGTCATTTTCCGCATTTGTTACGTAATCAATTAAACTACGTTCCTTACATAACTTTATTGCATTATTTCCATTTCGAACATTGATTACAACGCATATTAAGTAGGTAATTAGGCTGGTCGACTGGTCAGTGATATTCATGTAATTCAATTCGTTAGTTAACTTGGATTGAAAATGGTATATGTATATATATATAAGATCAAACACTTGTTTCTAGTTTATTCCTTCCTTCTCCCTTCATTACATTCAAAACCTATAGTTAGGTAATTAGTTAACCCATCAAATGCCTTCCCTAGGAAGGTTCCATAATCTACCGAATTGCTCAAACTCATGCATGCACCATTTTAAGGTCATAAGCATTGTTTCCCGACAACTTCACATTCACAACCACAATTAGGTACACTCAATACTCAATTATTTTCCATGCCTCGTACACTTGTACATTACCGAATTTCAACTTCTACACACGCATTCTCCTTCATTTGCTCAATATAATCATTTCCAACATATAATAAATCCATCAATTTACCCAATTCTATAATAAACATCTCCCAAACTCATTCACTAATTCATAATCTCCCCACGAGAATCACATTCGTTCTCATTCATACAATACACAACCAATCCATTGAGATGCCACAACTCGATTATTCACACCAATTCAAATTTTCCCAAATTAATCTTTGAATTCACTCCACAAATATATTTCTAATCATACTTCAATTTACGATTACAATTGCTCAAATAGATAATGAAATTGATAATTTAGGGTTTAGAGTTTTACCTTCAAGTACACATTGAGGAAGCCGAGGAGGAGCGGCAGAGACGGTGGTGCGTAGTAACCGCCCGGCGACCGCCGGGCAGGGACGGCGGCTGGCTCCGGCGGCCGCCGTTGTTTGTGGGTGGTCGACGGGCGGCTTGCGGCGAGGTGAGGCGGAGCGTGCACTCGTGCGCGAGCGAGGCGAGAGGGAGAGAGAATGCGATGGCGAGGGAGGCGGCATGCGTCTCCACGACGACGCGCGTCGGCTTCGGCCGGCGTTGGTGGCGCCCGATGGCCGAGAGCGAGCCGCAGTGGAGGCGGGGAAGGAGCAGAGGCGCGCGATAAGAGAGGGAGAAGGAGGTAGCGAGCGCGAGATAGGGAGGAAGCGAGACAGGAGAGAGAGGCGGCCGGCGCTGGTCTCCCGCCGCGTCATCGGCGCCGGTGGCCGGAGAAGGCGCCCACAGGGAAAACGAAGCAAGGGAGGACGAGATGAGCAGGGAAGCGGGGAGAACGAGAGGAGGGAAGCAGTGAGGCAAGTGAATTGAACTTGCCTCGATTGCTTTGGTTTTAACCGCCTCATTTTTTTCTACTTACTTCCGGATAAATCTTTGTCCGGATTTTTCTTAAAAAATCTGATTAGTTTATTTTATTTTCATTTTTTTCTACATTTATTTATTTATTCATTATTATTATTATTATTAATTTTTAATTTTATTTTAATAATGGTGTTCACAAATTATAACCTTATTATGAAATTTTTATTAGGGCCACTTCGTCGCCTTAGCCGCATAACATACGGATAAAAATAGTTTAAATATAAGATATTGAATTGAAGTGCACGCGCTCGATCATATAAATCTTGTAATTAATAAAATAAATAATATGATTTAAAATAAATGATGTGATTTAGGGTCGGGTTGTTACAATTTCTGTTCCTTTTATGACAACTAAATCTAAAAGTCTAAAATAAATAAGAGAGGAGCTTTCCCTCCAAAATCTAATTATAATTTGTGACAAAAATTTTGATTTTTAAATTTTACTAGAGTAGAATAGAGGTCAAAATTCTTATTTTTGTTAAAACAAATAAGAGGAAAAAAATAAAAGCCTGAAATTTTTATATTATAACTTTATAAGATATTATTAGTAGAATTTAATTTAATTTAATGAATACGTTTAAAGAATTTACATTAAAAAGTAAGTTATTATTTTGTTCATGAAAACGAAGGTAAAATATATAATTTAAAGAATACTAAAACGTGTAAATATATATGTAATTTAATGAATAATGAAATATGTGTACAATATGTAATTTAATTTGTATAAATAAGTTCAATTCGAATTGTATTAGTTTTCACTTTGATTTAGCAAGTTTATTTGGGATTATATCGACTCAAACTTATCTAAGTCGGGTTCGTTTCACGTTAAATATAGTCATTACATGAATAAGTTAAGTACTTAACTAATATCGATGACCATTGAGACTTGGTTTAGTAAATTAGTAATCATTATCATGTCTCGGTATCTCGCAACTCCGTTTTTGTTAATCTGTACTAGTTTGAATTTGACCAAATCGATATTAAATTTAACTCTAGATTAATGTTCAAATTAGTTCAATTAATTGGTTGGAAAATTATAATACAAGATGATAATCGTAAGTCGAGTACTTCGAGTTGAGCAATAACCGATTCACCGATCGACTAGATATTATTCTTAGTTGGTTATTATGACTAGTGGCACCTAGTGGCCGATGAATATTCAATTTTCATTTTGATTTAGCAAGATCATTTTAGAGTGTATCGACTCGAACTTATCTAAGTTATTCTAACATTATCTTTATAAATTTAACATCAAATATAATCATTATAGAAATTTGAACCGTTGCCATTTAGTCTATTAGTATTGTTATTATGTCGAGTATCTCGCAATTTCGATTTTATTAATCTATGTAGTCCGTAGATAAGTTCGGTTGAAATTGTACTAGTTCGAATTTGAACAAATCGACTTGGTATCATATGAAATTCAGCGTCAAATTATAGTTCACATTAGTTCATTACAAATTACAATTCATCGAGTAAATTCAGTTAATCTTAACTCTTATATCTATCGGATTGTTGTTGTCTTGCGATTTCGTTTTTGATACTTATCAATAAGTTTGAGTTGGATTATACATATATGACGTATTGAAATATTAACTTGGTTTATCGTGTTTTAAATTTATAGTCAAATATTCAAATTTTACTTGTGTACACTTATAAGTTATATCTCTTGAAAGTTACTTTATTAGTATTTTTTTAATAAACAACGTTCCGTTTTTAATATGTACAACAACAAACGTGTAAAATAAAATAAAAACTAATATTAATAATAAATTAACTTTATAAAATTTTATTTTTCTTCAACTCAAAAAGGTTTTGTAAACAAATTTGACACGACAAGACCGAATATCAACCGGCCCAAAAGTGACCCGACCCGATTTTAACCCGAATCCAATCCAAAGTTAACCCGAAATCATACTCGAAACTCACCCGAATTGACATTGATCCAACCCAAAGTGAAACCGACTCGAATTAATTTCACCCGAAGTTGACCCGATCCGAAATTAACCCAAACCGAAACCGAACGAACCCGAACGAGATTGACCCGAATTTGAACCGAACCGAAGTTGACCCGAACCGAAACCGAACAAACCAGAACGAGATTGACCTGAAGTTGACCCGAACCGAAGTTGACCCGAAACCGAACCGGACCCGAACAAGATCGACCCGAAGTTAACCCGAACCGAACTAACCCCGAACCGAATGGCCCGATTGCCGAGTCTACACCCACCCACATTTGCTTCACCATTCCCGAACCCTTCTCGAATCCTCTTCTTTGAACCAAGCTCTAGAAGAGAATCCATAACTAAACCTCCATAAACCTTGTAAAATAAAAAATTAAGGTGAAGTTTGAAGGATCGGAAAGCTAGGGAAGCTCAATTATTGTTGTAAACATTGATGCATGTGAAGGAGAGAGAAGGAATATAAAAAATTTTACCGGATAAGAACTCAAAATTCAAAAAAATCATGATCAAGGTGTATAATTTCTATAATTTTAGTTTTCGTGTGGAAATAGGTAGTCAAAATTGTTTGTGTTCGACAACCGTGGTGTTGATGGGGAGTTTATCGCGTTTTTTTTGTGTGCAATTGAATTAACAACAAAAAATAGAGGGTGATAAAAAAATTCAAATTTTGGGCATAATAGTGTGTAATTTTGATGACACATTTTCTTTTCTAAGGTAAAATTGAGATTTTTTTTTCATGAACTGAAACTAACTTAGTGAAAATCTAATTTTAGGGTTCAATTGCGGAATAATAAAATCAGTGATTGTAAGTTTTATGGTGAATTTGATGAAGTTTTATGGCTTTTGAATTTGTTAAAAGTAGGAATAAGTTCTTTTTAAATTTCTCTTATGTGTAGATTCTGCAAAATGGAGATGAAGAGTGTGTAAATTCACTACAATGGAGATGTCATAGATTTGGGGAAGTTTAGTCCAAATAGTATAATTAATTTTTTAGTACCCTCACATATGTGTAATTAATTTTTAGTGCCTCACTCTTTTTACCTAATTTTGCAATACCCTTGCCGTTGGGAGCATTGAAATATGTGGGATTAAGATTTGAATTTCCGATGAGTGAAGTATTTAGGTTGCAAATGGTAGTTGGATTGTCACTAATGACCTAAATGCATCTAGGTCAAAATTTATTTTATAAAAATGTAAAGCCCTCTTGGTTACCACTATTTTGAAGTTGAAGCTCTCTTTCTTTATCTCCTACCTTTAGAAAGCGTGGACTTCCATTGTTAAGGAGGTAAGGTAAGTTTTTTTTTTTCAAATTCGTTTTTATACTTGTTTCATTGAAATGCATTCTTTAAATTCTTTGTACGGGAAAGTGACAATTAGGCTTTCTAAGTGTAGCAAAGTTTCTATAGCAATATTTGTATCCTTTAATGTATTTTGACAAATTGGGGAAAGATTCTTCCTCCATGAACCTGATTTTGTAGTTCCTTTATCTCATTTTTTTAATTGTTTTTGTGAAATTAATTTTTACTAAATTTGGTTAAGAAAGGAAGATTGTGGGAAGTGGAAGGAAATGTCCATGATGCTTATCGAGCGAAATATTACAAGTACTCGCATTTTGAAATTTTCAAAAATACAGGTCGACCTTATTATGAATGCAAGTAGTTGCGGTGATTTTGTAAATTGGGCCGATCCGAAGGGGACGATATGTGAAGCTGAAATAAGTCATGGATCTTGCATAAAGGTTCAAGGCTTTGATGACGTGATAGGAGATAAAATCAAAGCATTTTAATACAAATTTGGAATGAAATTAAGGAGATGAAGATGACAATTAAGCTAATAGAAATAAGGGTGTCTAATGCTTTGAAGATGATGATAGCAATGAATGTGGTGGTATGCATCTATGTATTTATAATGTCAATGAAATAAAAAGCAGTATATGGAGGGGGATGTTACTATAAATTTGGAACTAAGTTTGTAATTATGGGAGTGATTACATGGTGGTGACAAGTCTTTGTAATGGTGGTGATTATATTTTGAGTTTCGGATAAAATGAGCATTGAAGCAATGAAAATAGGTGTTATTTTTAATGAGTATATATCATTTTTTGCTTTGTATTTTGAGTTGTAATTGTTAATAGTAATTATGTATGAAATGAATTTGACAGAGAGGTGGACGAGGTTACCGTAATTACATATGAAATTTAAAGCAATGAAATTAGGTAAAATACATTGCATTAATTTGAAAACATAATTTAACAAGAAAAATTCGTAGTTTTAATAAAACAACAAATACTACATCCCAAATGCTAAAATAAACAAAGCAGACTACAAAATAGCATTATGATCAATGTTTCATACTACAAAATAATATTATCCAATCTGAATTAAATGCTGCTTCATTCACAAAAAAGGAACATAAGAGTCTTGCTTGGAATATTTCATCCTCAAATCCAAAGTGTTACGGAATCGCTGGCACTGGCAAAGTGTGCTTGAGGTTCCTTCTTAGGTCTTCCCCTATGCTTTTTTCCTTATCCATGACCATCAAATGGGGAGTTTCTTTTCTGGTCTTTTTTAAGGCCTGTTCCCTGGACCTTGGCATGTAGCAGTCTTGTGGTGAAGTCCTCCACATGTGTTGCACCTCACTGTTCTACTCTTTTTGATGGCTTTATTGGCTCCTCAGGTCCCCTCTTTCTATCATTTACTGATGGACCTCTCTTCAAGTAACAACAGGTGGATCAAGCAAAGGCCATTAGAATTTTGGCCAAAATGGAATATCAGAAATGGGGTGCAAGACACCACTTTAAGTGGTTTTATATATCGGTTTTGCTAAACGTCACCTTTAGGGCGATAGATAAGGGGTATTTTATCAATTTATATATAGAATCTTACTTTATAAATATATGTTGCATTTAATAATAAATATGTTAAACCTTACCAAAGAAAATGGAGTTTTAGTTTCCAAAATCAGCAAACCCAGATTTATACGGTTCGATTTTCCGGGCACCATAGTGGTGGCTAGTACTATCTTCGATCTATCGAATTTCTCTCTCTCTCCCCCCAAAATCATTCATGAATCCCAACTAATTGATTAGAAGCCATTAATTCCGATGAAAGAGGCAGTTTTGAAACTACCTGTTGTCAATGAAGCCTAGGCAACCATGGTTATGGCCGTCGAAGCCTTCCATCACCATGAAACCTTCCGTCCTTCAAGTTGCTCATCTCACATCTGTGTTTCCTCTTCTTTCTCTTTTAATCACCCCCTCCCCCTCATCCACCCCCCTGCCCCCGCGAAAAAAAAAAACTCAAAAAAACCAAATCTTCATGGCTTCTCCTTGTCTACCTTTTATAATATGATATAATATTTCTTATCTATTGTGCTAAAAGAGATAAATAACAAAACCGATTATATATATATATATAGTTTGTCATCAATTTATACACACAGGAATTTATAAATACATAAAAACTTTTTAAGTATTTTATAATGTGGAGAATAACAACTTACTAATATCTTTAGTTGAATTTTAAATATGTACTAATATGTTCATTTCAATGTTTGTAACTGTGTCTATAGTCATTAATAACTAATTATAACGTTATATTTAATTATTATTAACCTGATATTATTATTATTATTATTATTATTATTATTGTTCCACTAGATGTTGTCCTAACACTAAATGCTAAAAATCCTTTTAACTTAATCATAACTGTTTATAATGGTTAACCACTAATCGTAACCGCTACCACTATTGTAACCACAAATCTTCCCCTTCAAACCCGCCCACTTCACAAATTCACTGCAAGTACCGCATTCATAATAAGGTCAACTTGGATTTTTGAGAATTTTGACATCTAGTACTCGTAATGTTAAGCTCTATAAGAATCGTGGACATTTCCTTCCACTTCCCACAACCTTCCATTCTTAACCCAAATTTAGTAAAATTAGTTTCAGAGAAACAATTAAAAACGGTGAGATAAAGGAACTATAGAATCATCTCCACGAAGAAAGAATCTTTCCTCAATTAGTGTTAAAATGCATTCAAGGATACAAGGATTGCTATAGAAACTTTGCTACACTTAGGAAGCCTAATTTTCACTTTCTCGTACAAAGAATTGCAATGAAACTAAAACTTTTAACTCATCCACAAAACTCAACGAAAGGAAAAGGAAGTTCAAAAAATACAAAACGCATCAAGTAATGATTCAAAGACTGCATTTCAATTAAACAATTATAATTTTTTTTTAAAAAAAAACTTCTCTTTCCTCCTCAATGGAAGTCCACACTTTCTAGAGGTAGGAGATGAAGGAAGAGAATTTTAATTTCAAATGGTGGTAATGAAGAGGGTTTTAGGTTTTTATAAAATAAATTGTGATCTAGATGCATTTAAGGGCATTAGTGATATTCTAACTATCATTTGCAACCTAAATACTTCACTCATCGAAAATTTAAATCTTAATCCTATATATTTAAAGCTCCAAATAATGAGGATACTCGTAAAATTAGGTAAAAAATGTGAGGCTCTAAAAAATTAATTACACATATACCAAGGTAATAAAAAATTAATTATATGAAATTTGAGTGGTACCTTTTGACTTTTAACCCTTATATTTTAAAATTAATATGAAATTAAAATTAAAAGTTAATAGTTGATATATGTGATGCTTTTAGGCATATTATCTCGTTTTTTCCTGGAAAAGATCATCACATGTTCTCCTTTTTTTCTTTTTTTTTTTTCCTTATAAACACATTATTTCCTAATAATAGGTCAAAGTTTCTATGATGAAATCAGTAACGCAAAAACCCGATCGTTATTAGTGTGATTTTTAAAAAATGACAACAGCCACCTTTCTTTTTTGAATTTTAATCTTTACATTTTAAAAATAATAAGAAATTTAGGCCATTAAAAGTTAAAGATTACTACCCCTCATCATCCTTTGTTTTTTTCCTGTCCATATTTAAAAATTAAATCATCTTTTTGGGACCAATATTAATTCATAAAACAAAAACAAAAAAGAAAAAGCTGATACTATATAGTAAACATTGACGTAGGTGTTGTTTAAGTCTAGTAATATTAATATGTAATGAAAGAATCAAACATAATAATAAGATAAGGCTATATAAAATTCTCAAAAAAATAATATATATATATATATATATATATATATATATATATATATATATATATATATATATATATATATATATATATATATATGTTATTATGTGGGACAACAAAGCATCTGATGCCTTACGAATAACATTATTTTTTATTTTATTTTATATACAATAATGACAAGACGTGCTTCATGTTTATGATTGATTATCTTCATAAAATAATCCATATTTTCATGATTAATTAATTGCAACCGCGTCAACTTTTGCTATATGAATTGAAGATTAGGGATAGTGGGGCAGATTATTTAATCAATTAATGAATTATTTATTTACTAGTTATGGGAAGAAAAAAAAAAGGTGTTATGTTTGTATATTAAAGTTGGGTCAGACAAAGATTTATTTATTTTATTCTAATAGAAATTTTATTGAAATTACACAATTCGAATACTTCTTCTGTTCAAATTTTTAATTAAAAAAAGGTTTCAATGTTTATTTGATTTGAGAGGATTTGAACTGATTGTGTAGACCCTTTTTTTTTTAAATCAAATGGACGAATGTAAAAATGGTATAAACGTTTGACCTAAACAAATAAAAATATATAATATTTTATCAATTTAACATAATTAGATCAACATATTCGCATATGAATAATTCCTTTTATTAAACAAGTATATATATATATATATATATATATATATATATATATATATATATATATATATATATATATATATATATATATATATTGTATTTTACCGGTTAACATCTAGGGAGGTTCAATAAGAGAGGTTTTAAAAACCAAAAAGTAAATAGAAAATGAGAACTAGTTTTCTATTTTTGGTAAGTGGTCTCCATTTACCTAAGTAGAATTACTGTTAGCCTACAAAGTTAGAATAAAACTCTTTTGTTACATATGTTTCTCAATTTACAAGATGTGAATATAAGATTTTACTTAAGGTTAGGAAATAAGTGTCTAATCATTTGAACCAACTTATGTTCATAAAAGACGGGAACTCATGGAAAATAAATTTTCTTAAAATTTTTTATTTAAACCCCTCATGGTTTTAGTATTTTTTTTTTTTTACCCTTGAAAGTTTTCAAATTATATTTTACTTGTTAGAGCTCCTATTTACTACCTTTTTACCCTGGTAATTCACCCATTTCCATGTAATTTTGAAGATGTTTTTGGGTTAGTTTTTCTTATTTCCTCTTAATCGTCATCTAAACTCATAAAACTATTAATTATAGGTACCGACCATAAATAATGGAGTTTCGAGGTGAATTTGGTGAAAGACGATGAACAAGGGATTCGGAGCCTAAAAAGAAGCAAGAAGAATTGCTAAAACTCAATAAGTCAAGTTGCACGATCGCTCGTGTAAAGTCGCACAATTGTGTAAACCTTTTAAAAAAGCAGAAATTAAAGAAAAGTCGCATGATCACTAGTGCAACGTCGCATGGTCGTGCTAGAAATTATATGAAAGTTGATGTCATGTACGGGCATCCTTGCAAGGTCGCATGACCATGCAAATCAAATAGAAACTAGAAAAAAGTTCAACATTGTTGCACGAGCATCCGTACAGGGGTGCACGCTCGTGCGAGATAGGTCGCACAACCGTGCGAAATTCTGTACGACCGTGTAGGATAGGTCGCGCAGCCATGCGAAGTCCTGCATGGCCTTGCGACGTCTTTTCTACAACCTAATAAATGATTTGTAGTTTATTTTTTGAGGCAATTTTTTCCGTTCCGTTTTTTAGGGTTTATTATAATTTTTAATATTCCAATTCATTGATATTGAGGGATTAAGATTTTTATTTTGAAGATTAATTTGAATTTAAGTATTCGGATTTCTATTTGGTAAATTTTAATTTGTCTCTCTTTATGCTTGTTTTTTGCGCTTTCTCAATAGTTTTCATACCTATGTTTATTGAAATATATGAGTTGTTTAGTATGATATTTAGAGGCTAAATTCTCAATTTAAATTGGGTTAATCCTTATTAGGTCTTAACAATCATGATTTGAATATCCAATTGAGTTGTTCTATACTTATCTATTTAGAATTCATTTCTACTCACCACCTATTCGATGAAAATATCAAAATAGAAATCATCTAATCTTATTCGGGTTTTGTGAATATTGAAAGATAGAATCTTTACCTAGAGTGACGTTGTGAACAATTAATACTCTAATATGAAAATAATTAAGGTTTTAAATTGGGGATTTTGAGATGTGTATCTTGTAATTTGTTCATTGTTAATCCCATGAAATAGGTCATTGGAATGAACAATATTAGTTTTTGACTTTCGAAAGTGGGCAAAGATAGGCTTACTAGACATTTTACCCTTCTAGATTGCGAACATAGACAGGTCTCAAACGGAATTTGATTATGATTTCACGCATAATAGTGTAATTAATTCCAATCTAAGGCTTTTTATCTTCGATTTCCTATGTTATTTTAGTATTAGTTTAGTTTGATCAAGCAAACGACCTTCATTGAATGGGATAATTTTGTAATTTCGAGATCAATAATAATTAGTGAAAATATGAAAAGAAGGTAAAATAATAATTTAAGATTTACTAAAAACTTGGAGAGGTAATAAAAATGTTTGAAAATTTTACATAGAGGTGGATACGTTCCATTCCATTGCATTTAGTCATGTCCATGGAAGCCGGTGGATGACCCTTATGACGTCACATCACCCAACCCAAGTGGCTTTTCATTTCTCTTGTAGTGTTTGTCTATTTGATCAAGTTGACCCTTTCATAATAATAATAATAATAATAAAAACAACAAAAATATGTTTATGAAAAAATAATTTGACATTGTCAAGTCAGTCGGCTAAATAAGAAGATTAATATGCCCTTCTAGATCATGAGTGAAAATAAGACTAAATCAATGTTTGATGTGTTTATTTTTGTTCCTCCTACCTGCAAAATGGGTGAACTTTATCAACCCATTTTGCAGGTAGGAGGAACAAAAAATAAAACACATCAAACGTTGCTTTAGGTTTTTTTTTTTTTTCTCATGATCTAGAAGGGCATATTAATCTTCTTTGTTAACCTTAAAAAGTTCTAACAACTCATTGACACAACTTTTTATGCCCAAAAAGTTATTGTATCCCTATTCACTAACGAGTGTTTGGAGTACCGTTTAGTGTTTGACATGGTCAATACACTAACTAACAACATATTAGTGTTTAATAATGTAGTGTTTCAACTATCGTTTGCGATGCCTTATAGTGTTTACGAAAAGTTAAGAATATTAGTTTTTCATATTTAAAAGTGATGTTTTATATTTTTTTGACAAAACGTTCCTTCATTAATTTATATTTGACAAATAATTTATATCATTTCATGTTAATTTACAATAATCAGCTAACTCAACCAATAAATTTACCAAACACATTTAGTCAACCACTTAGCTGAACAATTATCTCGCTAACAATTATCCGCTACTCAAATTATTCATTTTGTTGAATAGGACCTAAAGATATTTGGAAAAAATTTTTGGAAAAACTTTTTATGAACAATATCTAAAATTATCGTATTGTACTTATGAATTCAACAAAATTACACTAAATGCCTTTAAAAAGAAAATCCTATTTAACTTACTTTTTTAATATTAATTTTTTTAAATTAAAAATATTTTTATTAATTAATCTATCATAATTTGGGAGGACAATTGAACTCGAAGCCATAGGTACCCGCCCCGACCTACCCTCATTTAGGTATTTTTTAAATAGGTTGATATGAATTTGAGATTCATTGTTAGTAATTAGGTTGAGATGAGGTTAAAAGAGGAATGTCCAATTATCATTGTTAATCATAAAAAATAACCAGTTTTGTCATACAAATTTTAAATATATTATTAAAAATAAAATAAATTTAATAATAAATAAAAATATTTTCGTAACCAAAGTTGAGTAGAGATATAAATGCACTTTATATATCATATAATATTGAGAATAAAAGTAAATATGTAATATTAAAATTTCAATGTTTAAATAGATAGTAAAATTAAGCTTTGAAAAATAATTAAAATTTTATCAAATAACTTTATTAAAAATAATTAATTTTATTAAATATCTTTTCACAAAAAAGTAATGCAAATGATTAAGTCAAAACATAATAATACACCTAACTAACAATAACTAACAGTTAATACAAACAGCTTAACCGCCAATAGTTAATAAACTGGATGTGAAATAAGGTTTTCAATGCTTTGCTAAAGAAACCCCTAACCCCACCAAAAGAAAACAAAGCTAATAATAATCACATCATTTAATTATGTTGTCGTTGATACAAACTCACCTTTATTTTATCATGCAATTTTTTAAAAAATTTGCACCAATTGCTATGGAATAGTATATATTCTTTTTGAATATTGTGTAGACAATATCTCCTTTTTAATAAGAATCTTCCTAAGCGATTTGAATATATTTATTTACATAATTCAAAGTGTCGATAACTTAGTAATATTAAGGAGTTTTGATGCACTAGTATACCCTTATCTTTTATGTGAAAACAAAATACATAGGGTCTACTCAATCTTTTTATTGGTCAAAGTTAGTGGTACTTTTAGAGAGTTTCAATCAACTTAATTTTACACTTACGATAATTTCGATCAAATTATCAATTGACTTATTAATTGAGGCCAACTTTTTGAATATTACCTATAAGAACATATAAAGTAACATAAAAAGTTAAAAGAGATATATGGATCTCTTTTCTCAAGATTGCATCATCAAGATATAGTAAGCGAGTAAATGAACTCTTAATTTGCTAAGAACTAATCTTCTTAAGTGAACAACTTGTTTGATTATTATTAATCTTCTTAAGTGAACAACTTGTTTGATTATTTTAACTAAATAATGTGTTACTAACTGTATAATTTTTAAATAATAAATTTAACAATTATCGTAAAAAAATATGAAGAAGAGGTTAGAAAATAAATGATAAATCAAACTCTAATAATTGAGGTCTCATCTAAACCTATATGAACGTGACAAAAGAAGAGCAATAATTCATCTACCAACATTTTATGGCATCCACCTTCATCATTCTTGAAATGAAAATGCAACCAACAAAAGAAAAATTATTGGGGAGGGAATAATGACAAGACAATCATGCAAATGTTGAAACTAAAAAAAAAAAAATTACCACCAAATTATATATCAAACAAACAAATAAAAAAAATATTGGGTTTCTTTCTATCTAGCATCTAGAAATAGAAAAGCCCCCATTAACATTTCTTCTTACACGACACTACCCTCAATTGGGGTGGCTTGAAAGTGACCTACCACAGCCTCCCTCTCTCTCCCTCTCTCTCCACCATCGGCATCACCAATCACCACGTTGTCTATATAGTATTATTATGCATTTTACCCTATCTTCCTCTTGATCTCGTTGGAATCTTTTGTCATATTAATCAAAGGGCTTGAACAGATAAGACTGGTGGTTGTCTCATTTATTTTATGCCCATTTGTTCTCCTCCTTTCTCTTCTTTCATTCATTATTGAGGCTATAAAACAGGTGTTGAGAAGTTCATGCCTTTCTTGTTTAATTTTGATCTCAGTGCCTCAGCTTCAAATCTCTTGCAGGTTTGGCTTCTGGGTTCTGTTTCTCTTTGTTGAATTTGTTCATTGTTATTTAGTTATCTTCATCTTGAACTGGGTCAGACTCAATTGGGTTATTTTCGATTTTTATCCTTCAGGTTTCTGTTCCTGTTAATCTGGGGTTTATGGGTTTCAATTGAGTGATTGCTTCATGTATTAGTTTGATGATTTGTGTGTATGTGTTCAGTTGTGGATCAAATATCAAATTTTGTCTCACCTTTTCATATAATGCGGAGATTTGGTTCCTCTGGTAGTCAAGTTTCAATTTTTCTGTCTTTTGGGGATTTCTCTTTTTTTTTTTTTCCGGGGAGGGGGAGGTCTATGGATGCTAGTTTAATTGGCGGTGAGGAAAAGGTGAAATTTTTATTCTGTTTCTGAATGGGTAAGTATCTTCTGGCTATGATTAGGAGACTTTTAAGTTTGCTGAATTATCTTTTGTTATCACATTCCCGTACTTCGAGTTAAGATTTTCTAGCTTAACCCAAGCTTCAGGCACAGGTTCACGGAAGATAACAAAAGTTACATTGAGAAATAGAATTTAAGTTGGGTTTAAGCCTTAAGATAGTTCATTAATTTCCATATACTCAACTACACCGGGAGTCCTTTTTGTGGCTGTTAAGTGAATCTTCTTCCCTTGTATTTACCTTGTGAATTATCTTTCTATATATGTTTTCAACTTTTGATTATCATATCCTTAGGAGATTATGACTTAGCATTTCATGCGTGGACGTTGGGTTTTAGCTGCTAATGAATTGCTAGTTAGGAATTTGTCATCTTTTTCAAAACGATGTCATCATTTTTCGTTGTAGTCTCTCGCAAGCAACCTCTCTACTAGTACATTTGGGTCTCCATAGACTGAACTGTAGTAGGATTTAGACTGGTTGGTTTTTAGTTTATGTGATTTGCGGATCATCTATGCTCAAACTCAACCAACGTCCTCTGGTGCAGGTTATTGATCGTGGTTTTCAGTTTTGGTGATATAATATTTTCTCACTAGCGTCTGAGTTGTTGGATAATGGGGTCAGAAGGTCCATCTCCAGCACCAGTAATTGTCAATGTGACTGGTTTTAAGAAATTCCATGGAGTCTCTGACAATCCCACAGAGACAATTGTTCGTAACCTGAAAGCATATGTGGAGAACGAGGGCTTGCCGAAAGGGCTTGTTCTTGGGAGCTGCACTATTCTTGAGACTGCAGGAGAAGGGGCTGTTGATACTCTATACCAGACGTTGCAATCGGCTGTCAACCAGAAAGATTCTGAATTGTCAAATCCTGCAAGAGTTATTTGGGTCAGTTGCTCTGTAGTTTTTATTGTTTTCAACTAGAATTATATGATAACTAAATGTGTTTTATGGTCTGTTACCTTTTCTATTCTTCTGCTAGCTTAGTCTCTTTTAGAGTTGTCAAACTCAATGAAAGTCCATAGTCTCTGTTTCTGATAAATGATAGTTGTTGCTATGTTGTGGTTGATTGGAAGCTCAAAAGCATGCTATATGAGTTGTTAATTCACTCGATACAGCTGATTTCATTTTATGTTTTCTAATTGATTTCATAATTCTTGTATGGTTAATATTACTTATGAGTGGTCTTGGTTGCCACTTGCTATGACTGTCTTAACCATTTACTTATTCCTTTGACATTTTTCTTACAAAAGGTTTTCATGTATTAAAAGGCCTTCTATAAAAATGTTTTTGTGTGTCTCCCATGACTAACCTTCTGCTTGCAGTGTTAGGCAGACCTCCTACAACTAGATCTTCCCAGACCCTGCTGAGGTAGGATCCATTCTGGGTGGTCTTGTTATTGATCTCGTAAGTTGTGAGCTCTTGTTCATTCAGAATATCAGTTTATCTTGTGCCTCCTCTTCAGAAGAAGTTTGTTTTTGGGGTGCAGAGTTGCACCCACTCATAGATACTTGTCTGGTGGTACCCACCAATCAAAATCCAGGAAAGTCACAGGACATTGTGGTCTGGGGCTCACTAGTTGTCTAAAATTTTGACCAACGGGTCACACCACCTAAGCTTGATGACCTGGTGGGGAATAATGCTTGGAGTTCTCCTTGTATTTGAGAGGGGGAATCTACGAATATATCTGTCTGAGATTTTACTCTTGGTTCTGCTATTCTTTGTTTCTTCTTCACTGTGTTTTCTGGAGCTGAGACTGCCTTAGATCAGTAGAGGGACTCACATTCTCAGTGATTCACATTCTGAACTAGCTGTGTGGAACATCTTGTCCTTGATTTCAATATTTGAAGTCCAACTTGCAGATCACAATGCATAACTCTTCTGTAGCTGTGTGATTGACATTTGTCTGTGTAAAATCTTGTCCTAAAGTCACATATAGGATTTTAGACCTTTCACTGTCTCGATGAAAGAGTGCACTGCCTACAAGAAAGAAACAGATCATCCTAAGATTGCTATGAAACCATATGCTTCTTGCAAGATTCGATAGGTACTAAGTTTTTCAAATTTATTAGTCTTTACTTATACTTCACAACTTCTGCAGTTGCACTTGGGAGTTAATAGTGGTGCTACACAATTTGCCATTGAACGTCAAGCTGTCAATGAAGCCACTTTTCGTTGCCCTGATGAGATGGGATGGAAACCACAGGTTATATGGAATTCATCTTATTATACTCTTTTACTTAAGCTTTTGTTCAACTAATTCAAACTCAGTTTTTCTAAAGTTACTAAATCTTTCTTTAATTGTTATGTGCAGAAAGTCCCTATTCTTGACAAGGATGGAGAAATCTGTAAAACAAGACAGGTAAATTGGATTCTGTCATTATTTTCATTGCTATATGCACAACCTCCTAATCTAATTAGGATGACATGTGCTAGATATAAGCCATTTCAATGTGGATGCAGCCTTAATATTTATCCAGAACCACACTTTTGTGTTGATGATAAATAGGAGCAAACTTAGTACGGAAAAGTTTATAAACAAAAAAGATGCTGGATTTTGTTGTCTTTCAATTTCAAACTTCAGTTGTCCATTTGAAATAATACAAGAGTAAGAAAAAACAAATAGGCCGCTTGACATAATAGTCTTCATGCCTGTACAAAGATTAATGTGTTGGGATGTACATTGGACATTGTTTCTGGCTTCTGGCCTAATCAAATAAAAAATTAGGATGTACGTGATGATAATAAACTCATGGAATGGCATCAACCCGGAGCATGTTTCCTTGTTTCTCTTATATCTCTTCTCTCTGGGGCAGTTTTCACGTTATTTTGTCACTTACGGGGTTTAGTGCTTTTGTAAATAATCCATTATTTGTCAAGATACCTCCTCTGTTGGTTTCTCAAAAGGCACACCTGCCTGCGGTAGTATAGTCGAGGTGTTAAGACCAAGAATGTTAAAGGTTTTGCTTATTCTAGAATGTGGTGGCCGCAGATTGCCTTCTTTATACTTTGTGCTGAATTATTAACTAATAGGAACAAGGGGTTCCTAGTATTCCAATTCAAGAATTCTTAGTCCATGCAAAATATTCATTTTGTTCGTGATATATCCATTATGGAGGAGGCGTAGACAATGCAAAAACTGAAATGTGGTTCCATCACTTCCATCCAGAGCCAATTGGCATTAAACGGAGTAACCATGAGGCCTCAAAAGAGCAGGGGGCTCAAACAAATCAGAAAAACAAGCCGTAAATACATTTTCCCTGTCATTGCAATAGTGCTTGCCAAGAGCATGCAAGAATCCTTTGGAAAAAATGCACTTGTTCCTCAGCATTATTCCCTCTTCCCTCACTACTTGTATTTCATGTCGCGGATTACATGCTTTTCATTTCAAAAATTAATTTCACTTCACTCATGATCCTATTTCTAGCAGACCATTGCTTAAAAAGGGTTTCTTGTTTCATGCAGACTGCCCTCCCAGTTGAAGACATAAGATTGGCTTTGGACAACAAAGACGATTACAAGGGTAAGGTTGTGACATCTGATGATGCAGGTCGGTTTGTTTGCAACTACGTTTACTACCATTCTCTCTCATTTGCCGAGAAAAGTGGGACGAAGTCCTTATTTGTACATGTCCCCCTCTTCACAACTATAGACGAGAAGACCCAAATGCGGTTTGTGGCTTCATTGTTGGAGGTACTTGCGTCCTTGCCCTAGACGATTCTTGTGAGCATCTCGCTCTTTAAGTTCTTCCCTTGTCGTGGAGATCGTTCGTTTTGTATTATTATTGGCGAATGTATGGAGATTGGAGAGGTGGGTGATGGATGAATGTCTGTTGCTGAATAAACTTATCTCAGATTTTCAAATGACAAAATGGGGCTCTTCCGTCTCTCTCTTTTCATTCATTTGCTTGGTTTGTGGCTTTTGATTTACTTTCTGGGACTCCAAATATTTTCTCAAGTAAATGTATATTTGAAGTTATCTGCGGTTCTGTTTTGATAATTATGTTAAAGAACAGTTGAATGCCATTCTATGTCTAACACCCTGATTCGAACCATTAATGGTGCTTTTACCATTGAGTTTATATGTCATTTAGTACAAGTTGATTCAAGTGGTTTGACGCTTGTTCACTTCAGTATGTTCTCAAATTTAAATTATATGAACAAAGAAAAATTAGCGATAGAAATAGTAGTTGCTTTTATGGGTCAAACAGTAACTTGACTCCTATAAAATTAAGTTTTAAGGTTAAAACCCAAAAGGAAAAAAATGATATATCATAAGTGATAAGAATTTTAGGGGAAGTACAAACTTTGTAAAGCCATGAGTTTTGATATTGCCAAAAACAACAAATGTTGCAATTTTAAGGCACAAAATTTTGTGGTACAGATTTATAATGAAATTAGTTCTGCGATTATGAACATATTGATTTGAGAATGGGTACTGGAAGTTTAAATGTCTAATTCATTTCAACAAAAAGTTTATACTGTCAAGAAAGGTCACAATCATGGAGGGGACAAGGAGGGAAAAACGTTAGTTACTATCATACAAGTCATATTCCTTGTTGAAATTTTATTCAAAATGTTACCGATTTTTCAATTATAAATAGACTTCTAACTTTAATAATAAGTATTGATCTAAAAAATTGTAAGATAAAGTCGTATTCTTAAGATGACAGCGAAAAAGAATATCTTAGAAGTACATTAAAAATTAACGTGGCCTTATAAAACACCTTATAAGTTGCTTTGGAGAATCATAGTATGACTTTTGAGTAATGTGAAAAACAGAATGAGAGGTGGCATTGGATAAAATGAAAAACAGGATAAATGCATTAGGAATAGATGTTGGTGATACTTTCTTTTCTTTGTTGATAAACTTAAAGATAGTAGTTTAATTATTTAACCCTCAAATTATGTCTAAGATTCATTCATTTCAGCAGCTAAAATTGGTCATGAACGATAAGAAACGGTAAGAAGTTATAAAAGTTTAATTACCATTATTTTCATCCAGTTAAAGTGTATATATAGTTGTAATGGAACCGAGCCAGCTCGCAGAGCGTTCAGGCTCAGCTTGGTCAAAACTTAGCTCGGGCTTGAATCAAGTCAAACCCGAGTTGGCTTGAAAGCATATCGAGACTCGGTTCATTTCGTCCTAGTTTAGGCTAAATAGTTTAATTTTTTCTAAAAGTTCATGTGTACAGAGCATAAAATTAGCTCTAAAATTACCAATATTTCATTCAAACTCTTCTTTCTTGAATCTAGTACTAAAATATGAACTTTAACTTCGATTATAACCTTGAATTTAAAAACTTTTTAAGCAAACAAAAAATAAAAAAAAAACCAAGTCGAGCCCGAGCTGAGCCCAAGCCTAAACTTCAAAAGTTTAGCAAGTTTCGACCCTAATCCAAGCCGAGCTAAAATGTAACCAAGCCAATTGAATTTAAAAACTTTTAAGCAAACAAAAAAATAAAAACCAAGCCGAGCCCGAGCTGAGCCCGAGCCTAAACTTCAAAAGTTCAGAAAGCTTCGACCCTCCTCAGCTCGGCTCATTTATAGCCCTAAGTGCATATTCACAAAAATTAAATAGCGCTCGTAAAGTTCAAAAAAACGCAAAATGAACATCGCTAAATGAAATTTCTAAATTGGCTGCCATCTACATCTTGAAGTTTGTCAGTATATTAATGGCTTCTTTTGGGCCAAAAACTACTACTAAAAGTATTGTAAGTATAAGAGAGAAAAAGGTACCGCTTGACAGAACAAGGAGCTATGTACTTCCACTTCACAATACATTAAACACATCACTTTCTGATTAAAGTTGGCTGTTACTTTCTGTGAGAAGTTACAACCTATTAAGGACACATAAATCCACATTCAGGTCTAAGGGCTGGATACCAGGTATCGATCTCTCTAAAAGCTGCTATTACAACATTCAAGGATAAAAAGGATAATACAGCTGAGGGGGTAGTAAGAATATGTCATCAAAGGTCGGGAAAATAAGGAGCAAATACTCAATAGATTAAGAAACCACATCTTCCACAACAGGAACACTTCTTTTGTTCTCATATTCTCATCACATTAGGTTCTACAACCCAAGAAACGGGCATTGCTTCCTTGCATGCTCGGGAATCAATCTGACAAGCGTTTCTGCTGGTACCCCTTCAACTCTGCAAAATTATCATGTTTAGGGCAGAAAATTCCAGTTAGTTTGCAACTTCAGAGAGGTAGTAACAGCAAAACAAAGCACTTCTACTTTCACCAAATCTTACCATGAGGCTTAAAGTTGAATAATGGAGGAAGGAAGCGTCCATTTGGCAAGCGAGTGTTTTGGTCTCTTAGCTCGTCAAAAAAGGGATGAGTCAAAGCATCCAACTGAGATTGAAAGAACAGCTTTTGTTTAGAACCTTATCAATCATATCGAGACCCCAACAAATAAACGGAGGCATGGAACTCCTAAGATAATGGTCAGGTATGATATGAACAAGCTCATCAGACAAGACCTTGACACACGAATCACCGTAGGCTATCTTTTATTAACAGAGAAAGGAAGTTGCAGAGCTTTTTACTTCAATAAAAATAACAAGGGCAATTCCGAGAAAAATATGCCTATTGTGTCATGATCAATTTCATAAGGAGACACCTAATCAAAAGAAAGGAACCTTTACCAGCAAAGAATCCCAAAGTCATCCCACAGGTTACAAAATTCTGGCGGCAAAGGTTCCCGGGTACATGACTAACATACATCAGCAATAACACATGCACGAAAATCCATTAAGAAGCATTCATGGGTCATGCCAATTCATCCAAAAAACAATGTCTCATATGATTTACTGCACATCAGTACGTAACTCATGCTTAAAATAGGACCTATATAGAATGCAGTTACAATGCAGAGAGACACTAGCCAATGCACAATTAATAGCATAAACAAGACAAAACTTTATGCACTCACAGCTGAGCACCGTAGGTTAGGAGAGTACTGCAGTAGTCTTGAAACCAAATCGACAGCCTCAGGAGGCATGCGTTTGTGGAATATCTGAAGAAAAGTAAAAAATTGTGAATACATACAACTTTAAAAGATTGAAAATAAAATACCCATTTACGGTGCTTCCAGATGTTACCTTGTGCCATGGATGAGCTTTAATTTGCGGAAACTTGAACTCCGTGTAGTTAGGGTTCATGCATTTAATTTCCTCTCTAGTGGGTGTGCCTAAAACCTGAAAAAAATTCCATCTGATGTCAGAAGACTGGACAGTTAAAGCAGCATATGGGAATAATAACAGAAAAATTGATAATTGAAGATGCCATCATTTCTTGCATGATTCCTATAGGGCCAACAGAATCCAGTAGCAGCGGGAATGAGAAAAAGAAAAGGAGCAGCAGAAATGTGCCAATGAGTTTTCACAGGTAACCAGCCTAATCCCGAGTCACCATTTCCCAAGTATAGCCAACATAATTAAAAGTTTAGAATACCCAAATAACAAAATAAGAGTAATGCCATGTATATAGGAAAGTAAACCCCAAAAAAAAAAAAATCAAAAATAGTGTACCACATTCTCAAGTCAGGATTCCAACCACTCAACCAAAACCTTGTGAGTGAGATCCAAGGATTCAAGTTCGACACAAATGTCATAGGGTATTTGAAAAGAACAAAAATACAAATAATAAAAAATAAGTTCTTTCCATTTATGGGTTCAAATGTTAATCAAATCACCATAACAAAGTATGAAGCATTTGCCCAAGGCTTCATTCCGCCAATATCATGAAATATGCACTGAACAGAAGGGAGAAGCCAACGTGCTCTTTTTTCTTTTTGTGGGACGTGGGAGGAGGGGGTTGGGGGGGGTCTTGCCCATGTATACAACACAGATGCCGACCTACTATGAAAGTCCAAACAATCCTTTTACCTTTATTATCTCAACAAGCTGGTCAACTCCACTCTCTCCAGGAAATAGGGGCTGCAAGAAAGAAGATGGTATTAATTTTAAAATAGACAAGAGCACTGACAATATGGAAAAACAACACATTCTTAAAGAGTAAGAAACTACCTGCCCAAGAAGAAGTTCTGCAAGCACACAGCCAGCAGACCAGATGTCAATAGCTGTTGTGTACTCTGTTGCTCCGAATATAAGCTCTGGTGCTCTATAGTACCTAGAGCAGATATATGATATATTGGGCTCCCCTTTTACCTGCAGAGTGGGGGGAGGGGGACAAGTCAATGTTTCAGAAATAAGCAACTGATATTCAAAGGGAAGGGGACTAAATACAAATATCCAACATACCAAGACTTTTGCGCTTCCAAAGTCGCAAAGCTTAAGCTGGTGAGTATGAGGGTTTACCTGAAGAAATGTACCAGTAAAGAAAGTTAAAACTTCCAAAATTAACATACAAAAGGGTCCCTCTACCCCATCTCCATATATGTATGACAAACCAATGCTGTTGCTGAGCAAGACACTATACGAGAATACCACGCTAAGAATTCAATGGATAAGCTACAGAGCCTATATGGTTAACGAATAAAGCTCATGAAATAAAGTTCCAAGTGGAAACAATTAAAAAGGAGCACTAGATCAACCAAAGTATGACTTTCATTGCTAGCAAACTCACCAAGAGATTTTGAGGCTTGATATCACGATGACAAACACCAATACAACGATGAATGTATGACAAGGCTCTGAAAATCTGCCAGTTGTCAAATGCATAAAATTATTATTAGACGCATGAAAAAGAAGCACAACAATGCCTAAAAACGGGATGAGAAAAGTAATGGAAGACAGAATAGCCTCCAAAGCTCGAAAGGAACAAAAAAAATGAAAAAGTGGAAAATATCAGAAAGGACCGTTGTATGAAAAACCAAAATGGTACCTGGTATGTGTACAGCTTTACATAAATCAGAGGCATCCTCTGGCTCATCTTATTATAGTGCTTTATCACCCGATGGACTGTTTCAGGAACATACTCAAGAACCAAATTGAGGTAAAGTTCATCTTTGTCAGTAGTTGAAAAGAAACAATGTTTCAAAGAGACGACATTAGGGTGGTCAAGAAGACGCATTGTCTGCAGCTCACGATTTTTGTATCTCTTGTCCTGAAGAACCTTCTTTATGGCCACAGTTTCACCTGTTTCTAAGCATTTGGCCTTCATATATATGAGAACAAAAGGTTAGACAAGCTTATTTCTTGGGCACCAGCTAATAATATGAGCTCTTAGTGATTGAGGCAAGATTCTACCTGAAACACAACTCCAAATGATCCGTGTCCAACCACACGTTCTGCCATGTAGCTAATAGTCTGAAATTATGTCCAAATAGAAAGGAACCCAATAAGTAGGTTACATGACTTACTCTAAATTTATATGACACAAAGGTTGACAATACCAGTACGCACAATGATCAAACAGAAATATCGAATAGTCATGACCACATACAAGAACTCATACATGGGCTAACAATCTACCATGATATATAGCAATGAATAGACTTCTAAGACATTTCATATCATAAAGTGGACTAGGTTACAGCATTATGTATGTATTAATACACTTATTGGCACAGTAACTCAATAGTCTACCTGCTTTGGCTGGCCATTCCTGCCACCTATTGTCGTTACTATTATATGTCCTGTCTCAGTGCCATTACCATCAACAACGGTTGGTTCCATGTCCTGAAAAAATTAAGACCGTGTCAGCACGTTGCAACAAGTACATCGAAGCTGTACATTCAGAAACAAGTGAGAAATGATCCACCTTGTCATCTCTGATTTTCATTTCATTCATTTCCTCTGGAAGCCTGTCCACAGCATTACTACTAGATTCTCTCAAACCAGAGGTAGGTGCCACCCCTACCGAAGCCATTTTATCAAGATGCTCCTCTAACTGAGCTCAGTTGCTAATTCATCTAATTGGGCAAAACAACAATAATAATCAAGGTTATAAGCAAACCCTGGACGAAGGACCTCAAATCATAGCACAGAATACACTGAAGTTCCACAGGGTCACAATGACTCCCTGACAACTAACTGGAGCAAAAACTGTGCCAGGGCCAGTGATTCCACATCACTTTACTAGACATTAGATCCATCAAATAAGCATCGATTAGTCACTTATGACTATGACTCCTATCCCACTCCCCATAAAGAAAAGAGCAATAGGAATGTGGGGAGAGTAGATAGAAAAAGAAATGGATGACAGAAATATATATCCGAGCAACCAAGGTTCCAACATCAGCTGTGTTACAGTTGCAGACACACTTCAGTTCATTATCCAACTTCCTACAGCCTAATTTATGCAAAAGCTACAGGTATTAAACATTTTCAGACAGTTTTGGACAAAAATAAACTGTAACCAACCCTACTTTGCATATATACAGCTAAACACTGATGGGCATGAAAACCAGACACAAAGCACAAAAATCATTCTCATCATCTCTCATAGGCCACTCATTTCTCTAAACTTGGATTACCAACTCCTAAAACCAAAGGAAGCTGGTTAAAGAGCTCTTAAGGTAAGTTTAAAAGACAAATCGGTCTCCTTATTTATTGTTCAACCATTTGATGGGCCAATACCCATTTTGCTAAAGAAAGGTAATTAATCCATTCCTAGCTCAACTCTCATTGAGATAATCGCCTGTCTCAATTCAACCCCACCCAAAAAAATATAAAAAAAGGGGAAAAAAAGAAAAAGTGGGGAACATTCATCATAAAAATGAACTCTTTAAATGCGGGCTAAAAGGAAAGAAAACAAATCATGAGCTGAATAATTTCTCAGCGAAATACTTGAATGAGACATTAAAATTGAGACCTAAAGGCAAAGCAATCAACGACCAAACAAACCTTTAAAGCCAAATCCAACCAACGCCCATTCACAGATCTAAATAACCCAAAAGGGGTAATGATTCAAACCCTAAAAACCAGAAGAAGATTGAAGAATCGGGTAAAAGTTCAACCCAAAATCAAACTAAACAAAAAAGAAAAAGCATACCGATGAAATGCGAAAATTCCAGAAAACGAAGATCACAAAGGCCGGTGACGCCGAGGAGAGGAAAATCAGTGGCGTGGATCAAATTAGGAGAGAGAAAGAGACAGAGAGGGGACAAAGAGAGAGAAAGGGCAAAAGAGAGAGAGAGATTTCTAGAGAGAGAGAGAGAGAGAGAGAAGAATGGGGTCTCCCAGCAGTTTGTTTTCGTTGGCGTTTTCCGCCTTTTTCTTTGGTGTCATTATGCGATGGGTGACAGTCAAAGATCAACTAAAATATTTCCATTTTAATATTTCCAATTTTTTATTTTTTATTTATTTTTGTGATTTAATTAAACTAATACTGTAAACTAATATGATTATGAATATAATAAAGTTTGCCGTTTACAATGTGGTTTCGTTGTTTGTTTATTTTAATTATTATTGATAAGATTAGAAAGTTTAATATTATATTATTTAAAATAAATCCTTTTGTTTTATCAAAAAATATAGAAAATAATTATACAGCAACTTCTATTATTCCTCCTGGACGGAGTTCATGATTCAATGGCTCAAATTATGAAACAAGTGGCTGGCGGGCTCTGGAATTTACGGAAATGGGTCGAAATAAATTAAATAATAGTGTATACAAGTGAAAATTTTGACAGAGTTTTCTCATAATATGGCTAATTCCATAAGTTTAAAGTCTTAACCCCGCACGAAACACGTTCATAAACTCAACGAGCCACATGCTCGGAGTATAAATAACACAAGCTCAACGAGCCGCACGCTGGAGTATTCACATAGGTCTTTTACATTAATAAACCTAAGTTCACATACAACCAATTTTTACAAACATCTTTACAAATACAAAATATAACATATGTTTTGAAAATTAATGTTACATAAAGAATTTTCAGATTTCAATGGTGAATTTTCAGATTTCGAACTTGACTTCGTAGCTATCTTTTTAAATATTTAAGCATTTTGACCTATAATAAAAATTAAACAACAAAAATCAAACCTCTATTGTGAAATTGATCTAAAGAATGAATGAAATGAAATTGAAAAATTAATAAAATCACATAAATGAAGAATTAAATTAAAGAAATTAAATCTAATATCACACAAATTACACCTTAAATTGAATTGAAATTGAAAATTTTAAAGTTGTGAACTTATAGATTTGGGAATGAACGAGAGAGTGTGGTACAGAGAGGAGAGGAGGTAGTGGCGGACGGACCCACCGGCGACCGGGGCGGACGGCGGTGTGCTTGCAATCGTTTGGGGCTCCAGCTGTGCTTGTGGTGTGGTTGTTGGTCGGGAGAGAGAGAGATAGAGTGTGTGTGTGGGGGAGAGGGAAGGCTCCTACTGGTCGGGCAAGCGGGCGACGAAGCACGGCAGCACGGCAGAGACTGGCAGGTGGTGGGCGGGGTCGGGCTGTGGCCACCGGCCAGTGGTGGGGGCAAAGCACAACAGGAGCAGCGGCAGGGTCACGAAGGAAAATAAATTAAATAAAAGGAAGAAGTTAAATTTTCAAAAAAAAAAAAAAGTGAGATTGCATGTAATGGGCTTTGAACCGTAGACTTCGTGTTTGACTATTATAACTCTCACCATCTCAACTACTTTCATTTTCAATTTCCTTTGTATTACATAAAAGCTTTATTTTTTTTTGAGAGGGGTCAGTTGACCCCACTGACCCCAGTGGGTCCGCCACTGTATGAAACCAAATATTATTTAGATTCTTTTTAATTATACTTTTAATTATATAAAAGATTATACTTATTGCACTATATAAAGTTATATACGTTCTATTTGATATGTAATTGGCTGGTTTATAAATTATTTTAATATGGTGTGAAAAATACGATATAAAAATGTATACTTATTATATGTACAACACTTCTAAATATAGTTAAAGGTGCAATTAACTGATTAAAACTTACTACTTATGTCACAAAAAATATACCTTATTTAAAAAAATAATTTTATAGTTGAAAAATATTAATTTTTATTGGGTATGCTTTTACGGTAGATTTGTACCGGGCTTAGATTATTCCAAGGATATATGGCCTCTTGAGGAATTTCCTGTGTAACACAAAAGTGAAAATAAAATATGTTTAAAAGACTTATGATAATTTATATATCAGTATTTCTAATAGCTATTTAATATAGTCATATAGAGGTTACTTTCTTCTTGAAATCTCTACTTGAACCGAAAGAGGGGTTAAAAGTCATGGAAGAGTTGATTTCAAAATTACCTTATCTAACTAGTGTGTTTACTTTTTGTATAATGTGTGAGGGACACAATGATGTAGTAGGTTTCTTACTACAAGATTGTGTGCATATCAATAACTTATGAAGTAAAGGCCTATTTTTTTCCTACCTTTTTCTTTTTTTTTTTTTGTGTGTATGTATGTTCTTTTTTTTTTTTTTTTTTTTTGTATGTGTATGTGTGTGGATAGGAAAATCTAAAATAGATATGGCCAGAATTTAAAATTAAATTTTTGGTAATAATTTTTAAAAATCTCACTAGCTAATAATCCTAATTAAAAAGGCTATATGTCTCAATATATGCGGTACATTTTAAAAACAAAATAAATTTATTTACGAGTCTCTAACATTTCTAAAACAATGTAAATTTGAACTAAAGTGAATTAAAATTGCGTCAGCTTCAGTCGATTATTTTGAAGTGGTAGTAGTGACTTACTTGGTATAATTACTATTAGGCGATTATTTCTCTTATGGATGTTTTTTTTAAGAAGTTAATAATTTTCATTATGACATACTATAAGCAGAAGCATTCATCTATTGTGAAGGATAGTGTTAATGATAAGTAGTTGCTAATGTCACATTTTGGGGCTTTGATAATGCCCCGATTTAAATTGATCTACTTATTCAATTAAAAAGAAGATATTCAACTAACATTAAAAGTGAATTGTCTCGACTATATCACCATCCATTCAACTTCTTCTAATTTCATCCCTGCTCATTCCAATTTTTTTCAACTTTTTTTTATTTTTAAAATATATTTTTTTACCATGTTCCAACACACAATTTTTTTTTCACTTTTAACTTGTACTATAATTTTTACTTTTTAGCGTATATTAAAATGTTGTTTACTGTATTATAGATCATATTTAGTGTTCCAACCCACAATTTTTTTCACTTTTAACTTTAATTTTTTTAGGTGGAAAGAACATATCTTGACTAGTTTCAGTCTAAAATAGAGAATATATATAGATATAATTTAAAAGATTGTATCACATGAAAATCCCAACTTGTACAATAGAGATGGGTGCTTTCATGACTGACAGCCCTTGATTTTCAAGTGTGTATATAATTATTGTTTGGATTGTCTTTGTAGTAGTTAAATCTGTTTTTTAGAAAAAGTATTTTTGACCCCTTCAAAATTTATTTTATTTATAGTTGACAATGAAATTTAATTAAAAAGTGAGGAAATTGTAGGCATGTGGATGAGAAAAGTTTGGCACCATGATGATGACAATTGAGATGGGCACCCACTTTGTCAATCTCCATAAAGCATTGTTGAATTTTTAAAAGAAATTGCAATTTTATTATATTATTCATTCAATAATTATAAAAAAATATTACATATATATTTTTATTTTGCTATATGTGGTTTTTGGGTATCCCTGCTTTGGTGCAATTTTATCTTGGGTTGGGGGGACAAAGAGAGTGTGAAGTAATGATTATGCATGGGCTATTTTTTTTATGATTAAAGAAATTTTAGGATCTAAAAAGTTTATGATATCAATAATCATTCTAATCCTCGCTTTAATTCACTTCAAGTGTATATGCTACTCACACTTGGAGTTTGTATTTTCTTCGCCAACCTTTTTTTTTTTATGGGGGTGCTTTTCAATGTATTCATAACAATGAGTTTCTAACAATTATATCACATATTTCCATCAATAATTTTAAACAATATGACATATTTTGAGAGGGAGAAATTTAAAGATCGAGGGAGACTAGGAGATGTTAACCTCTAACGAACCTATACATTAGTGTACACAGTGGGTACGAGTGTCTCCAATGACGGAATCGGAAATTTACGAAATGGGGTCGAAATAAACCGAATCATAATATGCACAATACAAAAATTAATAACAAAAATCAAGCATCTACGAGTAAACCGATGTGCTGAGGTAAATTGAAATGAAATTGAAAAGTTTAGAATTAGATAAGAATTAAACAAGAAATTGAAATGAAATTAAACCTAATATCACACAAGAGATTAAAGCTATCATGTTGATCTAAGTATGTCATTTTTTCGGAAAATGGGCAAGTCCAACATCAAGTTAGATATCCATTTTCGACATCAAAAACAATCAAATGCAATTTCTCATCAACAAAAACGCAAAACACTCACCAAAATGTATGGTTGGCATTTAATTCAAACCCCCAACCTTTAGTTTATACTACAACATACTTACCAACTCACCTACCACTAGTATCTTTACTTTTTACTATATAAAAAAGTTTTTTTGAGAAAGGGTCAGTTGACCCCACTAACCGCCGCTGGCTCCGCCAGTGAGTGTCTCGTATAACCGATACCCGCAAAAATTCTAAAAGAGATACTCATACAAATTAATTGATATGCATAAAACTTTAGAAATTTCAAAGAAAGATACCGGCATATTAAGTTTCTAATTTCGCCACTATGTCAAACCATGATGTTTATCCTAGAAGATTGGAATGTGAAAAGAAAAATCCATTTTTGGAAAGCAAAATACAATTTGGATGACATTTGTTTGGTAATAAAATGGAGTTGAGTACAAATATAGGAGGAAAAAAAGGGGCCAAAAATGTCAAAAAGAAGGACCAACCTCTCCTTTCAAATTCATAGCCGGCCGGCAAAAACATATCCAAATATTCTGATCTTGCCACTCTTAGTCAATTAAGAAAAGGACTCTTAAACCCCATAAATAATTAAATAAATAAAATTAATTAATTAGTGCCCCTACCCTACTTACTCAAATTCATACTAGACTCTTATTTTTTGTTTGACTCATTAAAATTATATCCACAACACCAGCAAAAAAACAGATAGAAATCACTTCGAAATCAATCACCAATCACCAATTATTCGATCCCTACATAATTACTTTCTTGGACCAACCTTTTGTTTAAAATCACAAATTTTTTTTTAATAATAATTACAGGATTTTAAATTAGTTTAACACATTATTGAGTTTCTTTTTTAACATCCAACATAGATAATTATATAATGAATTCAAATGCAATAAGAACTGGTTGAAATTTGGATTTCTTAGACACATAATATTATTCTTCGGGTATTTTGGAGAAGTGTTAGGAATTATGACAAGACAAGAAGATGATACAAACATACTAATCGAGCTATGACCGATCCTTCTACCGCAGGTAAATGGGATTATAGAAGATTATAAAGCAATCAATAATCAAGCATTGCTCTTTCTTCAAGAGATGACAAGTTTGATGTAAGCCACATAAAGTGGGGGATGGTGATGAAAATATTTGCAAGGAGACTGATTGGAACTTGAAGAGAAGATAAAATTTTATGAAAAAAATGTGCAAGGAAACAAAGGGTTATGGATAATAAAATAGAAAAGGACCAAATCATGCAATTCAGAGAAAGGGACATTAATAATAAACTAGTTTCAGACGATTAGGATTTAGGAAGGGAACAAATACAAAGAAAGCAATGTTGTCATGTCTGTACCTTCTCAGTGACTCTGTACTCTGAATTAATGGCATTGTAACATCCTCTTGTAATTGGTGTACCAACTAGTATCATACATCCAATTATTAGCTGAACCAAATCTACTATTTCAATCTTTTTGGTTTTTTTTTTGGGGGGGTGGGGGAGGGCTTTGAATTCTCCATTACTTTGTAAGACACACCCGGGAACAGGTTGCATGACATCCAAGAAAATTGAAATGATACCGAAAAAAACCTGAGAAAAATGACCTTGTCTATATCAACTCTTGCATTGTATGTGTTGGGGAAGGAGGGAGGTTTCCGTTGATTTAAAGAACTAAATTCAAAACTGCACATATCGATCTTTGCATGTCCCTTCAAGTAGCCGTGGAAAGGAAGGGGGCGGGGTTAGAAGATGGTTTACCAGTTACCAGGGGAAAGAGGCAATATCAACAAACTGTGTAGCTGTACAGACTCAGGGGCAATGTTAAAGCATCGTACGCTACAAAAATTATAGCTTGTAGCTCATACTTTTGGCCAAAGCTACTCCTATTGGAGTATATTATAAGCATTACGGACCACATTCCAGCTGAAAGAACAATTATCGTTTTCAGAACCCCCCCTTTTTCTTTTTTTCCTTTTTTTGGTGGGTGGGTGGGTGGGTTGGGGCGAGGGGAGGAGGGTTCAAGTTTCTGTGAATGGAGCAAACAATAACACAGGACTGTTATCAGCTAAGCAGGTGTGTAGTGCAGCCAGGGTTAGGTTGATTGGCTGAATTCATCAACCGCCACTCTGCATGGAAAATTGAGGAACCCGACCCAGTGGAATCACAAGGTCCTTCATAATCTCATACTCTTCTGCGCTTATCTGAGCAACTTCCAACACCTGATGAGAATTGAGAAAATATCATTTGTTATTTATGTGCTTGACAACCAAAGTTATGCATATCCCAAGTTTATGCAAAGATTGAATTATAACAAACATCAGTCAAACAAAGATGAACTGGTTGGCTACAACTACAATCGATATTGCCACCTGAGCTGGATGCAGTTAGTTCCATAGAAATGCAAATAAAGATCAAGGACTTAGGATCCTTCTACAACTCAACTACGGTCTACACATTAAGCAATACCAGAATACTTTCCCTTCAGTGGTCTGCTCAACTCCATTGAATTTAACCAAATTGTTTCACTAAGTTCTCAGTACCGAAAACTCGGAAAAAGGAGCCACAGTGCAACTGCACAATAGAGTAAAATAGAATGGGCCCATAGAATTTAACCAAATTGTTTCACTAAGTTCACTCAGTACCAAAAACTCGGAAAAAGAGCCACAGTGCAAATGCAAAATAGAGTGAAACAAGCTAGGCAAAGAAATTACGGGTTTCCAAACATCAAAAATAGAGAGAAAATCATATATCTGTATTAAGCAACATAGATCAACTAGGCCTGAACTTCTCGAACAAGGACCAATGCCGGTTCACGTTCCTTTAGAGCTTCATAAATTGTGCCTAAGATCCAGCATTTTGTTATACAGATATTCACATGAGACAAGATACAGTAATATTGCCCATTGGTATCCATATGAAACACTTTTGTAAATACAGAATGTACTATGACAGGGATTTTCTTCCTTTGCTGTCTAGGTTGTACCGTAAATACAGAATGTACTATGTGGGCTGGGCTTGGTTGTACCGGGCTTGGGCACAGCTTAGAAATGTAATCAAGCTGGCCCAAGTTCAGGTCAAACAAAGCATGTGCCTGGACCAGCTCAGTTCACCGACTTGAATCTTGACTTACATGTGGGTCCTTTTATCGATATATTGTGAAGTCAGTTAATGTAAACTGCTGCTAAAGGAGCTAGAGAGTCATGCTCAAATTCCATCCTTTGCTGTCTTAACCCAAAATTTTCCCCTCATCTATTCATGTATTATTGAGGAATCAGCACTCAGATCACATAATCATGGGTTCATACAGCAGCGTTCACATGCACATCATTTTCATGATCACCAGCACGGCCTTGCTAAACAATGACATCTCCTCTTTGCCTCATGGTGGACACATTATTTTTTTGCATGAGAAGGCTTTCATATGTTTTTGTTTCTTTCTTGTTCATACAGCTCAATCACAGTCGCAAGCGCTTAAAGTTTCACTGTTAAATGAAGCAGCAAGAAACTCAAGATGCCCATGTTTACCACTCACATAACATTAAAACCTGATCACCCACCACTTGCCATCTCTTTAATGAGTTAAATCTATTCTAGATGCTAGTTCTCCACAAGGAACTTGGTATCCTTCTCTTCTACATGCACTAGTACAATTTACAAAACATTCTGCATTCTATAGTCTATCCACACAGGAAAATGGTCGTATTTATAGCTGCTATGGAAAGTGAAAACTACATTTTATTCTACCTGTTGCACATCTCACATGATGCATCTCAACAAAGAACCATGAACAAACACCTAGAAAGAACTATATGAAAGCATCTGGTTTCAAACACATGAAAATCTGATCCCTCAACAGGCTATGAAGGTAACAGCAAAATTTTTGAATTTTCTCTTATGATATTTCTACTTTCGTTAGTTTAGCGAATGATATCTTTGAGAGTCTCAGAAATCTCCAAAGAAGCAAGCTTCCCTTTCTCACAGCATTTTTCGGAGCAGGCGGAGCCTAGCATGTTAGAATTTCTTTCTTTAGGCAGGTAAGACTAAAAAGAATTTTTCTTCGCCACTAGTGGCAAATGGAAACAAATTAATACGCAAGTATTTTTGGGCAGAAACATAATATAAGGGCATCATCTGCCAACAGAAGTGAGAGCTGCCACTTAATTTTTTATTTTATTTTTGCATGTGTGGGCTGGGGGGTGAGGGAGTTACTGACATCAACGGCCACATCCCAGAAAGCATAGGTAACAGTCGATAACTCTGAAATCAACGGAGAAGAAAAACATGATAACAAAATCCATGCCATCCATCACAACACACAATAAGATCCAAACGGCTAAAACCAAGACAGTATCAGTGAGGGAAATGCAAAAACCATAACATACAAATAAATGTGACAATTAATTATTAACACAACTAGAAATTGTTTGCCACAACACTCAGTTAAAAGGTTTATCTACCAACCCCTCTCCCCCAGAAAAAGGTTGCTTAAGAAGCAAGCTTCAAGAAGGTCATAGCCTCATTTCATAGGATAGTGTAGGAGATATTTGGCCAGCTGTGTTAGGAGCTGGAAACACACAACAATGTGCAAAATACCCATAATCAAAAAACCTCACCTTGGGAATCAAAATTCTCCTGCTTGTCAAGTGTGGAGTTAATCCAGGAACCCTACAGACTGAGAGCGCATCAACAAACAGAAGAACAATCACTTGCCACTGCTTTAATCTAAAAGGAGGGAGCGCGTCCATAAAAGACATTGTCTCCAGAAAGCAGGCCTAAGAGCATAAAAGCATGGTTAACATCAGATTATCCCATATAAAGAGTCAAAAGAGGGAGACTAAACGCAGAAAGAGAATGAATATGACCGAAGGGAGACATGCATTTTCAATAATCAAATATTGTAAACTCATAGGAATGAGGGTAAAACTGCAATGAAGGCTCTACTTAGTCTTCTTAGTAAATAGGAAATAGACAACAAGAACTATCAAACTACAAATGAGGCACAAATGTGATCTCATAGGTCCCATAAGAGACATTAGATCCTAAGATTTCATGAGTACTCCAGCAACAGTAGTCATTCCACAGCCGAAAAGAGAAAGCAATAAAAAGAAAGAACTTCAAAAATCTGATAATGAGAACTTAAATGTCTGATAAGTTCTTAAACAAGCAATCAGAACACCTAAGCCATCATGACTTCAATCAAATGGAAAACATAAGGGTAAATTTAGATGCAAGATCTAATAAACCAGAAAGCTAAGACTACCACTACTGTAGATGCAACAAAAATGCTGTACATTTGCTGGATGGGTGAAGCAAAATATTTTAGGAGGAAATATCACAGCAGTCATCCAATAATTAAAACAATACAAGCTTCAACTGAATGCAATAATAAAGCCTATTACTGTTTTGCTGGTAGAAGGCTTCCATAATTGGCACTTGGCATGTGCTATGATGGATGAATATAGTACAACTTGGTGAAGAAAGTCGTAGGAATTTAAACAAAATACCAGATCAGGATTCTTCAACTTCAAAGAAATAAATGATTATGAACTGCATGCATGTACATTAGATATACCATAAACATAAACCAAAAACTCATAATCAATACCAGTCCTTGCTCTAGAGTAGATACTGGTGTTGGGAGCTTGAGAGCAGCAATCACCCCTGGCAAAGCTCGTGCTAGACACCCAGCCAGAGTTTGCTTTATTTCTGAAGAACGACCATCAGGAAGAAATGCTTTGCTTGGGTATTCCCTTCCATTAACAAACAGATAGTCTTCGTGACAACTCTCATCTCTTCCATAGATGTAGGCCAGTGAAGAGGACGTCATCCACGAAAAGAGTGCATTCCACATCATGGCAAAGGGTGACAACTGAAGAAGATCCAGGAATTGTTATTAGAGCATATAAAAGAAGTATATATACAACAATCGTACTCATGTGAAAAGAAAACCTACAGTCAAGCTAAATCCCTCTGGAGGGATGTCAAACCACGAGTCCCCAGACTCAAAGACATCAGAATTTATGTTGCCTGGCTTCTTTGGCCACTTGATGGTGACTGTATCACCCAATCCGTCATCTTCAATATAACCTTCTCCTTCGTCTTCAACTGGACCTCCTTCGACATCTACATCATCTGGCCGTGGTAACACTATGATCCCAGCCTCAGAAACTGAAGTCAAATTGCACAAGAGGATGAGTAAAATTGACCTATACACTACCAATATTTCCAAAATAAAGATTGTAGTATAGGATGCAGAAACATACCAGCATCATTCATATCAGATTGTCCAGATGCAACAGCTTCTGCCACCTGGCTCAATGCCATCGCACATGCCTGTGCCGAATCAAAGCGTTGAGAATCATCATTATCACTTGCCTCTATGCTTCTTACTGTCCTAGCACCCTCTGTCATATTCTTAAATTCTTTCACCTCACAGAGACTTCCAGAATCCAGACCATTCTTTTTCTCATCAGCCCAAGTGACAGAACGCACTGCTCTTTTTGTCCCTGTAGATTTAAGAGAAGATTTGGCTCTGGTTTCATTAGTTTGGATATCTCGTCCAGCACCAGATTCATCTCGCATGTGCACACTGCTAGAGCTAGTCTCGCCTGAAAGTCCTGAATACTCATTTGTGATCATACTAGTCCCTATGACCGTCGAATCTGTAGAACTCCCAGAAGGACCAGTAGACTGCTCCGAGGGTCTAAGCTCCTTCCCTGTGCTACCAAGATTCAATTTTTCTATGAATTCAGTAGACATTTGATTTGGATCAGGTATGACTTGACTGGAAGGAGTTTTAGAACTGCTATATTCATTTTGGGTGATTATAGTACTCGTAAAGTCTGCAGCATTCAAAATTGATTCTTTTCCCTTTTCGAGGTCGACCTCTTTGGTTTGGAACCTGTTACAAAACCAAGCTCATATCAGTTCAAGTCATCAGATTACTTTATTTGCCGTAGGAAGGAAGGGGGGCTCTAAGTCATCAATAAATGTGGCATCACTACCTTCTTGAGCTACATTAGATTTTGTAGGCTTGGAATCACCAACTGACTGTTTAGAAACCGTATATTCATCGTTAGTTACAATGCAGCTGGTGAAGTCCATGTCACCAAGCAAAGGAACTGATGTCTTTGAATGGTTGCCCCTTGAATGTTTCTTCTTTTCCTGAACCTTTCTAGGACCCTTTGTATCTCCATTTGATATAACAGCAACCTCGAAGCCCCCTCATTGTGAACCGTACCATCATGCTTCTTCAACTTTGCATCAACAGGTTCAGAACCTGTAATGTACCGGGATTCAGTATATATGCAAAGTCATGATTGCATCCACATGAGCAAGAGAAAGGTCCAAAAACAAGGTCCAATTTTTCTTACCTTTTTCGGACTCTTTGACGATAAAGGTTTAAGATTACGGTCTCTCTGGGGCACATACCCTTCAATAGCATGTGATGGACCAACCCACTCCTCCATAGCCACTTCTCCTCCCTTAATCTCAGTTTTCTCCTGAATCTTCAGTTTAGACAGCCCTGAATCCTCACTCTTATCCACCTCCTCCTCAGATTGCACACCCAAGTTCTTAAACATGCTTAAGATTTCGTTGAGCTTTGCAGGGTTCAGCACCAAACATCTTTCGTCCTGCAGGCTCCCAGCAAATGCCCGACTATTGATCAAACAGCTAGAAGAGCAGTACATATAGGTCTCATGAAGGTCATACACTTTATGCTCCTTAAGCGAAATCCGATAATGCCCTTTTCGAGTCCGCTCGGAAGGCAGAGAATTCCGGCACAGCGGGTAACCACAGGCATCAGCAATCGAACGTTCAGTGACTACATCTTCATAATCACTCCTAGACATCAAAGACCCAGAAGCAAAGAGCTGAGCCTCGTCTTGGATACCATCGAAAAGGGCAAGCTGCAGCTTGTGCACAGCATCCGCCACAGAGGCTGATTGAACTTTCGACATTCCTTTCTCCACTTCACAATCAGTAAACTCTCACGAAGCAAATACCAACAATAGAAAACTGCAAGGAGAAATAGGAGGTGAAAATTAAGTTTCAACAATCACCCAACAATAAAAATTGATATTTCTTTCAGTAGTTTAGCCTTCTTTCTTTATACATTTGGCAGTGAAACCAGTACCAAATTGTGAGTTCCAGAATGAGAATACAAAACGAGAATTGACGACGGGATTTAGGGTTAGGGTTATGCCAGAAAATGCAGGGCAAAAATTTCAACATGGGCCTAAATCTTGAGCTCTATTTCAGTTTGGTGGAGTTTCAATATCAATACCAGAATTAAAACCCTAAACCTTGCGTGACGAAGCAATTTTTTTGGGGATTTATGGCTCTTTTATTGCAAATGAAGTTTTGATCATCATCCGATTCAATTGATGAATCGAACAAAACAAATAGTTTCAGAAAAAATCGATCAAAAATAATAGCTTTCTCTGATTCCATACCGGAAGTTTGAATCAGGAAAAGTTCCGCAAAAACTCCCGCTTCATCGCAGCACCCGCAGCTCTCTCTCTCTCTCTCTCTCTCTCTCTCTCTGATTCTGAGTCCGGCGGTTGACAGTCGACTTTATATTATACGGTCAAGCAAATTTTTTTTTATTTGTCCTGTTTTCATGTGCAAGTTATGGCGGTTGTAACAAAATAAAAAGTTATGGAGATTTGAAGTTTTTTAATGATTTTATTAATTGTTGAAATTCGAAGATTGATCATTCATTGCCGTCATTTTATATATATCAATTTTATTAATTATCGCTCTTAGAATGTGGATAAACACTATCATATTTAGTTCAATACCAGTATTATGCACGGAGTAATGTAGTACTTATTTAATAAGTTATGAACTAAAAAAGTAAATATTGAATAACTACATTTATAAAGGAGATTAATAATCGAAAATGCTACAATCACTATAAAAAAAAAAGTATGTTTCCACCCTTATCTAATTACACATGACTGAGTGTGGCAGAAAAATAAGCAAAAATGAATTTCCTAAAATTATTTTCACACATAATAATGTGGAAAAATATAACCACTCTTGTAAGAGTGGTAGTAACCTATTAAGGTATATCTATGTATATTAAGAGTGGTGATTTACATCTCTTGAAAAATGATTATTCAGCATGGATAATAAGCATGACAGATTATTTTGAGATAATTGAAATACATAAAAAGGATTTTTTTTTTTCGGATTGGACAATTTATGATAATCATATAAGTCAAATACTAGATATACAATCAAAAAGAAATTTTTTAAAAAATAATTGAAAAGAATTTTTATAAAAATTAAACACATAAAGGAAATATTTTTATGCGAATTTTCGATTTCTCGCTCTTTTATAGCACAATGCCCAATATATTGAAAAAATAAAAATAAGAAATAAACCTCAAATCTCAAAACTCTAATCTCGTTTTCTCTCTTAATTTCTGCTTAATCAGTAAATTTCACATGTGCCCTCTCTATACCTTTTTTTTCTTAATGTTGTTTAAAGAAAAAGTAAAATAAAATAAAACTGAAAAAATTTACCTTAATGAACCCTAATTTGAAGAACTAAGTATTTTTAATCCAAATGCGGATCTATGTTGGGGCAACCGCGGTCACCCAACCCCGTCCTTTCAAGAGAAAAAACATGGTGTAAAGAGTTAAAAAAATTAATATATTTTAATTAACCCTAGTTAATTTCAAAAAGAATTTTATACCTTCACTGGTGACAACCTAAGTGTCTACATCAGTGGTAGAAGTTTCTTCAAGCGTAAAGCTGGTAATAGGAAAAAAATGGCTCGCTCAAGGAGTAATATGTCCATAAATATAAGTATGGCGAGTGATCTTTGTTTTCTTTGGATATAAGTGTGTGATTAAAAACGGTTCTCACCGACTTATTTAATATGTGGAATATTTGTCCACTCATACCCTTTCCACACTTAACATAAGTATGGTAAAACCTCGTCACACTAATACTCGTGGCGAGGATGCAATTTACCCGTGAATGCATGTCATATTTTGTAAATGATAGAACGAGATACAAAATTAAAAAGTCAATGGAAAGACAAAGAAACTCATGATCCAAACAAACCAAATTAGACAAAAAATTGCATATTAAAAATTAAAAACATAAAATAAGTAGTTAAACTCATACCTTAATCATAACGGACATTCTCCAATTGACCGACCCTTACTGATTCAATCACTTTCAAAACTTAAAGCCACTAATTAAAAATTAGTTTGAAACTAATACCATGTTCTTTAATCACTTGAACCACATCTTCCTAACAAACTAATAAGCCAAACAATGATAGAATCTATTGTTATATCTTTGCAATACATATTTTAGTTTTTAGTAGAAAGGAAGAACAAATTTTCTCATCTAATGAAATATCTTATTCATCCGCCCAAAAATATATAATTAAATATATATTGTTCACTTTGATAATTATCTCATCAGATTTCGATCGAGTTACAATTTGAAGTCACAAAGGAAAAAAAAACGTAACTTGTGATTCTCAAATGTAAAATCAAATTAAACTAAACCTTGAAATAATATAGATTATACTTTTTAGGTTAAAAATATAGGTGAATTAACCTTAAGCTGTTAAAAATAATAGACTATCCTTTAATTATTTTCTAAAATATTATTCTATAATTTATCTTAAATAAAATTACTCTCAATTACATCCCTTCTTTAAAATCATTCAATATACTTTTTGTCATCAATATATTTTTTGAATTTTTCACGTCAATCTCTACATCATAACTATATTTTTTGAATTTGTATGTAATCATAAATATGTTTTTACTAATAATTGACGTGAGAATGAATTAAATTGATTGATAATAAGATAAATATCTCAATAATTTTATATTAATTTTATTTTGAGTCCTAATATATTTTAATTTTCAGATTATTTTTCTATTATGTTTGTTATTTTTAGTCAAATTGTTGGAAGTTGGATTAAATTAGTTTCCTTTGGTTAATTTTTTTTTATATTAATAGGATTTAGTTAGAGTATTAATCTCTTAGTATTAATTTTTTTAGTTTTTATGATTAATTTAATTATTTTTTAAATTTATTTTCTAATTTAGGTTAAAGCAAGTTTTTAATTTAATAAATTTATAAATTTAATTTTTGTATTTTAATTTTAGGTTTTTAGCGTACTTTTCGGTCCAAAAATAGTTTTAATATTCTAGTTAATTTAATTATTTATTTTCATATGTATTGTAGTGTAATTGATTATTTGTTTAACTTTCTATTTTAGATTATGTTTTTGTTTTTTGTTTTAATTGTGTTTAATTTTTCTGAAAAATTATAAAAAAGTATTGATATTTTTAGTTCTATCCAGATTTTTAATTTAGTTCATTATATAATTTTCTGTAATTTTTATTTATTAATTTTCTGCTCAATTTGGTTTTTATTTTATGTTTTATATTTTTTAAAATTAATAAGGCTAATTATTTACTGTTTAATTTTTAGATTAAGATTAAATAATTTTCTAATATTATTTATTAATTTTTCAGCAAGGGGATCCAATATTACCTTGATACAGTCTACTTTTAAAGGGAAACCTTTTTTTTTCCCTTTCGATGAATTTTATTTTTATTTAATTATTTACATCAATGACTTACTTTTAATGAACAAATAATTTTTATGGTTGAGATTACACCAAGCTCCTACAATCACTCTTATTGTACTATTTAGCCTATTTAAAAATATTACTATTATATATTGTATAGATATTGTATAGATTTGTTTCAATATATGAAGGAGAAAAAAAGATTGGATTATCGAGACACAAAAAAAAAAAAAGAAGGAGGAGAGTCCACTTATAAAAGGATTTTTTATTTGGATAAATTATATTATTTAATTATTTAAATCGACGACTTATATTTAATGGACAAATAATTTTTATGGTTAAGATTACCCTAATCTCTTACAATCACTCCCGTTACAATATTTGACCAATTTAAAAATACTACTATTATATATTGCATATATTATTATTATTATTATTGTTGTTGTTGTTGTTGTTGTTGTTGTTGTTAGATTCTATAGATGAGTGGAAATCTATTTTTTTCAATGATAAATTATTTATTTTTTATTGGACGAAACTCCTAAATTCACTCTCGGACCGTCATTTCATCTTTTTGAAAAGATTGCTATTATATATAGTATAAATTTTTTATTTATAAAATCTTGTCTATTTTTATTTATATATTTATTTATAAGATATGAATATTATTCTTACAATAAAATGATATGAATATTACTTTTTTAAAAATATTAATTTAATTAAGCTATTTAATATTTTTTTGTGCAATTCAACCTCTTAAATCATTGTATCCTAGACTGAGAATTTAAATTATTTAATTGAATTATGATAGTAGATGATGAGTTAAACTACGTTTTTTTTAGAGATTTTATAGTACCAACTTTAGAGTAACTTAAAGTAAAAAGAAAAAGGATTATAAAACTATGCTTGAGCCTATAATATTCATGATATATAGAGTAATATTTATTTAATTTATAAAAGAGAAATTTTATTTATAAAAAGTCATACGATATCTATGAAGATAATTTTCTAACTTTTTCAAAAAAAAAAAAGATAATTTTTCAACAAGAATAAATTTAAGATAACAAAACAGATCTCTATTTCGACAAAGTTAATAGTAAATATACTTCCGCCTGGCTCCATACTTGTAGCATCAATCTAGCCACAAACCATGTTCTTCGATTTCAATATATCTTTCCCGGACATCGGCGAGCTATTGTATAGTTTTATATAATAGATCTTTATGTGATATAATAGATCCAATCTGAAAGAAATATCACTTTGATCGAGGCTTATGAAATTCTATTATTGAATCATTCTCAATCAAAATCAATGAAACTAGTTGATAAAAATATCAAAAATATACCATCAAATCAAATCAACAACCCTAATAAAACTTGTACGTATTGGCAAGAGAAATAACTCACACAACGACGAGAAATAAGACTCACAAGAAGGAGAGAAATTCTAACTCTCACAAGAAGGAGAGAAACCAAACTCTTACAAAAATAAGAGAACCCCTAAGTCTCACAAGATGGAGAGAAACCCAAACTTTCACAAAAACAAGAGAAAATTTATTGGAAAGAAAACAACAATACCTTTAGATTTTGATTCGATTGAAGAAATTGAGTAAAAGGAGCTTACCACTGGCTAAAACTAGGTGAATAACAACCCCAACAATCTAAAAAAGTGAAAAAATAGTAGATATATAATTAGGGTTTAGAGAGGAGGAAGGGAGAGAATGTTCAAGTTAAATGTTTGATAGTCATAAATGAATATAGAACAATATTTTACCTCAATAAAAAGAAGCATAGTATAGGTTTATTGACTTATTACATCAAAATTTATTTTACTTAGGTACAATGAATTGAATCCACAATATTAGACATCCCCCTCTCCACGTTCAAAATATTTTTTGTTGAGATCCCAATTTAATTAAATTCATTTGCTAAATTAGAGTTTAATTATTTTCTAATGATAAATGAATGGTCGTAAGACTCTCTTTATGGGTTTTTTTTTTATGGAACTGTCTTTATGGTTAACTTAAGTTTAATTTGATAAGCTGTGATAAAAGAAAAAAAAAAGAAAATGGGTTAATTTGGTATTACCAAGCTATTGTGTGGGTCAATTGCAAGAGGTGTGCATATAAGTATTTGTTCCAAGTAGTAAGTCTTGAGTGAGACCGTCTCCCATTAATTTATTGTAAGACGAGGATGCCACATCAACCATTGTATTGGTAACCTCACGGACTTTCACAAGCGAGTGAATTTCAAACGCGTATTTATCTAAATGAGACTTTCTTTCTTACTAAACTTCTTCGACATCCTCTCGTCAACCATTTTCTCTCTCCTCCTTGTTAATATTTCTCCTTGCAAGAAATCTGTTCCTTGTTGCATCATCTTTCTCCTTCTATACTCATCGAGCAATTGACAATTCATGTTTGTGCGAGAAAAAATTCGTCGATCCTTTCTTCCATCATCGTCAAGATATTTGTTCATCGTCACAATATTTACATATGTTTGTATGGTCTTGTCTTTGAATTTATAGCAATATTCGTTGATCGTCGCCAAGATACATTCATCGTTCGAGTGTTCATCATTGATCTTTTGTGACGGAAATGGTTGTAGTGGAAAAAGCACTGAGCATACTAATGGAGGGATCTGTGGTAGAAAAAGGTAGAAGATGTTCTATTTTTTGTTTTATATACCCTAATTTGTGTCACACATTATAATATGACTTTTGTTTTCCATATATGACTTTTTACGAAATATAATATTATGCTAATACTACTATTAATAGCTTGCATGCACGACTATTTATGATGCATTTATGCAACAAACTAATTGTGGGTGTCGGAATAATGTTAATAGGACTAATAATATTATGTATGAGTGACTAATTCTATTTGGAACTATTTACTTTATTTAATATATTAGCATACGACTAATTATATATTTCGTATGTGATTATTTATTGAAAATTAACAGTGAGTGACTACTCCGAGACATGGGATGACTAATAATATGAACGGTCGAGTAACTAATCATATTTAAAATATTCTATTTTATTGTATACGTTAGTATATATCTAATCATGTATTTAATGGAAGACTATTCAAAAACAATTCGTGTAATTAATCATGGGTGACTATTTGAAAGTACATTAAATATTACCAATAATATTACGATTGGATGACTAATAATATTACGATTGGGTGACTAATAATATTCAACGTAGTTGAGTTACTCTGTATAATATATGACTCGTTTTATTGCTATTATTTGTCAATCCATTACTGTTTACTATATTATTATATGATTAATTGTGTTTTGCATGTATTATTATAGTTGTTGAAGATGAAAATCATGAACCTGTAAAAATTCCATGGTGCATTTGTTTATTGATTATGAAACAAACATGGAGGGTTTGCTAGAAATTGATAACAATGAGCATGAAGATTTGCAAAGAACGGCAAAGACGCTTGAAGATGAACAATAAGCTCAATCATATTATGATATCCAAATCGATCACATAAACATGAATATGAACGACAAAGAAGCTTGAAAGAAACTTTGAAGGGAGTTAGTAGTGTGCTTAGGGTTTATAAGAAGAATTTTGAAAAAGGAGGGAACTTTCCTTTTTTTTTTTAAGTTTTGGAAAGAGAGCATGTATTTCACCCTCTATTTCAGCCGCCCAGATTTTTAAAGAAAAATTTGTCATATAGGCCGTCTCACAATAAATTATCGTGATACGGTCTCATAAAAGAATTTGTGTTTATTATATAGTGCAGCACCCGCGCGATGCACACGTTATTTCACTCTCAAAATTGATCGGTAGAAGTGTTTAACAATTCATAATATGAGTTCATTTGAAATATTATTCATAAGAAAATCTCTTTTATTTACATATATAATATTAATTGTCTTGTTGTGATACTTCTTTTACATATATATTCAAGTAAACTATACTCTCAAAATTGATGTGCACAAGTATCTCACTTTAAAATTGAAAAATTAGTGAATGAGAAGTTTAATAGTAAGTAATCTATATAGTGATTTAAAAAAATAGATAATTTTAAATGTATAGAGTGTATTTTATTTGAATATGTATGCTTGTGATAAGTGAATATGTTATTTGAATGTGAAGAATATAGATAAACTTGTTGATGAATATTGAACAATGTATAATAAACTTTGAAGAGAAGAAGAAAGAAATTTTGTTGAAGATATATGTTTGGAAAATCAAATTGATCAAAGAACATGAGAGATATCAACAAGTTAGTGAATTGAAAACTCAGTCATATATTTCTTCTATTAGTAAAATTGTTACTAAAATATTGCACCCTCCTTTTGGCGAAATTTCTTAGTTAAGGAATAAGTTTTTTTGTTAGTAAAAATAAAGGGATGCAAAAATCTATTTAGATGAAAAGTAGCATTTGTAAAATTGATCTATATGCATATAACATGTACGTGGAAAAAACCTTGAATGAATTTTTATGTATAACAAGTAGGATATCAAATATTGATAGAAAATTATCACCGTGCAAAGTCATATTAGTAACCATACATAGGGAGAATGCATTTTTAAAACACAATGCGGAACATATATCTCCTAAAACTGTATGAGCTAATAAAAAGATTCACGGTTTGCAGCTAATTAAAAAGTTATTACAACCAATAAAAGTTGTTCATAACTATTGTTCATTGTTCAAATTACAATTTCAAAAGCAAGTGAAGGAAATATGATGAGCAACGAGTTAGCGTTGCCGGAACTTGAAACTTCCACTTGTGTTTGTCGCATGATATTAAAAGCATTGGAAGAGGTCGTCTGTTGAAAACAAACATGCTAGTTAAAGAGAATAGGTATTTTATTTTAGTAAATAAAAGGGTTGGAGATATTGGAGCTTACAATGTCCTATGCCCAACTACCTCCCCGTGCTTGTGCTTGGTTGTATTCCTCTACCTCTTTGTGGAGTTGGCGATCATGCTTTCTATGGTGTTGGCTCGGATGTCGGGAGTATAGGCTCCCTTTTGGGTTTGCCTCTACTTTTGGGGGTGGTTGGGCTACTAAGGCAAGAGCGTTGACTTTATTAAGACAAGCTCTTCCGTTATGCCTAGTTTGGTTGCAAGTGGAGTATGTTATTTGTCGGCTTTGAGCATATATTGGCCTCTCTAGTTCCGATCTTAGCTTTCTAGGTTTGGTCTCTAGGTAGCTAGCTGCAGGGGTCGATGTTGTTGTCTTTTCGTTGCTTGGAACTAGTAGAGTTTCAAGTTCTAACTGGGGTTCATCTACCCCATGCATTATGTACGCATTCACATCATTAAGATCCCCTTATGCTATTTATTATTTCAATGGCTTGAGCATCATCAAAGACCCTCCTAAGACAATAACTCATGGTAGTATCAAGAACTAAGTAAAAAAATAGTAATTCCTTCATAGCCAATGTTTTTAGCAATTCCTTTCAATTTGAAAAACAAAAATGTCGATGTCAAGCTGGCTCAACGGATCTACAATACCCGCCCTCATACTTAAAGCGGTTCTTTTATGGACAAACTTACCATTGTGATGTAAGTGGAGGATGGTGTTATCTTTACCCATTATGATAACTTCGCAAACAGAATATTGCTTTCAACCTCCATAATTTTGCCTTCAAAAAACTTAAGCACAACTTTCAATCTTACAAGAAGCCTTCTCACATTGAAGAAGAACACCTTTCTCAACATTGTTCTTTCTCCTACATTTACTACAATCAAGATAGAGATACAATATATTACTTTCAACCTCCACAACTTTACCGAGTAAGGCGAAAACATTCACTCTACATTGTTTCATCGGGCTAAAAATTAAAGAAAAGGAAGTTAAATGACATAGAAATAAGGGTACAAAAATAAAATTACATGAAAATTAACATTTTATAAAGAAGGAAAATCATATTCAACTGGATGATGGAGTAACTTTTTTTCCCTAAGGTCGGTAATAGTCTTCCGGTCAACAAATCACGTGCGTAACGAGCTTCAATCACAATTTCATGAAGAGAATTAAGAGCCCCAATATTATCAACACACTTGCAAAAGAATTACATTTGTTTTATATAAATCATGTGTAAATCATAACAGTTGATTTATCTAATACAATAATAAATATTCAAATTACCACTTGACTACTTTTTTGGCCTTATCAACCTCGGGGTCAATATGACATTTGTCGAGATGGACGAAGAGAGTGAAAATCCTAACATTAAATCGGCACACATTTAATTCCGCAATATGTTTGCACATAAATTTCTATGCTAATATATATACTAAGATATCAACAATACCCTTATATGTTGAAGGTTTTTAATAATGTAACTACAACCACCGGTAATAAGTCAACAATGTTACTAAGCTGATCACAAACATCTATAACTAAATCACTCCATGTCGAAACAACCATTATATCTTTTTCCCTACAACCGAGTATTAATATAATGAAGCATTCACATCATGTTAAATATTAAGCATAACATTGTCAACAAGAAGGTTAAATATGAAGCATAACATTGCAATTTAAAATTGATCACCTTGAATCAACCAAGACAAGCTCTCTCACGGGCACATTACGTTTAACACCGAGTACTAAGATCATTATACTTGCTTTATTCGTAATTCTTCAACAAACAGCACAAGCCCACATGATCTACAAAAATTAATATTTTTAATCATTTGATACATTAAAAATATGTCGTATAATAGTGTGGCCACGAAATTCCAACTCATACTTCTCCTTCTCTTTTCGCATGTGCTCTTTCACGGGTTTAATAAGCTGCATTTAAGATTTCATACTCTCTTTGATACTCAATTGTCTTTTCCATAGAGATCAATATTTTCTACATATAGAACAACTCCTATCTCACCACCCTACATATAAAACACAAAAAAACACATTATAATATGAAAGTTCATTTATGTCTTTAAAAATTCTAAACTACCCAAACACATTTGTAAAAAATATACTCGATCATCTTTCATGTGAATCTTTTATACTTTGTCTTGTTCGGTGAAACTTGAGAACATACTTTCTCCATCACTTTAATTTTTATAGAAAATTCCTTTGACTTTTCTATTAAATCCTTGATGTTTCTCTTTAGTGGAGCCACAATATTATATTTGCACCTTCAACAAACATATTTGTTTTATAAGTAAACAGAGGAAAACAAAAGGCTAAGATTACATGCAAGCATAATCATGAAATACCACATAATAATTTAACTTAAAATGTGACCACAAAGTTAGACAAAATGTTTGTACCTTCCATAATAAATGAAGTGATTCTAATGCACCACTACCCATATCAACCATAAAATCAATCCCCAAACCAACATATGTACTTTACCATAAAAGGAAAAAGGCTTTTTAAGTTAGCATACCATTAAAATTATTTTGTTTCTATTATTTTTTAACCCAACCAAAAATAAATTTACACAAAGGTTATATTTGATTTTAAGAAAATTAGAAGGAAAGAAAAAAATGTAGAAAATGAATTTCTTTCCCTTGTTTGAATTGAAGAAAAAAGGAGAGAAAAAAGTTTGATGGAAAAACTCATGAAAAATTATGTCAATTTGGTCAATGATATTTTCCTTCCAAAATTGAGAGGAAAATGGAAAAAAATTTACAAATAGAGAAAAATGGAGAAAAGAAAGAGAATTCTATTAAGAATAGGGATGGCATTGGGCGGGTTTTCCCGACCCCACCGGGTGGGATGGGGTGAAGAAGTTAGTCCCGGGCGGGGACGGGGACGGGGACGGGGAAAATTTCCCCTGTCCCCATCGCCGTTACCCAAACGAGGAATTTTCCCACCCGAAAATGACATTTATATCCCTTATTTTTACGACTAATTATAAATATTTGGGGGTAGAAAGGTAATTACAATAGAGAAACCCTAGAGTATTTAAACTCTCTAACTCTCAACCTCCCCTTTCAATTTCTCATCTCTCCTTTGGCTTTCTCTCTCCTCTCGAGTACGCTATCTCTTTCTCTCCTCTCCTCTCGCCGTGGTCTTCCTCTCGCCGTCTCCCTCTCGTTGTCTCCCTCCCGCCGTGGTCTCTCTCCCTCCCTCTCGCCGAGTTGCCGTGCTCTCTCTCCTCCCTCTCGCCGTGGTCTCTCTCTCCTCTCGGGTACGCTATTCCTAATTAAGAAAGGCCGAGTAGAAATTTTCTCTCTCCTCTCAATTAATCAATGTTATTGAGTATTTTCTCTCTTCTCTCCATGACAATGTGGTGGAAGGGTAAAAGGTTGGAAAATATATAATTTTTTCCCTTTATTTTTCCTTGAACCAAACACAAGAAAAAAATTAATTTCCCTTAACTTTTTTTCTCATCACTTTTTTCCATTTAAATTTTCTTTCCAATCTATTTTCTTAGAATCAAATAGAGCCTAAAGGAAAAAAATGACAACAAAATATTCAGTTTAGTAGAAATACGATCACAAAGCTACATACAATTTATATTTTTTTCCATAGCAAATTAACCGTTTCTAACATACCAATAGCCATGTAAACGATACGAACAATCTCTTAGCCAGCATATGTTGTATATGTATAATTTTTTTAAAAATGCACCATAAATAGTAACTGCACCATTTTTTTGTTAATATATTTTTATTTGTTTCCTTATAAAGGCCAAAATAAAAAAACTACATCTAGAAAGAAAAAAGGAAAGGAAATTAAATAAAAACAACATGCAACCAAACGTTAACATCATTCGTAGTTAATTAACTGAATTTAACAACTTTTACCTTAGAATGAGACCCAAGGGTGAACAACAAAATCACACTTCTATAACACCATTACAAACATTATTAAATCACATAGTCATAAATACTTAATCATCGAAACTATTATATAAATAAAAAATAAATGTAAAAAAAGAGAAAAATCATGGGAAGAACACACCACAAAAGACTAAAATAATTCATAGTTCAAAAGCTTAATATTAACCTTCACCTAAAAATTACAATCTACAACCCACAACAAATATCAAACTCCTGCAAAAACATTATAAGCATTAAATCTTCAAGTCATTAGCACTAATCACCGAAGTTCCTGAAAACCAAATATGAAGACAAGCCAACTGCAAAGTTAGAAACATAACAAAACTAAAAAATAAACCATCAGCTGAAAAAAAAAGTAAAATTAGTTGATATACACATCTAGAACCATAACAATTTCGAAAAATTATCATATACAAACAAAGCAAGTAAACATAGCACAAAATATCAATAATTTATGTAAAAAAAGTTTCTGACCCCTTGCGAAACCCAAATCTACACTACAAAACCAAAATCATTTTACAAATAAACTGAAATGGCCTCATTTATCCTTTACCATCTAATTTTTCTAATAGTAATAAAGGATATGAACATTAAATAATCTCATCAAAGTACATACATTCCCCCTTTTCCGGTAAAATTGAAGACCAATGTCCAATTGCTGTAAAAAAAAAAAAGTAAAATTACCCAAACACTCCTAAAAGTTGTGCATAAAGTCCCAAATGCCCTCATTTTTCACTATTCATTGGAACAGTGCTTGTCGCACCTACACCAACATGAAATGATAATGAAACCCTAGGCTAAAATCTTTCAAGAGCCAACTTTTGACAAATATGGGTTGCCTAAATTACTCCTAAATAACTTAGAATGACCAAAAAGGGTTGAACAGTAAAGAACCCTATTGATTTTTTAAGATGTATAATTGATTGGTAAACAAACACATCATTAGGCCTCCTATCTCAAGGTAGCCTTGTAGATTGCAAATTGGAGGAGGAGGTGGCAAAGCCCATACGCATAAGGCAAACCACATCCTCTTAAGTAATAAGTGAAGGTTTGCTCGGGGAGAGTCCGAGTCACCCTAGAGGGGGGTGAATAGGGTGATGAAAAATTCTTTGTGAAAGCACACACCCTTTTGACAGAGAAGAATCAAAGACAGATTCCGAGTCTAAGCAAGGGGTTATAAAAATTGGACTCGGAATGTAATGAATCGTAGTAAACACGTTCAAGCAGGTCTTGTCCGAGTCTAGAATGAACTCGGAAATAGAACACAGAGAATTTACGTGGAAACCCTCCCGGGCAGAAAACCACGGCCCGTGTCAATCCGGACACGAAGTCAAATCCACTATTTTGAGTCCACAAAATACCGTGAACTTGACGTAACCCGAGTTGCTCCCTTGGACAACTCTATACAAGTTTTCCTAGACTCGAAGTTCCCTTATCCGATCTAGTACTTCCTAGCTGAGATAACCCTTACAGCTAGGGACAACTAAGCTGAGTTAACCCTTACAGCCTTAGTCAAGGGACCTTACAAAGAATGTAAGAATTGTTTGTAATCGAGTACAAGACCTTACAACTCGTAAAGTAATGAATTACAGAGTGGGAGTTGTAAGTTGAAGATTGAAAGTAAATACAATAACTTTGTTCAAGTTGGAGTATTGACGAGTATGTTCCGCTATCTTCAAGTCTTGTGAAGTGGCTTCTATTTATAGATAACCAGGCAGAGTAGCCGTTATCTTCATCTCGCTGACCGAGAGTCCTCTCGTGACCGTTGATAAGGGCTTTCGAGTCACTCGGAAAGTATCCGTTGAAAATATGGTCGTTGAACAACGGTTTAACTCTCTTGGAAGTCCCAAAACCATCGGTTGTGTCTTGAAAAGTGTGGTGAAAACCATCGTTAAGCTTGACCTTCCAGGTTTTCCGGATATGGAAGCGCATGCCTTCCGACACAATCTTCCGGGACTAGAGCAGGGATGGTGAAAAGCTATATCTGCTGGTGATTTGATGTTCCAAGCCGGCTACTTTTGTAATTTGAAAAGATATCCTCGATTGAATAACCTACAAAAGTAAAACACCTTTCGGTTCTCAAAGTATAAAATACTTTGGTCCAAGGTTAGACACGGATAATAAAAATAATCATGATAATTAACAAACAGATTATCCGAGTCGAAAAGAAATGGAACTTTCCGAGTCTAATATCCATGACACTCGAATTCCATAAGACTTAGTCTTAAGCAAGGAATCAAGTTCTATCAACAAATATCGAGTGGGAAACACTTGATGTAGACTAAGCACGAAAAGAACTATGAATGCCGACTTTGCAAACAATAGAGTAAATAATCATAAGTCGATTCTCGAGAGAGAGTGGACTCGAATAAAGAACAAGTTTTCTCGAGTCGCTAACCGAAAAGCGATTAAAGAGATAAGTGAAGGCCGAATCGCATAGAAAAGATACTATTTCACTCAAGTAAGTTTCTAAGACACGAGAGAATGCCTTGGAATCAAAACACTATATGAATGACATCGTTATACCCGATTCTTTTTGCATGACTCGAAATATATAGAGCAGTGTCCGAGTCTTCAATAAGGAAAGTTGTTGTCCTAGATTTGAACCTGAGGATGTGGGTGGCGGATGGATGTAAAGACTATTATTTTAGTACCGTTACAACTTTATATATATATTAGCTAAGACCTGCGCGTTACCCCGAGAAAATAAATTTTTTATTAATTATATTATGTAGTATATTGAAAGTATCATTAAATAAGTGTAAAATACATAGATAAATTTTAAACGAAATAAAATAATATTGCATTTAAATAAAATAATTCAAAGAACAAAGATCAATCAATATAGCTAAAACCCTATCAAAAATAAACCCATGCTAAAATAAACATAGTAGTCAAGATCATTGTCTCTACTATCAATAGATATTTGAGAACACATAATTAGGGGTAAATAATTATAACATAGGAATTAATCATAATTAGGAGTAAACAATTATAAGATAAGAATTAATCATCACAAATGGCTGGCGAGTTGAGCTTGTACGATGGTATGGCGATTAGTCTTCCGTCCGTGTGTTAAAAAGAAATAAATTAAAAAAAGACAATGTGGTGTTGCCCAAAGAAAACATAAATCTTATAAAAAAATTAGATAAATTAGTGTTACAAAAAAATCAATTAATGAAATCAGAAAAATAAATCTTATAGAAACAGATAATTGGTCTTTTGAAAAAAAAATAGATAAATTAGTGTTGAAAACATCAATTAGAAAAATCATAAAAAGAAAGCTTATAAGAATAGATAAATTCATTTTCTGAAATAAAAAGAAGTCATTTTTAAAAAAATCGCATAAAACATTTGATAAATTGGTGTTACAGAAAAAAAATTAATTTAAAAAGAAAAATAGTTAAATGTTATAAAAAAAAAAGTAGATTAAATTGGTGTTACAAAAAAAATCAATTATAAAATGAATTAAGGGTGTTACCAAAAATTAAAAATAATGATTATAAAGAAAATAGATAAAGTGGTTCTAAAAAATCATAAATGAATTAAAAAAATTAGATAAATATGTATTTCTTCTCTTGCTTTTGCTTTTAATTTATCGACGTCAAGCTATTAATTATATTTAATCATATTTGTTATTATTAATGAAATATATATTTTGTAAAATAGACACATATTTATAAATCAATAACAAATAATTGTGAATGCTACTCGACTCGACTTATTTAGTAAAGTACATAATAAAATCAATGAAGGGCTCAAATAAATGATAAAAATAACAAATATATATGAGTAAACAAAATCATACAATGTTCGGTTAACAGTGCCATTGAAACACATAAAGGGATTATTTTAATGGATAGGAATTTGAATTTAATCGATGGATGCATAGTTTAATCAAAATAACACATAATTAATTTGAACTCAATCTGTAGAAAATTATTTATGCTTCTTTATCTAGATAAGAATTGGGCAATTATCTATTAATATATTAAAAGAGTGAATGCTAAGATAATTACGAAATATAGACTATCTGATTTAATTGGGAACAATGGATAATTATGTATATACATATGATATACATCCACTCAAATATGAACTACTATTTATACAAATATCATACTCTTTTAGCACATACAATAATTATTCTCAATCTACAGAATTATGTATTAAAATATATGGAATAGCCCTTCATTAAACCAAGAACCCTTTTCCTCTCCTCTCTCTCCTCCCCAACCATGGTTTTCCCCTATCCCCCATTCTCCTTCCCAACCTCCCCAAGACCCATCCCCACCTGCCATTTGTTTTCTCTCTCTCTATCCCCACAATCACACCCCTCCAACGACCCTCCCATCCCCCATCCTCCTTTTCATGCATCTGTCACAAGCAGAAGTTGAAAGGAGTTCTGTATTAGGCTCCACCAACTCCCAATCCCATTAATCAAATGCTGTAAAATTATATATTGAAAACTGAAAGTGCTCCTACTAATTCAGTAATTTAGCTTAATTGCGGACATCGAGATGGATGAAACACTAGCCCGCCAAAGGCAAACCAATATTCCAAAATTGAGAAGTAATAAAGACTACAATTAGTAACCACTAATTTAGCTAAATTTACAATGTAAAATAAGACTCACAAAACACAAATGCCAAATGCCCCATAGAAATAGACAAAAACTAAATAAGGAACCATCAAAACCTAAAATTAAACAACAAAAATCAATACCCATCAACAAAAAATACAAATTTAACCCAAAACTCGAGAGAAGAACAATATTAGGAACTAGAGAGAGGGGGACAGCTGCGACGGCAACACTAGAGAGAGAGAGAGAGAGAGAGAGAGAGAGAGAGAGAGGGCGGTTGCGATGGCAACACTAGTCAACCACCAATCCAGGAAGGCGGTCCACCGCGTGCGTGAAGAGAGACTAGGCTAGTGAGGCAATGTTCGATAACGGGGCTAAAGTAGTGAATCCAGCGGCACCATAACAATGGCATACAACTTTGGACAGAGAGCAAGTGAAAGAGATAGAGAAAGGGTGGCACGACAGCCACGGCAACCGGTCACCGATCCGCGATGGCGGTCAACCATGCCGAACGAAGAGAGAGCGCGAGCAAAAATCGGCTTGAAAATTGATAGTGCTTTGACAAACACAAACATTTGGTGTGCATCAAAAGAGAGCAGGAGAAGGAGGAAGAAATAGGAGATTAGAAAGAGGGATCCTACTCACCCTAAGCTTAACGGGAGTGGCTACAATTTCTTTTTCTTAGAGCAACATGTCGGGCTTATTAAGCCACTTTATCCAGAAAGCGACCATGAGATAAGTAGGATGATCAACGAACTCTTGAACAAATTAAAGGAAAATAAGGAAGCTGTTAAAAGATTAAAGAAAGCTGGGGAATGTAACTGGAAGAGAGGGATTAGAAAGACAGTGGAGACACGGGGAACAATTATAGAGATGTTGAATAAAGCTGGAAATATAGAGAGATAAGGGGAACAAGAGAGAGAGACAATTAAGAGGGGAGAGAAAGGAGACGTGAGTTAAAAAAAGTAATCAACGTTGAGGAGAGTTAACCGAACTCTCCTTTTATAATATAACTAGTGTAGAGTCGTGTTATGCACGGAGTAATGTTGTAAAATGTATACCTTAAGAAATTATTGAATCACGGAGCGATGTTGTACTTGTGAATTTCTTTTTCTCGATCATTTGATTTTATTGAATGATTTCATCTTCAACAATATTCTTGTACATGTTGTCCCCTCATAGCGAAAACACTTTCGTGACTCATCAAATTTATGAAAACCCAACACATAAAAATTATTATAATCCAACACAGATTCATCTTTCAATCATTTTAAATTTCTAAAGAATAAATAAAAAAGATTATTAAAAATATTATCAAGGTTTTAAGATTATACTCGTGATTTGGAACATTAAGAAACCATACCCCTCTAAGAATCAAATAATTTAAATAAACCTCACTCATACGAGTTATAGGAGCGAGTGTGACAATATGTTTGGGTATCAAAAGATAAATATTAATAGGAAAAATGAATAATATATGATTAGTAGATATTGAATTAAATGGCATATAGATGAGAATAAATATCATTATGTCAAAAACTAATATTAGAATATAAAGTACATCAAATAAATAAAAGAATATCAAACTTATAACTCGTAACTCTCTACAAACACTAATTTAACTTAATTGACATCTAAATAAATATTTACATGCAACCTACTAAAACATCATTCACTCAAATATTACATGAACCCTTAAAAATATACATATACCCATAATGAGATCTTGTTTCTTGAAAATTATAGGGTGAACGTGATAATTTATCCATTCTTACCTACCTTTGCACGCAAAGATAATCTCTTTTCCTTCTACACTCAGTTATCCTTAAGAGGTTATAAATAATAGAAGTTAATTATACATAACTTCAAACTGAGACTCCACCTCTTAATCATGAATAATTTTATGTTGGGACTCCACCCCTTATCTTCTTACATTTGCATCCTTAAATCGGTTGTATTTCTCAATCATTTGCATCCAACTCAGCTTGCAAAATGGACTCACTATTTTAGCTTCACTTCGATACTTTCTAAACTAAATTTGAAGTTATATATGCTCTTTAAAAGTTATAACATCCTAGTCATCTAAAAAGGAATGAGAAAATTCATTAAAGAATAAATTTACTGGTTGTAAACATTCACATACAATAATAAAAGTATGGTAAGAGAAAATTCATTTAAGATAAAAATATGGTGAGAAAGAATAACAACTTCACTTTTGCATAAATTAGCAAGTGGAGCACATAAAATTTAACTTAATAATTACCAAATTAGGTTTCATAAATCATACTAATGATCAAGTAGGTAGTAAACTAAGAAAATGGTTTCTAAGGGAGAATATATACAAATCCTAAAGACAGGTAAATTAAGACAATTTTTTTTTTTTTGGGTTGGTGCCATTTAAAAAGTTAGGCAAAAAGCATATAATGAAGATATCTCGGTTACCTAAGGTAATGCCTTCAATTTGTTTTAAGCATTATATGACAACTTTGATCATCTAATTTCTATTCTTTGACCCTATATTTGCAAAGAAAATGTAGATATAATTCAGTGCAATGATTCATCGTTAATCAATCGAGACACCATCTCAACCTCCTCCTCCCCAATTTAAAGTACACACTATTATTCGATTAAGACCCAACTCAATAGATGCCTAAATACTAAAGCTAAACTGCCAAAGCAACCAAGCTTATTAGAATTAGACATCTACAACTCAAAGTCACATACTTTCAACCCATTCTCTAGTATTTACGAAACCCCTTTCTCTTTTCATCACAACAAATATGTCATTTTCTTATTCTTAAATTTTACTTATCTTAAATGATAACTCTATCATGTTTATGTTGCAAACAATTAAAACTAAAATAATCTAAATTAAGATCTTAAAACTGTAAAAAAGAAACATGAAAGGTGAAATATCAGCTCCACAAAAGCCAATTACCATTATTCAATATTTGTTTCAATATACGAAGGAGAAAAAAAATATTAATAAGACTATGTTATCACACAACAAAAAAAAAAAAAAAAGGAGAGGAGAGTCCACTTATAAAAGGAAATATTTTTTATTTGGGTAAATTATATTATTTATTTAATTAATTATTTACATCAACTACTCATATTTAATGGACAAATAATTTTTATGGTTAAGATTACCCTAAACTCCTACAATCACTCATGTTGCAATATTTGACCAATTTGAAAAATACTACTATTATGTATTACATAAATTATTATTATTATTATTATTATTATTATTATTATTATTATTATTATTATTATTGTGCCGGAATAAAAGAGAGTCCATAGATAAGTGGAAATCTATTTTTTTTTTCAAGGATAAATTATTATTTTTTATTAGATGAATCTCCTAAATTCACTCTCAGGTTATCATTTCATAATTTTGAAAAGATTGTTAATATATATATATATATATATATATATATATATATATATATATATATATATAAGGACGAATCCCCTAAATTCAATCTCATGCCACCATTTCATAATTTTAAAAAGATTGCTATTATATATATAATATAATATATAATATAATATATATATGTGTGTGTGTGTATCAACTATTAATCATTTATGTGCTTGATTTCATCTTTTACTCAATTTATATATAAATAAAAATGGGAGTAGTGTGTAAATTTATCCCATATAGATTGAACTTTGATACATATATCTCAAATATATCAACAAAAAATTTAACTTAGGCCCCATTCGGCAACAACGTTTGAAGTAGCTTTTAGCGTTTTGACCAAGTCAAAACACTAATCAACCAAATATTAGCGTTCGATGAAGGTAGTGTTTTAACTAGCGTTTGTAGTAGCTTTTAACGTTTCAAGTAGTGTTTCGAAAAGCTAAGAATATTAGCTTTTCACATTTGAAAGTAGCGTTTCATATTTTTTTGACAAAAAAACCCTTAATTCATTTATAGTTGACAAATTATTTATATCCTTTTATGTCAATTTACGTGAATCAGCTAACTCAAACGCTAAATTTACCGAACACATTTATTCAACTGCTCAATTGAACAGACTATCCGCTAACGACTAAAATCTAACAGCTATCATCTACCTAAACAGTTATCGACTACACAAATAGCTATCCGCTACTCAAAAAGCTCATTTTTCCGAACAGGGCCTTAAAAACTTTCTAATCGGATGAAGTATTACCTACTTCTAATACCTTAGTGCTTTAATACTTTGTTTAGAGATAAATGAAATTAGTGAATATTAGTTGGTTTAACTGGTAATATCTTAAAAGTTGTTACCAAATATTTAAGTTTAAATTTCATATATATCGAATCATTCATACTAAAATAAAATGTAAATAAATTAGAACAAATTGAAATAAACATATATATACACACACATGTCCTCTCTATCTCTTCATAAACTCGCAAGAACTGAAACAATTTTATTGCGAGTACATTCTTAAAAAGGCATCTAAAAAATTTGAAGGCTAAATTGGAGCCAGTGTATTGTTTATTTACACTCTGGTCAATATATGGTTGGTCTGATTATTTCCTCTAACTACCCTCCATTTGCGCCCCAGCTGTTTAAAGACAAAAATACAGTTGAATTTAGACAAGGTCAATCAATCTCTTAAGCATTCTATTGCGTGAACATAAACTTTAGGTGTTTTACTATACATTTATGCATACGTTTTATATAGTTGTGGACAATGAATTAACTTCTTCAAGTTACATTTCTTTCACTTCTCAATTTGCTCAAGTGAAAGTCCTTCCACTATAATCCATTTTTTCCTATACAAAATATAATCCAAACTTATATACACAGTAATTAATTTACAACTCTACAGTTTCTCCTGATTTCACCGTGCGAGCCATTCAAGACCTCGATCGAGCCCATTCGAACCATGGCATCGACATACTTTGGAGCCCAAAGTCTTCCATACCTAGCGAATAGCGTGACTATCCTAGCCGTTGAAGGACTAGCCATTAGAGCTTGATCCGAAGCCAGGAGTCCTTGTCGGTTTTGCAAGTTCCTGAAGTAGCTGTTGTCTAGCTTATGGGGTGTTAGAACATCAAGAGGGACTTCAATTGTTTGATTTTCAGAGGATGAAGAAGGTTGATTACTGTTAGGGCACTTGCTTTTCATATCATTAGCAAATTTGACGTCCATAGAGGGGTCTTGAGGGTGAGTAGAGTTGAAGGAGTGGAGCCTATTTGACAGAAATGAGCAATGAGTTACACCTATTGAATGTGCCCCAGAAAGGGCCACCATGTCCTCTAAGGAGAGGTTTTTGGGCAAACATTTGTTGGAGTTGTTCTACATTGGAGATTGGTGGGGAAGGTGGTCTGTGGGTTCATCTCTAAGGGAGACTCTCCCATCTCGTCGTCCAGAGGGTACCTCGTAATGGATTCGCCCAAGCTCACGAGCACTGTCACGGGCCGCAAAGGCTAAGATATCTGCACATGAGACGGTTCCTGGACACTTGGATTCCAGCTCTGCCTTGGCTTCATCGATCACCTCGAATCCTCGTAGGCTTGGACCATTGGCTGGGTGTTCTTTCTCTGATGGGTTGCCTGGGGTTGAGTCAAGCAATATCGATGCATCACAACCCTAAGAGCCAGGACATAAATGAGTCAACATTTGTTTCCATTATCTTGTCAATTTGGCAAACAAACTTTAGTTAGTTAAGAAATCACAATTGATATATATCATCAAGTGAATTATAAGTCATTTTAATAATCGGTTTGATCATTTTTTAACAAACGATGAGAAAGATCCATTTGAAATTTTATGCTTTAGTTTAATTAGGTTAAAAACGCATAAAATTTAATTTTCAAAAATGGACGATATAACTAAAAGGAGTTTAAAAAACTAAAACAAAACTGCATTACCCTCACAAAGCAGTCATGAAAATGCATCCTGATAAGACCAGCTCCTAGTCCAGGATTCTGTTCGATAGCCTTGTTCACTACTTCTCTAACAATTGCCTCAGCTGATGGACAGTTTGATCGATAAAATCCCACCTCCAAAGATGCATAAGATGTCATGGTCGACACAGAGAGAAAGAAGATCAAGCAAAAACTGGAACTAATAGGCATGCTAATCCTGTCAGAGATCGGTGAAGCAGCAGCCATAATTGTTTCAGAGAATTTGTTTAGGAGCTTAGCTAGCTTTTGTGTGGTGAAAACAAAGAGAGAAAAAGAGGCATGGTCTCTTTATATATGCATTTGGTGGGAAGAGTGTTGATTTGGCACTAGAGTATAAAATTCAAGGTGGTTGATCTTGCTTCCAGCCTCATTTTTGTCCAAGAAACCGAGTGGATAACATATAGCTAGTGGTAGACAGACTAGCCAAAAAAAAAGATAAAAGAAAAATTGTGATGTTGAACTTGTACGTGTTTTGCCTCTTTCAAAACCTACTTTGCTCTAATGGCAGTTTGGTACGAAATTTTGGGTTGAAAGCTAATCATTAACCGAGGTTTGTATTTTCCTATCAAAAATTACAGAGTTATTCTATTTAGAGGTTCTAAGTTTGAATAATATTTGATGGATAGTTTACAAGGTGGTATAAGAAATCTGAGTCTAAATTCAGTTTTATGTGAACCTTTTGATTGCTTATACTCAAATATGCATCTTTGGCTATGGCTCGAATGTTTGTCATATTTTCCATCATATTTTGAGAAATAAAACGTAGTTTTAGTGATACAATCATGACTTTGTAGAATTGGTCTCTCCATTGAACAGGCCATGCAATAGATAATAATATGACCATTTATGTAGGGAATCAATCATTTTTTTTAACGATTACATAATGATATACAACTCTTTTTCCTTCCAAGTAGTACAGATCGTCATAAAAATCGATATAGACAATATTTAAATTCAGATATTTAGTAACAACTCTTAAAATTTTCTCAATCAAGTTAATTAACAAGCACCCATATATAATGTATATATGGGGTATGAATATTTACCATTTTGTATTTCGCATAATTTCAATTTGCAGATTGATTAATTATTGAACAATTGTATATGTACTATATATTATATCGTACAGTTACGTACAACAATCAAGCAATTAATGAAACGAATCATGACAAAAGGTGATCAAACCTTTTTGCGTGTTTGGGTGTGCAAGAAGGATGATTTAACTTAATAGTAGTTGTTAACCATCCTACAGTTCCTTCTAATCTCTCCCGCAGAGCCAGTGAGGACCTCAATCGAACCCATATGAACCATGGCCTTAGCGAACTTCTTTCTCCAAGCCGCATCATTCCTACCAAACCTCGTAACCATGTTAGCCGTGGCAGGGCTCGTCATTAGGGCTTGGTCCGATGTCAACAACACCCTTTGGTCTTGCAAGTGCTTGTAGTACATATTGTCCAATTTATATGGTGTCGCGTAGTCAAGGTTCACCGTTGGGTCTGGACCGGATCCATTTGGGCATTCGGATTTCAACCAGTCAGCGAAGCTCGGGTCTAGAGACGAGTCTTGTTGGCTGGTCACATTATTGAAGGAGTAGAGCCTACTAGAAAAGGAAGAACAATGAGAGACTCCAATTGAGTGGGCTCCGGATAAGGTGACCATTTCCTCTAAGGAAAGGCCTTTGTTTGTGAAGTTGTCTCGGAGTTGTTGCAAGTTGAAAAAGAAGGCAGGGATGTTTTGGCTCGGGTCACTTTTGAGTGAGACTAACCCATCTCTTCGCCCTGCAGGGACCGCGTAGTTGATCCCTCCAAGCCTTAAAGCACTGTCACGGGCTGCAAAGGCTATGATATCTGCGCATGAGACAGTCTGGGGGCACTCAAATTCAAGTTCCAACTTGGCCTCGTCGATCACCTCGTAGCCCCGTAAGCTCGGGTTGTTCGCGGGGTTTTCCTTTTCCGCAGGACTCCCTGGTGTTGAATCCAGCAGTACTGATGCATCACATCCCTATAAATCAAATAATATCAAAATTGTTAAGACTTTATAGATCGAGTATAAGCTAACAAATGCACTATATTTTGAAACTCACCCTAACAAAACAATCATGAAAATGCATACGAATAAGACCAGCTCCTAATCCGGGATTCTCGTAAATAGCCCTGTTTACGACTCTCCTTATAATTGTCTCTGCAGCCGGGCAAGTATTCCTATAAAAACCCACTTGAAGGTCGGAAGCAGAAGAGACTGTGAATACATTTGAGAGGCTAGCTAAGAAGAAAACCAAGCTGAAAAACACACAACTTTGCATTTTTACTTTAATTTGAAAACAAAATCAGTGTACTTAATTTTGCCTCTGCGTTCAACAAAAATATAGTGAAAAAAAGTGCTTGAAAATTGAAATTAAGAGTAAAATTTTGTGGTAGTGATGACAAAAAAAGGCTCAAGGGTTATGGAGTTTATATAGTTGGTTTTGGTTTGATTTTAATAATATTCAGAGAGAAAACGAGTAAATATATACATTAAGGACACGTAATACTTTTGACTTGAACAATTCCATGCAATTTTTTCAATTAAATTTATATAGTTGTTCAAGTTTTTGTCTTTCTCCAGGTTGTATTCTTAACCTACCCTGGTAAAAAAAAATTAATAATATAACTGTCTGACTGATTCTTTATTTTTGGTGCTGAGCTTTGTTAATTCCTTCAAGCTATTTTAGTTATTAATGGATTTTAGATTAAATATAATACTGCTGGTGGATCTGCAATTTCTTCGACTTTTTCAAAGCCAAGGAAGTACTATATATTTATGACCTTTTCAATATTTTTAATTGTTTATATTAGGGATATTAACATTTACCTCCATCGAGATATTTGAAAATAATTTATTTACCTCCATCGAAATATTTGAAAATAATTTATAAACCCTCCAAGAAGTAGTGTTTATTTTTACCTACCATGAGCGGAGCGATTAATATTTTAGTGTTACATTGACCTTCGTTATTAATAATAAACAACATCCAAAGACGATATGTGTGCTGACGTGGTATAAAAATAAGATGTACAATGCCACTATTATCTCTCCCCTCTTTCAAGGCGCCAATTAATAATGGGGGTAGCAAAGTCGTTCTATTTTAAAAAATCAGGGGTAAACTTGTCCTTTTACAATTCCAATTAGCTCTTCGTTGTTTTTGTATCTTAAATATTTTTTATCTCTAAACCCACTGCGGATATAAATAAATACCAATTTCTGGAGGGTTTATAACTTATTTCCAAATACCTAAAGGGAGTTAAATGTTAATATTCTGTTTATATTATGCATGAAATCACAAAAAAAAAAAAAAAAAAATTATGTTTATGGCCTGAAATGGTGATACTTAACTTGGTGAAAATTACATGTAAGAAATGATAATTGAAGAAGTTATGAGCCACCCATATTACAAATCTATGACTTACACGAGGTTGAGGAGGATATTAATAATTTTTGCGAATTAATTAGAGACACCAAAGACTGAATCATGCATTATTAAATGAAAAGTCTTAGGAAAATTCAGATTCGGAATTGGTGAGCGCATCTAATTTGTGCCATTGGACCGCAGTCTATGTTGGGTATATATGTAGTTGTTGTATATGTAGTTATGTATCTCTTAATCGAGGTTTTATTTTTATTATATATTTCCTGGTTTGTAGTTTGTAACATATTTTTATTTTTAAGGGATATGGAGGAGATTGAATGATCTTGTAAGGTATTTTAGTATATTTGAGTAGTTCTTTATGTTTTGCTTATCTATTTTTATTAGAAAAAATATTTTATCTAATTACAGAAAAAAGAAAATAATGCACAATCAAAGTGGTAAGAACGTAAAATCCAAATCAATAGGGTAGAGTCCTGATGAATGGAGTTGGAAGAGGTCAAGGAAGGAATAGATCATTTTCAAACATATGTCTAAAATCTAAAATATATAATTGTCATGCATGAATTATTTGGTTATTTTGCTCTAATACTCAATTCCTCAACTTCTTGAGGTTGATTGGATACCCCAACTTCAAAGGTCGATGTCCCTATACATGCATGTTCAATTGTCCCAAATACTAGCTAAGACAATTAATTCTGGTCAATTGTCTAATTTTGTATAGCGTTATCCTTATTTAGTTATATGTGTTTGAACTGTTATTCAATTTATGATATTATTTTGTTTCATTCTTGTCCATGATAACTAATTATCGAAAAAAATATATGATAATTTTCCTTTCCATGGGTATGTTTTGCTGTTTTCATAAATAACTACTACTTTTACTGTTTTCACACCATATATTAGCATAATTCCTAGCTTCTGCCATGAACTATGAAGGTCAAAGAAAACATGAACAAAGTTAAGGTCAAAAACCCAAAAGCAATGGAATTGAAGAGTGGGTAGGTAGAAATATTAATGAGAAATGCATGGTATACTGATACTTAGTCTAAACTGAGCTCTTTACAATTTTCAGGCAGCCAAGGGAAAAAGATTGGAGGGGAGCCAAATATGGCAAATGAGGGTATTTAAATATCATTGATATGTAAATGATCAAGATTCAAGACATGCATTTTTCAGTATAAATCTTAATGGGACCTGCATTTTCTCTCTGTCCTTTGGTGGTTGGGGGTGCCTTTAATTTCTCCTCTTTCCCCATGCCAAGATGGAGCTCAGCGGGGTAATTGTGTTGTGCCTTTAATGTACTGTTCAAGTTGGGGTTTTCACTTTCAAATTACCACTCAACGTTCCCAAATTCTCTCACAGTATTGAAAACAAGCTGAAAGTACAGTTGAAGGTGCATGTCATTTTCAATGCAGACAAATGATTATATGGACAATTGGACATAGACCTGTAAATTTCGTTTGATATGTTAGTATAGTTTGGATTTTGGGTTAATATTGAACTAATTAAGTAGGACGAGATGCCGATAATGAAATATTCAACTATTAATTTGGATTAGTGCGCTCTCAAGTGAAGAACGTGTACGTGACCAGTACACCAGTGAAGAACATGCGTGTTAATGAACAAGTATAATTTTGAGTATTTTAGAAATGATATGTCGTTCAAAAATGGCTAAAAATTTATGATCTATAAGGATAAAATTAGGAGGTAATATTTGTCCCTCATGTATGCAAAGGAACGATTCATCCAATAATTATAAGCTCATTGGAATATTGGTCAAAAGGCAAAATTTTCAGGTATAGTTTTGTGATGTCTCCATTTTAAAATAATTGTTATTTTAAGTTTATAAGGAATTCAAAGGTCATGATAAAATTTGTATCAAAATATCAAGTTGTCTCAAGATTTTATTAAAAATAAAGAAAATCAGTGAAAAAAAGAGAGAAAGTAACAATTGATATAAGGATAAAATTAGTAAACTAGATAAGTCATTCGAATTGGAAAGTGACATACATTGTGAAACGAAAAAATTTATTAAAGTGACATATATTGTAAAATGGAGGAAGTAGTAAATTTAAGGGTTGGGTTAAAATTGATATGTTTATTTCGAATTAAAGAAATAGTTGGGTATAAGTAAATTTTGTCAGATTTAAATATCTAGATGGTTCTCCATGCCCTAGCTAGTATCCACCCTCCATAAAGAATTGACCTCTTACTGCCCAACCTCAGTCCTATAAGAAGGAGCCCTCCCTCATATTTCTCCAGCTCACACCACTTCAGAGAGAGAGAGAGAGAGAGAGAGAGAAATTTAGCTAGAGAGAATGGGAAGAGCAAAAGTGAGTGTGAAGGCGATCTTGGTTCTTACAATGCTTATAGCTGTCGGGTTACCCTTGTCAGTGGAGGGTGGGAGGGAGCTGAAAGAAGAGAACGACAACAACCACTTAACAGGCCAAGGAGGAGAGAGAGAGAAGCCGAAGGTGAAGCTGTGCACCCTGAGAACTTCTTTGGAGGGATGGGAGGAGTTGCAGGCATTGTACCAGTCCCAGGTGGGATCCCAGTCCCTGGTGGGACAGGGGCCGGGTTCGGGACTGCACCTGGGGTCGGGTCCTCCGTGGACTTCTGCTCCGTCCCGGGGCTTGGGTGCGTCCGGGTCCAGCCCACCAACCCAGGTGGTGGTGCCATTGGTGGTGGTGTTGGGAGCAACACCCCTTTGCCCTTTCCTTGAAGAGAGCTAGCACTGGATAATTAGGGTAAAACAATGGGGGTTAAGGGGCTTAATTAGGAGGCGATTATCTAATTAATAATTAGGATTAGGAAGCTGTTTAGCTAGTGAGGCTTGAGTGTAATAGTGTGAGGTGTGCGTTTTTAGGTCTTTTAGTTTTAGTTGGTTTCTATCGATGAATGAGTTGGTGTATGAACTCTTGTGTCTAGTGTAGGATGTAATATGACTGCTTCTCTATTGTACTCGTGTGTCTTACTTAAATCAATGCATGAGTGATTTGTTTTTGTTTTATCTTGCTTTTGTTTTAGTTATGCACTCTTCTTCCCTCGACTATCTTTCTATTCTCGTTTCATGACTTAGGCTCTATTTGATTTTAAGAAAATAGGTTGGAAAGAAAATTTAAATGGAAAAAAAGTGATGAGGAAAAAAAGTTAAAGGGAAAATTATTTTTTTCCTTGTGTTTGGTTCAAGGAAAAATGGAAGAAAAAAAATATAATCATTTTCTAACTTTTTATCCATCCACCACATTGTCATGAATAGAAGATAGAAAATATTCAATAGCATTGATTAATTGAGAGGAGAGAAAAATTCTTAATGACATTACTTAATAGAATTCTCTCTCTTTTCTCCATTTATCTCTTTTTGTGAAATTTTTCTTCCATTTTCCTCTCAATTTTGGAAGAAAAATATCACTTATCAAATTGACAAAATTTTTCATGAGTTTTTCCATCAAACTTTTTTTCTCTCCTTTTTTTCTTCAATTCAAACAAGGGAAAGAAATTCATTTTCTACATTTTTTTCTTTCCTTCTAATTTTCTTAGAATCAAATACAGCCTTAATAAAGGTTACGACTATAATACAATAATTTTATCGTAAAAATATTCAAAGTAAAAAAATCAATACAAATGGAGAGTGGTTGAACTGTTAGATTTGATATTTTCCTAATAGGGTGTTCGCAATGTATTAATGTCACTCGAAATTAAACCTAAGTAGTCTCTACGACTATAGATGTAACTTAAAGCTAAAAGCACAATTCATGAAGATTCTCGATTCGATTCCATTAATATACTTTTTATGGTTAGACATAACTAGAATAGTTTGAAAATTTGCATTCAAGTAAGAAAAGAATCAAATGTATCATGTAATTTGAAGAAATGCTTGCTATACATGAGTTAATTATTCTAGAATATTAACTGATAATTATGCTAGTATATATATAACTTGGAAAAGGTAATATGTATTTACCAATTATGCTGTACTTATATTTTTGTGGATGCGGGGTGGGAGTGGGGGTGGGGGAGGACGAGGGCATAATAGGGAGTAGAAGTTGGCAAATATACCATAAAACCTGTTAAGACCTTCTAGCATTCACATATATGTTCTATTAATAACATCATAATTTTCTAATTTTCTATTAATTATAATATAAGATAAACAAAATTCACATATATGTTCGTACTCTAACAAATCTCTCCTTATGCACATAGTATTGACATGTGCTACGTACAATGAGTGACTATGTAGACCTTTCAAAATTAAGGGTATGTTTGAATTAGTTGTTTAAATTAGACTGGATAATGGTAACAGTTATAATTAGCAATTAGCGGTTAAAATTTATGGTTAGGAGCTTTTACTAGTGGTTACAAGTGTTAACTGCGGTTATGATTTTATAAAAATACCATTAGTAACAATATTGGTTGTGTATTTTACAATGACGAATATTTTAGAGTAAAATAATGTGTACACTCTAGATAAATTTTCGAAAAACTATTTAATAACAATTTCATATCATGACAGTAGCAACCCATTTGATATAAATATTTGTATATCAAATATACAATACTTTTCTGAAGCATTAACGAACAATGATAATGTCAACCATTGTAATAACAATTACTAATAATGACGAGGACGGCAATAGGCGACGATAATAAAATAATAATAATAATAATAATAATAATAATAATAATAATAATAATAATAATAATAATGATTAGCGGTTATAATGGTTAGCGATTCTAGCGGTTACAATTAGAAATTAGCAATTATGAACGGTTATAAGTAGTTACAATAACGATTGATGGTTATAAGTTGTTAGCGAGTTAACATGTTTTTATAAACGCTAATTAAAAGGTCCTAAATATGACAACATTAAGTACAAACATGCACAAAATACAAAGTAATCAATGTAATAAACACTACTATAAAAGCTGTAAAATAGCGACGGAAATTGGCGACGGAAACCATTCCGTCGCCATTTGGCGACGGAATCGGCGACGGACACCGACACAAGCCGACACCTATCTCGGACAACGACGGAAATAGCGACGGAACTTGGTTTCCGTCGCTATTTCGAGATCAGCGACGGAATATTCCGTCGTTGAAACAATTAGCGACGGAATATTCCGTCGCTAAGCCGTCGCCGAGTATATCGGATATTACAAAACCAAAAAAAAAACGAAATTAAATTACTTTAGTAATTAGCGATGGAACAGTCCGTCATTGTTCCGTCGCTAAGCAAAATTTTTTAATTAGCGACGGAATAGCGACGGACTGTTCCGTCGCTAATTACGCATATATTCGAGATCGGCTTCGGCCGGACTTAATACCGCAGCGCAAAGAGAGAGAGAGAGTCGAGGTCCGAGCGAGCCATAACCCCGGAGATTCACCACCGCCAACACGCACTCCCGCCGGGGACTAGGCCCGCCGCCTGCACGGCCGTCCCCTGCCGCCGACCGCCGCCCTGCCTCCGCTGCTTGAGGAACACGAAGGCCGAAGGAACCACCGTTCTCCTTGGTTTCGCCCGACCCGTGTCCGCCTCTGCTGCCGCTCGGGTAGAGGACGCCGCCGACGCACCGCCGCCGCTGCCGCCACACGCCTGTCGTTCCGCCGTCGCCGCCTATGCCGCCGCCGGTGCCGGCCATAGTGTTGAGGTATGATTTTGTTGATTTTTTGTAGATTTATGGTTTTATGAAATTGAAATTGAAATTGTTGAATATATGTAATTTGTTGGAAATTAATGTTGTTTGTGAATGAATTTGAGAAGAAAAATGTGCAATTGTGTTGTTTATGGAGTAAATATTATTGAAGTTAAATTTAGGGTTTTAAAAAATGTAACTTGAAATTGACGAATATATGTAATTTGGTGGGAATTAATGTTGTTTGTGTATGAATTTGAGAAGAAAAATGTGAAATTGTGTTGTTTATGGAGTAAATGTTGAAGACTCGGACACTTGCTCTATATCTTTCCGAGTCATGCAAAAGGAATCGGGTATAACGATGTCATTCATATAGAGTTTTGATTCCAAGGCATTCTCCGTGTCTTAGAAACATACTTGAATTAAATAGTATCCTTCCTATGCGATTCGGCATTCACATATCTCTTTAATCGTTTTTTTGTTAGCGACTCGGAAAAGTTGTTCTTTATTCCGAGTCCTTTCTCACTCAGAATCGACTTGTGACTATTTACTCTATCGTTTGCATAGTCGGCATTCATAGCTCATTTCGTGCTTAGTCTATATCAAGTTCTTTCTCACTTTGATATTTCTTTGTAGAACGTGTTTCTTTTCTTAAGACTCAGTCATATGGAATTCGAGTATCATGGATATTAGACTCGAGAATATTCCATTTCCTTTCGACTCGGATAATCAATTGCGTAATTTCTAAAGATTATTTTGTTATACGTGTCTAACCTTGGACCAAAGTATTTTATACTTTGAGAACCAAAGTTGTTTTACTTTTGTAGGTTATTCAATCGAGGATATCTTTTCAAAACTACAAAAGTAGCCGAGCTCGAACGTCAAATCACCAGCGAGATATGGCTTTTCACCTTCCCTGCTTTAGTCTCGGAAGATTGTGTCGGAAGCTGTCTACTTCAATATCCGGAAAAGCTGGAACGCCAAGCCTAACGGTGGTTTTCACCTCGGTTTTCAAGACACAACCGATGGTTTTGGGACTTCCAAGAGAGTTAAACCGTTGTCCAACGTTCATATTTCAACGGATACTTTCGAGTGACTCGAAAGCCTTTCTCAACGGTCACGAGAGGACTCTCGGTCAGCGAGATGGAAATAACGGCTACTCTGCCTGGTCTTATCTATAAGAAGAAGCCACTTCACAAGACTTGAAGAGAGTAGAACATATTGTCTATACACTTACTTGTTCAAAGTTATTGTATTTTTACTCTCAATCTTCAACTTACAACTCCCACTCTGTAATTCATTACTTTACGAGTTGTAAGGTCTTGTACTTCGTTACAAACACTTCTTACATTCTTTGTAAGGTCCCTTGACTAAGTCTGTAAAGGTTAACTCAGCTTAGTTGTCCACTGGCTGTAAGGGTTATCTCAGCTAGGAAGTACTAGATCGAGATAAGGTAACTTCGAGTCTAGGAAAATCCGTATAGAGTTGTCTAAGGGAGCAACTCGGGTTACGTCAAGTTCACGGTATTTTGTGGACTCAAAATAGTGGATTTGACTTCGTGTCTGGATTGACACGGGCCGTGGTTTTCTGCCCCAGGAGGGTTTCCACGTAAATATTTCGTGTTCTCTTTCTGAGTTCATTCTAGACTCGGACGGCTTTAGTGCTCCTGCTTCTTCGATTCACTACTTTACGAGTCCAATCTTTTCGACCCCGTGTTTAGACTCGGATTCTGTCTTGGTCACTTTTCTGCATAAAAGTGTGTGTTTTCGCAAAGATTTTTCCATCACCCTATTCACCCCCTCTAGGGTGACTCGAGACTCTCCCGAGCAAACCTTCGATTAGTATCGAGCCTAGCCTTTCGAAAGGATCTAACAGTCCAAAGGTTTAAAGATCGGATGGCTCGGAACACCGGAGAGTTCGACAAAGGTAGATCTTCCAACAGGCCACCAAAATTCAAAGGTTCAAATTTCGGTCACTTGGAAGAAGCTCATGGAATTTTTCCTTATGGATCACGATGAAGAAGTTTGGGAAATCATACAACAAGGAAACTACATTCCAACAAAGACAGATGAATTCGGAATCCTTCCAAAGACAAAGGCTGAGTTCACGCCGGCGAAGCGAGAAGTTCGAAAGAACTTCAAAGCCATGAACATCCTCATGTGCGCCATAAGCTCGGAAGAATATAATCGAGTCTCTGCTCGTGACTCTGCTAAAGAGGTGTGGGACACTCTGGTCAACACCTATGAAGGTACAAGTCGGGTGAGACAAGCAAAGATCAGCCGAGTATCTTCACAAATATGAGCTTTTCAAAATGGAGCCGGAAGAGAACATTACTCGGATGTTCATACGCTTCACTGAGATCACCAACAATCTCAAATCTCCGGGAAAGAAGATCTCCCATGAAGAAATGTGCCGAAAAATTCTCGAAGCCTACCCAAGAGACGATGGGGTCCTAAAGTGACTGCCATAGAAGAAGCTCAGAACCTCTCACTCTTGAAACCGGACGAGCTCATTGGAAAGCTTCGACTCATGAGATACATCCGGAAGAAGAAGATGCTGAGGGTACTTCCAAAAGGAACGTCGCACTTACAAGCCTCGGAATCCAAAGAAGCAAGTCCAAGCTCCTCGACTCGGAAGATGATCCCATGGCACTCATTGCAAGAGGCTTCAAGAAAATGATAAAGCACAAAAGATGGGACAAAAGACCAAAAGAAGAATTCTACAAAAGGACAAGAGAGACGAGAAAAGGTAAGTTTTCTTCACCCTCAAAGTTATCTTTGTCTAAGAATTACGGATGTTTTGAATGTGGCAGCAAAGACCACATAGTCAAAGACTGTCCAAAACGAAGAAGGGACGGGAAGAAGAAAAAGGCCATGATGGCAACTTGGAGTGATGAGGAATCATCCGAAGACGACGAGGATTCGAGATGACTCAAAGTGTCTAATGGCAATCACCGACTCGGAAGCTGAAAAAGAGTCGGACTCGGACACGAACTCGAGATAATGAGGAAGCCGATCCTCAAGAGGTAATAAACTACTTCCTCAAATTCTCCAAAGTTGATTTAGCTAAATACATCTTTACTTTGGAAGAAAAGTCCAATTCGATTCTTCTCATTTCAAGGAGCAACTTGAGTCAATCACTTCGAGAAAACTTCTTTAAAAAATGAATTGGAAAAGCTGAGACTCACACTCGAGAGAACTCAAGACAAGTGCTCAAACTAATGAGGCCGAGTCCGAGTTACTCGGAAAAGAAAATGAGCAAGCTGAAACAGAAGCTCACTGAGTCTCAAGACACTGGTTTTAAAATTTACTCAAGGACAGAAGAACCTTGATATGCTCTTAGGTTCACAATGTGTCTCTTTTAGAAAAGAAGGTCTTAGTTTCAACAAGGAGGAAGAATCTAATTCTTACTCAGATTTGTTCAAAAGGATTCCGAAGCTGTTAAGTTCAAAAGGCTGAGCATGGTCCCATTCACAAAAATGAAAGGAGGACTAAACCCGGACCTATTTACAAAAGGAAACCATTTTCTCTGTTTCAAAAGGAAAGGCTTTTAAAAGGAAAGAGACACGGACTCGGTTCCTTGAGAAGAAGAAGACTCAGAATCGAGACTAAACCCAAAGTCATTCAAATCCGGGTTCCGAAGCACCTTCTTCCTCGAGAAAAGGACCACGGTAAGAAATGTTCTTGGGTTCGTTAGAGGAAGTGAGAAGGGTTAGATTATCTATGTTTTGCGGGTCACTCGAGAAAAGATCAAAAGGACATTGGTACCTGGACGGTGGATGCTCACGACATATGACAGGTGACCAAGGACTCTTTTCGAGTTGGAATCATATAAAGGAGGAAAGGTGACCTTTGGTGATGACAGCAAGGGCAAGATAGTGGGCATTGGGAAGATTGGTAATGGAAACGATCCGGTGAGCCCGAGTCTACCTTGTCAAAGGACTAAAGTACAACTTACTTAGCATCTCCCGACTTTGTGACAAAGGACAAGAGGTAAAATTCACTCAATCCAAGTGCTACATCACGGATGAGATCACCAAAGAGATAAAACTTTCGGGTAAGAGATCGGGTAATACTTACATCATCCCTCTTTCGACCCAAGTCAGAATTTATCTGTTTAAAAGCATCTCTTCAAGATGATTCTTGGACTTGGCATCGTAGATTAGGTCATATTAGCATGCATACTATCAAAAAGCTTGCATCTCATCATCTAGTTAGAGGATTACCTAAGCGTATGTTTGAGAAGGATAAAGTATGTGAAGCATGCACCGAGAGGAAACAAGTCGAGATCTTCATTCAAATCTCCGAAGACAGTTTCCACATCCAACGTGCTTGAATTACGCATATGGATCTATGTGGCGAAATTCTGTAAAGAGTCTCGGAGGTAAATCTTACATTCTTGTTATCATTGATGATTTTTCAAGATTTACCTGGGTGTGTTTTCTTAAGCATAAGAATGAAGCCTTCAAGGAATTCAGTAAGCTACGTAGAAAGATTCAAGTGGAGTCCCGGACTCGGATTCAAAAGATTCGAGCCGACCATGGAAGGGAGTTCGATTACTCGGAATTCTCGAGTTTTGTGACAAGAATGGAATTTCTCACAACTTCTCGGCACCCAGAACTCCTCAACGGAATGGAGTAGTTGAGAGAAAGAACAGAACCCTTGAAGAAATAGCAAGGACGATGATGATTGAACACAACTTGCCTTACTATTTACAGGCGAGGCGATAAACACAGCCAACTACACTCTCAATCGATGCCTCATCGGACCCATTACGAAGAAAACACCTTATGAACTCTACAAAGGAGGAAGCCAAACATTTCCTATTTCGGACCTTTTGGATGTAAGTGCTTTGTCCACAACAATGGTAAGGATCATCGACCAAGTTTGATGCTCGGTCGGACGAAGGAATTTTCTAGGTTACTCTTCTCATAGCAAAGCTTACCGTATCTTCAACAAGAGAACTAACAAAGTGGAAGAAAGTATCCACGTAGTGTTTGATGAGCTTGAACAGGGAAAAACCAAGTGAATCTTCATACTCGGAAGCTGAAGCTCGAAAGGATGATGATGAAGATGAGCTTTCAAAGACTCGAAGGAGATCACTCGAACGAAGAAGTACGGAATGAAATAACTCAAGAAGTCGCTCGGAGCGAGCAAGTCAATGGAGCCGATCACTCGGAACAAGCTTACGAAGATCAAGCTATTCAGCCCACAAACCTGGTGAATCAAAGAAGCTGGTAAAGCGTTCAAATTTACTTCCAGTCATCCCCAAGAAAACATAATTTCGATATCAACGAGTGGGGTAAGAACTCGTTCTTCTCTTCATAATCTATGTGCATTCACTTGCATTCATTTCACTAACTGAACCCAAAAATGCACTAGAAGCTCTTAATGAACCCAAATGGGTAGAGGCCATGCAAGAAGAGCTGAATCAATTTGAAAGAAACCAAGTCCGGACTCGACCAGACCGACCTTCGACCACCCGGTTATAGGAACCAAATGGGTTTTCAAAAACAAGCTGGATGAGGGTGGAATAGTTGTCGAAACAAAGCTAGACTTGTAGCTCAAGGTTACAATCAAGAAGAAGGAATTGATTGTGGGAAACCTTTGCCCCGAGTAGCTAGAATTGAAGCCATTAGAATACTTGTTGGCATTTGCATCCTGCATGCATATTAAATTATATCAAATGGATGTTAAGTGTGCCTTTCTCAATGGTTTTATTGAAGAAGAGGTCTATGTCGAGCGAGCCTCCTGGTTTTGAAAACTCAGAATTTCCAAATCATGTTTTCAAACTTCAAAAGGCTCTCTATGGTCTTAAGCAAGCCCCTAGAGCTTGGTATGAAAGAGCTGAGCGGCTTCTGGTTCAAAATAATTTTAAAAGAGGTCGGATCGACAAGACTTTATTCATAAAGACCAAAGGGAAAGATTTTCTCATTGTTCAAGTATATGTTGATGATATTATTTTCGGTGCTACTAATGAATTTACGTGCGAGAATTTTACGAGTTGATGAGTCAAGAGTTCCAAATGAGTATGATGGGAGAACTCAACTTCTTCCTTGGATTGCAAATCAAACAAGACAAAAATGGAATCTTTGTTCATCAATCAAAATACACCAAGGAGCTGCTGAAGAAATATAAGCTTCAAGATGCAAAGCACGCATCTACTCCTATGAGCGACGAGTATAAAGCTCGACTCGAGATGAGACGAGTAAAGCGGTAGATCGAAACTCTATCGGGGTATGATTGGATCACTGCTATATCTTACTTCAAGCGAGACCGAGATATAATGTTCGGTGTTTGCTTATGTGCACGATTTCAAGCTAATCCAAAAGAATCACATCTCACTGCGGTGAAGAGAATATTCGAGATATCTTGCGAGGCACTCGAGAATCTAGGACTATGGTACTCCGGAGACTCGAAGCCGACTCGACTCGGGTACTCGAGACGCGAGACTATGCGGGATACAAAGTTGATCGAAAGAGCACATCCGGAGCTTGCCAATTTACAGGTCAATCCCTAGTATCCTGGCACTCAAAGAAGCAAAACTCGGTAGCTCTATCAAGCTGCAGAAGCTGAATATATTGCCGCTGTAGCTTGTTGCGCTCGAGATTCTCTGGATAAAACAACACTTGAAGGACCTTGGACTATCTCTCAACTCAGTCCCAATCAAGTGTGATAATCAAAGCGCAATCGGTATCACTAAGAATCCTGTCCGGCACTCAAAAACAAAGCATATTGAAGTCGAGTATCACTTCTTACGCGATCACTCGAAAAGGGTGATATTACACTTGAGTTCATTCCTACTAATCTTCAATTAGCTGATATCTTTACTAAGCCTCTTGGTGAAGATCAATTCATGTTTATTCGGAATGAGCTTGGTATGTTAAATGCTTAGTTTTGTGTTATGATTCGTGAATATTTACGTGCCTTGTGCTTTCATTGTTAATAACCATCGGTTCAGTTGATCACGTGATACTTGGGCTGATCGTTATTTACGTGTTTCGAGTCACTCGAAACTTTTACGAGTCAAACTCGGACGTAAGAGAAATTTGGACATCAAATTCTCTGAAGCTATCTCTAGAAACAGTGGAGAGTTTCAGATTATAATTTCAAACCCGTTTTCTCTCTCTTTCTCGAGCGCTGCGATCGGATCTTAACCGCAGATTTTAAACCACTGATATCTCAACCGTTGAAGAAGAACTGTCACACGGGCATTAATTATCGATGGACGGGCTGAGTCGAAGCGGAGTTACTTAACGGATAGTGAACGGGCGCACCTCCGCCTCTACTCGAAATCCCCACCTTCCTAGTTGGAGCCATGCACCTGAGTCACGATTCCTCGGTGTCTCCAGAATTTACGCTTCAAAATTTTCTTTTTGTCCGGACAACTTATGTGTATTACTTGTTCTTTTCTCCTTTCTTTTTGGTTCTTGTTTTTCTTTGAAAGGCAAGGGGAGAAAATGTAGTCGAAGCTGGTTGTCTTGTTTAGGGGAGTTTTTACTGCCCTTGTAAATTTTTAATGGATTAATGCATTTCATTATTTCGAGTTCTTTCTTTTACGAGTTAATGAGTTAAAGCATACTTTATCTTGCTCGATATCTTGTATATCACTCGATCTATTCAATATACCTTATCTTTTTATCAAACTACTCAGAATCAATCTATTTTCTTCTAACAAAGTTTACGTTTAAGTTTGGAATGCCTTTCATCAAAAAGGGGAGATTGAAGACTCGAGACATCTGCTCTATATCTTTACGAGTCATGCAAAAGGAATCGGGTATAACGATGTCATTCATATAGAGTTTTGATTCCAAGGCATTCTCCGTGTCTTAGAAACATACTTGAATTAAATAGTATCCTTCCTATGCGATTCGGCATTCACATATCTTTTTAATCGTTTTTTGTTAGCGACTCGGAAAAGTTGTTCTTTATTACGAGTCCTTTCTCACTCGAGAATCGACTTGTGACTATTTACTCTATCGTTTGCATAGTCGGCATTCATAGCTCATTTCGTGCTTAGTCTATATCAAGTTCTTTCTCACTTTGATATTTCGTTGTAGAACGTGTTTCTTTTCTTAAGACTCGAGTCATATGGAATTACGAGTATCATGGATATTAGACTCGAGAATATTCCATTTCCTTTCGACTCGAGATAATCAATTGCGTAATTTCTAAAGATTATTTTGTTATCCGTGTCTAACCTTGGACCAAAGTATTTTATACTTTGAGAACCAAAGTTGTTTTACTTTTGTAGGTTATTCAATCGAGGATATCTTTTCAAAACTACAAAAGTAGCCGAAGCTCGAACGTCAAATCACCAGCGAGATATGGCTTTTCACCTTCCCTGCTTTAGTCTCGGAAGATTGTGTCGAAGGCTGTCTACTTCAATATCCGGAAAAGCTGGAACGCCAAGCCTAACGGTGGTTTTCACCTCGGTTTTCAAGACACAACCGATGGTTTTGGGACTTCCAAGAGAGTTAAACCGTTGTCCAACGTTCATATTTCAACGGATACTTTCGAGTGACTCGGAAAGCCTTTCTCAACGGTCACGAGAGGACTCTCGGTCAGCGAGATGGAAATAACGGCTACTCTGCCTGGTCTTATCTATAAGAAGAAGCCACTTCACAAGACTTGAAGAGAGTAGAACATATTGTCTATACACTTACTTGTTCAAAGTTATTGTATTTTTACTCTCAATCTTCAACTTACAACTCCCACTCTGTAATTCATTACTTTACGAGTTGTAAGGTCTTGTACTTCGTTACAAACACTTCTTACATTCTTTGTAAGGTCCCTTGACTAAGTCTGTAAAGGTTAACTCGGCTTAGTTGTCCCCAGGCTGTAAGGGTTATCTCGGCTAGGAAGTACTAGATCGAGATAAGGTAACTTCGAGTCTAGGAAAATCTGTATAGAGTTGTCTAAGGGAGCAACTCGGGTTCACGTCAAGTTCACGGTATTTTGTGGACTCAAAATAGTGGATTTGACTTCGTGTCTGGATTGACACGGGCCGTGGTTTTCTGCCCCGGGAGGGTTTCCACGTAAATATTTCTGTGTTCTCTTTACGAGTTCATTCTAGACTCGAGACGGCTTTAGTGCTCCTGCTTCTTCGATTCACTACTTTCGAGTCCAATCTTTTCGACCCAGTGTTTAGACTCGGATTCTGTCTTGGTCACTTTTACGCACAAAAGTGTGTGTTTTCGCAAAGATTTTTCCATCACCCTATTCACCCCCTCTAGGGTGACTCGAGACTCTCCCGAGCAAACCTTCAAATGTTATTGAAGTTAAATTTAGGGTTTTAAAAAATGTAACTTAAAATTGACGAATATATGTAATTTGGTGGGAATTAATGTTGTTTGTGTATGAATTTGAGAAGAAAAATGTGAAATTGTGTTGTTTATGGAGTAAATGTTATTGAAGTTAAATTTAGGGTTTTAAAAAATGTAACTTGAAATTGACGAATATATATAGGGGTATTGAGCCCAGACACGAGCGGTTAAATATTGGGTTGAGGAAAAGGCGGACTATGATTATGCGTCCAACACATGCGCTGCGGGCAAAATGTGTGGACATTATACACAAGTTGTTTGGAGAGACACTATGTCTATTGGGTGTGCTAAGGCCAAATGCACTTACGGGGGTACTTTTATCACCTGCAATTACTATCCTCCCGGCAACTATGTGGGAGAGAAACCTTATTAGCCTCTCATCTTCATTTGTCTTTTTTATGTTTCTTTTTATTATTTATCGAAATTCTTCATTGATGAATTCATAGAGTATCTAGGAATGAGTATTCTATTCTATCATGTGACATAAATGTTGCAATTTTGTCATGATCTTGTTATGATCTTAGGTTGGTTAATTTGAGGAAAGTTAAAGTTGCAATGCCAAATTTTCCTTTCCCAATGGACAACCTCCCTTTTGGGGGGAAGGGGAGGAGTAACACAAATGGCAGCCTCCTCCTCCGGCAGAAAAAGAGAAACATATATATTTTTTAAAGTCTTCACCAGATCTTGAACCTTCATATTTTTTATTTGTTTGCAGCTGGAATAACCTTGGCTCTTTTTGGTGGGGTGCGCAAGCATTCCATGGATCAAAATAAAGTACTGTCGGAGGTGACATTCATGTGATTATAGTTGGTATGTGCAGCTTCCTAACCCCTTTTCGATAAATAAGATTTGGGAAACAACCTTTCACCATCTAATTCAAAGGCTCAAATAACTTTCTGGATTGACATTGGTGGGTGGTGGTGGTGGTATTGTCCTTAAGTAACCTTCACGGCAGATGAATGAATTGTAGCTTCCTGTCTTGGCTCCTAGTAATCACGGGGAAAAACAAACTATCATATGATACAGAGGTGACAAATTTTCTTTTATTAATTCTCCCGTATTGGAATTCTGCAATAACAAGTTCTTTGTTTTATGATACTAAGTTGACATGTGATACGGTTTCTTTTGTGGATAACCATAAGAAATCGAACGAATATTCGGATGACATTCTTTTTATAATTTGGCCACATATTTTGTCTTACACTTGGAGAAAACTAGGAATGTTAAATTCTGAAAGATCCTAAGCTATGGCTAGTCTGTCATGTGAAAAACAGATAGAACCGAGATAGAATGATATGTTTTAGATTGCTGTCATTGTTCCTTGATGTACTACCCCGTTGGTTTGCAAAACTAGAAATGTGATGGATGCATTTGGAATTGGTCATACATGGAGCCAATTTTTTAGGCAACCTTTTGATACTTAGTGCTGAAAGTCGCTTTCGTTTTTCTATAGGTGCTTGTCATATCGGCGGATCGTGGACTATGCTCGCATTGATTAATTTGACAAGATGTCTGCAGAGCACCGGGTTTTCTTTATATCCAACCCCCTTCAAAAAGTGAAAATAAGAAATGTGGTCTTCGTTGATTAATACATCGGTTCTTATTTCACTCTTTTCATGTTATCATGATCTGTAGTCTCTGCTAAAAGCTATGGAGCAACAATGTGTCTCGTTGCGAAGGCGGGACTTGTGGCAAGCCTATCAGCATACACTTCGTCTTAGCGGCAGCAAACCCGTTGGTGGTCATTACGAGTAAAGTTCTATTTATCTGTTCAACATTTTTGCTCATCGGAGATAAGGTTTCATACAACTACTCGGTGAGCCAAGACCATAGCACCAGCGAGCTAAGTGTATTCACCGGTGAGCATGGTATACCTCTCTCAACCTCGAGCACCGAAAATCAACACGATACCCATCAAAACTTTTGTGTATTGGTCAACATTTTGCGAACTTTTGGATAGTGTATTTATGGTTGTTTGTGAACTTTTGTATGGTTGTTTTTGTGAAATTGTTCTAAATGTGTTTGGATTGTTTATGATTGTCAAATGTATGTTGGATTTGTTATAAATGTGAAATTATTATAAATGTCAAATGTAATTGTCACATATGTGAATTTTGGATTTATATATCCATTCACATTTTTTATTAGATTTATGGAAAATTAGCGATGGATCGGCGACGGATCGGTGACGGATCAGCTACGGAACAGCGACGGAACAGCGACGGATCAGCGACGGAACAGCGACGGATCAGCGACGGAACAGCGACGGAACAGCGACGGAACAGCGACGGAACAGCGATGGAACAGCGACGGAACAGCGACGAACAGCGACGGAATTGCTGCAATTTCCGTCGCTAATAGCGATGACGGAAAATGTATTCCGTCGCTGATTTGCATCAGCCTACGGAAGGCATTTCCGTCGCTGATCCGTCGCTAATTAGCGACGATTCGAATATTTCCGTCGCTAAATTTTAGCGACCGAATTTTAACGACGGAAGTTTTCCGTCGCTAATTCAGTCGCTAATTCGGAGATTCCGTCGCTATTTGACAAATTTTCGTCGCTAATTCCGTTGCTATTCGCCAGTTTTCTAGTAGTGAAATACAAATTGTATTGGTGAAGAAGTTCACATAAGAGTAACTCTCCTCTTGTGTTTAAGAAGAGTCTTTCACATGGAACCAATTAGTTTGAATTGAACCTAAAAATAGTAGAATTTTTAAACTAATATGATATTTTGATAAAGCATTCGACTTCTCGATTAAAAAAAAAACATTTGACTTCAAAATTAATATGTTTAAGCATAAATAAACACAATAAAATAGAGGGATGAAGTACACAAGACTATAATCCTCGAAATTATATCTTATTATACACCATAAACTAGCAATATATATGAGGCAACTTATTTTAAATTGTACTATCAGTTTGTTATGTTCCAGTAATATTGTAAATATCTAGGTCTAAAAATCGGGGAACAAATGAATAAACGTGAAAAATAGAATCTAAAATTGTAGTTCTTATATCATACATCTCAAGGTACAGAAGAACTGTACACACCACATAATCCAACTCAAATACGTTCACCCCTGGAAAAATCGTTGTCTAGTGACTAATCAATAATCCAATGCCAAGCCCAAATATTTCAACCTAGTTGTGTGCTTGGCAACCTAAAAAAAATGAAACGTTAATGATATAGAAATTAAGTTTTTTTATTGATCTTTCTATTTTAATATACATTTGATTATTCTATCTATTTTGTTTATTTTGCAACATTTACTTAGTTGGTGTCTTTAGTAAACATATTCTATTAATCAAATTTTTGATATTTTAATTAGTGTTCATTAAAAATTATCTAGCCTTAGAATATTCTTTTAATAAATATTAAAATTAAGATTAAATTATAATTAACTTATTAATCACTAAATACTTACCTATAATACACCAAATAGTATTATCATATACACTAAAAACTAAAAGCATAAGTTCTAGATTTAATGTTCAACACTAAACACTAATCTATAATACGATGAACGACGTTCTAATATACACTAAAAATTAAAAATTAAAAACTAAAACTATTATAATGTTGATAGCTCAACATTAAATATGATCTATCATACACTAAATAATATCGTAATATACACTAAAAACTAAAAGTTAAAATCACATATCTAAAGCTCAACACTAGACTTTGTTCTATCATACATTAAATAATGTTACAATCTTCACTAAAAACTATAACTTGGTATAACAATAATGTTGATGTAAACCTCAATGCTATTTTTGGGGAAAAAATATCTTTCTATTTTTATTTTTATTTTTATTTTTATTTTGGCAAAAGGTAAGTCAATCTCCATTAATTGATTAAATTTACAAACACCTTCAGGCATACCCAAAGTTACAAGAATCCGAGTATCACTATCTAGCAAACCACAATTTGTATACTTGCTTCTTCTTACAAAGTGAATGTTTTAAGTTCTATCTAATCTTCTCAATAATACTCCCTATTGTATTGGTTTTCTTTTGGAATGTTCTTTGGTTCCTTTCTTGTCATACATGGTAAACCACTGCGGCTATCATGGGTGCAATAATAGCCTTTATTACATGGGAAACTTTCTTTCCATTCAGCCACCGATTCCAGTCCCTCCACCAGTCATCTGCGAGCTGAATTACTCGTTAGTCCATTCATGATATCCTGGGCAAATTGACATTGTAGAAACAGGTGATCCACGGTTTCCTCTTGATAACAAAAGGTACAATAAGTATCTATCTTTTGATTCCAGCGTCTCATCCTTTCTTTGGTGAGAATTCTCTTTCGAATACCAACCAAATGCGTATTGAATGTTTTGGAGTTATGTATTTATGCCAAGCCATTTTCCAGCAATCAACTTCATGTCCGGGAGTTTGCAAAGCCTAGTATGCTAGTCATATTTTGAATTTACCATTACTGCTCCACTTGTCCATTTCCTTTCCTAAGCTGTCATACCAATTTAGCGAGTTTTTCCTCAGCCCATGATTTTCCTGAAATACCGGCTTGCATTTGCGTTGCACCTGCATTGTCTTCCAATATTGCCCCTTTATGTAAGTATGATGTATCCATTTAATCCATAATGTTTCTGGATTTTGGGATACAACCCACAAATGTTTGCCAACTAAGGCCTTGTTCCAGTTCCCACTGTTCTTTATCCCCAATCCTCATTCTTTTTGGGTGCTGTAGATGTCTTTCCATGCAAGCTGGGATATTTTTTTGCCTTTTTCTATGCTCCATAGTTATTCTCTACAAGTTTTCTCCACTTCTTTTATGACTTTATTTGATAAGACAAACACCTGAATTCCGAGTATGTGTACATATTGAGCAATTCCGAGTTAATTAAATGAACTCTCCCTACATAGCTGATCTTTTTAGCCCCCAAATTTTGATCCTTCTGGGATTCTTGATGCTAACAGCGAGGAGTCATCTAAGTTGAGCTTCCCAGTTTAAGGGGAACTCCTAGATATCTCATAGGCAGCTGCCCTTTAGACAGCCCAGTTGCTTCCGAGTATCCGATTTTCTAACTCCAGGTCAATCCTTGTAGTGAAGATCCGGGACTTATTTATGTTAACCTCCAAACCGGATGCATCCGCAAATTCAACAAGTGCTTCCATGACACAAGTAATTGATAAAATATCATCTTTACAGAATATCGGTAGATTATCTGCAAAGATCAAATGGTTTAAACCAATCATTTTGCATCGTGGATGGAATTTGAATCTTGGGTCCTCTGTTTTCTTTTGGAGTATTCCGGATAAGTACTCCATACCTAGCACAAAAAGTAACGGAGAAATGGGGTCTCCTTCCCTCAAATCTCTTCCATTTTTGAAAAATCCATGTTGTTTCCCATTGTAGTTAAGTGAAAAGGTAGCTCTAGATATACATTCAGTCACTCACTGAATCAAAGTGCTTAGCAGTCCTATCCCCACCATCATCTCTTGAATAAACTCCCAGCTAATTGTGTCATAAGCTTTTTTGATGTCAATTTTTAGGATGCATCTTGGTGTAGTCTTCCTTCTTCTATAATGCCTTACTAAGTATAATCCTATCATAATATTATGAAGGATTAGCCTATTATCCACAAAAGCTGCTTGGGTACTCATTACTATATCGAGCAAGAAAAGCTTAAACCTTTCATAAATCATTTTTAAAATGATTTTGTATAGTACGTTGCAACACGATATAGGTCTATAATTTGCTGCACACATAGGCTGAGGGACTTTAGGCACCAATGTTATTGTTGTTGTATTAAATTGCTTCAATAGCTTCCCATACTTGAAGAAGTCCAATGCTACTTGACTCGCATCCTCCCCAATAATTTCCCGAGCAATTTGAAAAACTTGCTCGTTGTAACCATCCGAGCCTGGACTTTTTGTGTTATCAATTTTCCACAAAAGCACTCTTCACATCCTTTTCGGTAAAAGGGAGAGTCGGGTTCTGTTTTTGTGCTTGCTGAATATTCTTTCCCTTTTGTACCACTTGTCCACTTTACTCCATTCACTCTCAATTTTTGTGCTAGTAACTCTTTAAAGTATGATATAAGAGTTTCTTCGATATCAATATCCTCAGTCAAGATTTCTTGCTTGCTCATTTTTATATAAGTGATTCTTGTTCTATAAATCTGGTTTCTAATACAAGCATGGAAGTAAGCTGAGTTTGTATCTCCTTCTTTGAGCCATTTGATCTTACTTCTTTGTATGTATGAATCCATCAAGGATTGTTGAAGCTCCTGAAGCTTGTTAAGGGCCTCCTGCTCTTGCATGAATGTATCATGGTTACCCAAGCCTTGATAATTCCTTTCTTGGATATTTTATAACTGTCCCTTGCTTCCTCAACTCTCATCTTTAGGTGACATAATTCCTCATTATATAGCTGTTTGAACGCTTTCTTGGCTTGTTTGAGTTTTTGGACCACTTGAAACATTTTTGAACCTTGGATTGAACTCCCCAATACTGCCTCACAATAGGAAGAAAGCTAGTATGCTTGTACCAAATATTTAAGAATTTAAAGGGTGCCCCCTCCTTCTTAATATGATGATCACTAATTAGCAATGCACAATGATCGGATACTCCTGTAGGTAGCACTTGACAGTTGTTGAGAAAATACCATAAGCGCACGGTATAGTTGTAGTTAGGAACCGGAGAGTACGGGTCGTGTCCACGAGGATCTCGCTTTCAAGTACTAAATCCACCTAAAAACTCTAGTCTAGATAAAACTCAATTCAACAATGATTTGGTTTGTGGATTCAACTAATAACAAAATAACTACAAGAAATCAATGGATAACAAGCCTTAGATTGGGATTAATCACACTACTATGCCCGAAATTAAAATCGAATACCACTTGAGATTTGCCTATGCTAACAGTTTAGAAGGGGAGACACCAATTAAACCTATCTATGCCCAATTTCAAAGGTCAAAGACTAATCTTGTACAATCTAATTGCCTATTTTTATGGGATTAATAAAGAGCAAAATCACAAGGAATGCATCTCACAACCCCCAATTAAAACCTTAATTATTTTCATATCAAAGTTCTAATCGTTCACAACGCCATTCTAGGTGAGTTTTCATCTTTCGATGTTCACAAACCCGAATTAAAGCATATGTAACGCCCCAAACCCATAATCACCGGTTTTAGTCTAAATAAACCGCTAGCCAATGATTAGCGCGGCGGAAGGTAATCAGGGGCATTACCGCCGCCCTTACCGGAGGAAAGGGTAAGGCTATGACAATAGATACATTTCTAACCCCGGGTTACGTTTGCTTTACTACTAACAACAAGTGACTTATGAAAAGGCATAAGCTATAACTTGTACAAAGATTAAGCATAAGTATAGTCTACGATCCAGTAAACTACGACAACGATACTTAACCCTTGATACTCCAACTAGGTTGTCGCTGCGAGCCTCTAAGTCCTTAATAGACTTTTGCTTCACATCTTCAACATTTTTACCTAAAACAAAACAAGAAAACATTTTCGAAATGTGAGCCGAAACTCAATACGTCTATTATCATGCTTTGTAAAATAAATGTTATGAAATAGTTGAGTTGAGCGCATGCATTTCAATTCATTTGTAAATGAGGGAGAGTGAACAATGTAAAGCTGTTGCTAATTAATTATACGTGTGGTTACCCTTGCGATCATCGGGTTTCCCTACATGTGTACACACCCGGACCGATCGGGAAGTCAAGTTGGTGCGGCGCGATTACGGTGTGCCGACTTTGAACAATGGTGAAGTATCAATGGGTGGGTCCACTTTAATATGGCAAATACTTGTTGCAAATGATTCTTTGTTGTTCTTAGTATCGGCCATATCCGGCCTTAATTTGTAAATAAAATATTGAAGGGCACGATCGGTGAACATATCATGTACTCGATGTTCTTTATCCTTTTGGGGCGGAATCCGGATGAACGCACGACGCTCGATGACCTTAAGAGATATAAAAGATTTTATTAATGAACTGAATTTTCATTTCTTATTTATTAAATTAATTCAAGGATACTCGAAATGAAGATTAACAAAGTTAGTTTTTTTTTTTTTTTTTACTTAAAGAATACTAATGATATCTTTAATATATACTATTTATTTATCTTATTTATACAATACATGCATGAATATATATATATATATATATATAAAGCAACCTTAAAATATAATTAGTTTTCGTCTAAAGAATACTAAGGTTATCTCTAACCGATCATATTTATTTGCTTCCTTTTATAAAATGCGTACGTATGGTTAATCGGACCCAATTATTGCATCATTTGGCTCCAAAAATTTTAGCTTGACTAAGTTCAAACCGCGCCAAACCCAACTCCCGCTCAACCTCAAACCCCATCGCCGCCGCAAACTCCGTCGCATGACCTCCGTCTGCATCAGCATTCTATTCCAAAAATGCAACTCTTTCTCGCACATCAAACAAATCCAATCTCACCTCATCACGACCGGCCTTTTCCAATATTCTTTCCCCTCCCACCGCACTAAGCTCTTGGAGCTCACCGCCATCTCCTCCTATGGCGACCTCTCTTACGCCACCCTCATCTTCGATTACATCAAACACCCATTAACCAACGATTGGAATGCCATCATTCGTGGCCATGCCCAGAGCCCAACTCCTCAAATTTCTCTCTCTCGCTTCGTCGACATGTTACGGGCACCTCAAAAGCCTGATGCCCTCACTTGCTCCTTTGCACTCAAGGCCTGTGCGCGTGCTCTGGCGAAAATTGAGGCGAATTTGATTCATTCCCAGGTTATTCGATCTGGGTTTAAGGCGGACGTGCTTTTGCAGACGACTTTGTTGGATGTGTATGCAAAGGTTGGGGAGTTTGGGGATGCTAAGAAGGTGTTTGATGAAATGTCTAGGAGAGATATCGCGTCTTGGAACGCGCTGATATGTGGGATGGCTCAGGGAATTTCCCGAATGAAGCTTTAGGGATGTTCTACAGAATGTGTGGAATGGGGTTGAGGGCTGATGAGATTACAGTGCTAGGAGCTCTCTCGGCTTGCTCCCAGATGGGGGCTTTGAAGGAAGGGGATAAGGTGTGGGGTTATATTAAGGACGAGGGCTTAGATATGAATGTAATAGTTTGTAATGCGGTGATCGATATGTACAGTAAATGTGGGTTTGTGGATAAAGCATATGATGTATTTAGGAGTATGAGGTGTGAGAAGACTGCTATCACTTGGAACACGATGATTATGGGGTTTGCGATGCATGGACATGGAGTTGAAGCCAGTGAGCTTCTTAAACAGATGGACAGAGTTGGCGTTTGCCCTGATCAAATAAGTTATCTTGGCACACTATGTGCTTATAACCATGCAGGCATGGTTGAGGAGGGATTTCAATTGTTTAACTCAATGGAGGCAAAAGGGATTACCCGTAATATTAAGCATTATGGTACTGTGGTCGATCTGTTGGGAAGGGCTGGGAGGCTGAATGAGGCTTATGACATCATAAATTCAATGCCAATGTTGCCGGATACCGTACTTTGGCAAACATTGCTTGGTGCTTGCAAGACTTATGGAAATGTGGAGATGGCAGAGATTGCTTCTCGGAGACTTGTTGAGATGGGTTCAGATAGTTGTGGAGACTTTGTTCTCTTGTCGAACATTTATGCTACGTATGGGAGATGGAGTGATGTAGGGAGGGTTAGGGAGGCAATGAAGATTAGGGACGTGAAGAAGGTGCCTGGATTTAGTTACACTGAAGTGGATGGTGTTCTGTACAAGTTTGTTAATGGGGATCAGAGCCACCCAAGTTGGCGAGAAATCTATGCGAAGTTGGATGAAATCATGTATAGAATCAAGGAACATGGATATGTGCCAGGGACGAGATTTGTGTTGCATGATATAGGGGAGGAGGATAAAGAGTATGCTTTGTCTTATCATAGTGAAAAGTTGGCTGTGGCTTTTGCATTGCTAAAAACTAGCCAAGACACTCCAATTCAAGTTATCAAGAACCTCCGGATATGTGTGGATTGTCATGCAGTAATTAAGTTTGTCTCTAAGGTCTATAATCGTGAAATTATAGTCAGGGATCGAGCTCGCTTCCACCGGTTTAAGGAGGGGCTTGCTCTTGCAGGGATTATTGGTAAGATTGTAACAGAAGAGAACATATCCAGACATTTCACACTAAGTGGAGACAAATATGAGAAGTGAACAGCTAAAATTCTTTTTGCGAGAAAAGAGGTAGATGTGGTCCTTCTGGGAGTTCTCCAGATTCAATGGTCATAGGGACTAGTATGATCACAAATGAGTATTCAGGACCTTCAGGCGACACTAGCTCTAGCAGTGTGCACATGCGAGATGAATTTGGTGCTGGACGAGATATCCAAACTAATGAAACCAGAGCCAAATCTTCTCTTAAATCTACAGGGACAAAAAGAGCAGTGCGTTCTGTCGCTTGGGCTGATGAGAAAAAGAGTGGTCTGGATTCTGGAAGTCTCTGTGAGGTGAAAGAATTTAAGAAGATGACAGAAGGTGCTAGGACAGTAAGAAGCATAGAGGCAAGGATGATTCTCAACGCTTTGATTCGGCACAGGCATGTGCGATGGCATTGAGCCAGGTGGCAGAAGCTGTTGCATCTGGACAATCTGATATGAATGATGCTGGTATGTTTCTGCATCCTATACCACAATCTTTATTTTGGAAATATTGGTAGTGTATAGGTCAATTTTACTCATCCTCTTGTGCAATTTGACTTCAGTTTCTGAGGCTGGGATCATAGTGTTACCACGGCCAGATGAGGTAGATGTTGAAGGAGGTCCAGTTGAAGACGAAGGAGAAGGTTATATTGAAGATGACGGATTGGGGTGATACAGTACCCTCAAGTGGCCAAAGAAGCCAGGCAACATAAATTCTGATGTCTTTGAGTCTGGGGACTCGTGGTTTGACACCCCTCCAGAAGGATTTAGCTTGACTGTAGGTTTTCTTTTCACATGAGTACGATTGTTGCATATATACTTCTTCTATACGCTCTAATAACAATTCCTGGATCTTCTTCAGTTGTCACCCTTTGCCATGATGTGGAATGCACTCTTTTCGTGGATGACGTCCTCTTCACTGGCCTACATCTATGGAAGAGATGAGAGTTGTCACGAAGACTATCTGTTTGTTAATGGAAGGGAATACCCAAGCAAAGCATTTCTTCCTGATGGTCGTTCTTCAGAAATCAAGCAAACTCTGGCTGGGTGTCTAGCACGAGCTTTGCCAGGGGTGATTGCTGCTCTCAAGCTCCCAACACCAGTATCTACTCTGGAGCAAGGACTGGTATTGATTATGAATTTTTGGATTATGTTTATGGTATATCTAATGTACATGCATGCAGTTCATAATCATTTATTTCTTTGAAGTTGAAGAATCCTGATCTGGTATTTTGTTTAAATTCCTACGACTTTCTTCGCCAAGTTGTACTATATTCATCCATCATAGCACATGCCAAGTGCCAACTATGGAAGCCTTCTACCAGCGAAACAGTAATAGGCTTTATTATTGCATTCAGTTGAAGCTTGTATTGTTTTAATTATTGGATGACTGCTGTGATATTTCCTCCTAAAATATTTTGCTTCACCCATCCAGCAAATGTACAGCATTTTTGTTGCATCTACAGTAGTGGTAGTCTTAGCTTTCTGGTTTATTAGATCTTGCATCTAAATTTACCCTTATGTTTTCCATTTGATTGAAGTCATGATGGCTTAGGCTGATTTCTTGTTTAAGAACTTATCAGACATTTTAAGTTCTCCTTATCAGATTTTTTGAAGTTCTTTCTTTTTATTGCTTTCTCTTTTCGGCTGTGGAATGACTACTGTTGCTGGAGTACTCATGAATCTTAGGATCTAATGTCTTACGGGACCTATGAGATCACGTTTGTGCCTCATTTGTAGTTTGATAGTTCTTGTTGTCTATTTCCTATTTACTAAGACGACTAAGTAGAGCCTTCATTGCAGTTTTACCCTCATTCCTATGAGTTTCCAATATTTGATTATTGAAAATGCATGTCTCCCATCGGTCATATTCATTCTCTTTTTGCATTTAGTCTCCCTCTTTTGACTCTTTATATGGGATAATCTGATGTTAACAATGCTTTTATGCTCTTAGGCCTGCTTTCTGGAGACAATGTCTTTTATGGACGCGCTCCCTCCTTTTAGATTAAAGCAGTGGCAAGTGATTGTTCTTCTGTTTGTTGATGCGCTCTCAGTCTGTAGGGTTCCTGGATTAACTCCACACTTGACAAGCAGGAGAATTTTGATTCCCAAGGTGAGGTTTTTTATTATGGGTATTTTGCACATTGTTGTGTGTTTCCAGCTCCTAACACAGCTGGCCAAATATCTCCTACACTATCCTATGAAATGAGGCTATGACTTTCTTAAAGCTTGCTTGTTAAGCAACCTTTTTTCTCGGGGAGGGGATTGGTAGATAAACCTTTTAACTGAGTGTTGTGACAAACAATTTCTAGTTGTGTTAATAATTAATTGTCACATTTATTTGTATGTAATGGTTTTTGCATTTCCCTCGCTGATGCTGTCTTGGTTTTAGCCGTTTGGATCCTTATTGTGTGTTGTGATGGATGGCATGGATTTTGTTATCATTTTTTTCTTCTCCGTTGATTTCAGAGTTATCAACTGTTTACCTATGCTTTCTGGGATGTGGCCGTTGATGTCAGTAATTCCCCCCCAGCCCACACATGCAAAAAATAAAATAAAAAATTTAGTGGCAGCTCTCACTTCTGTTGGCAGATGATGCCCTTATATTATGTTTCTGCCCAAACATACTTGCGTATTACTTTGTTTCCATTTGCCGCTAGTGGCCAAGAAAAATATTTTTAGTCTTACCCGCCTAAAGAAAGAAATTCTAACATGCCAGGCCTGCTCTGAAAAATGCTGTGAGGGAAGCTTGCTTCTTTGGAGATTTCTGAGACTCTCAAAGATATCAATCACTATACTAAAGAAAGTAGAAATATCATAAGAGAAGAAAATTCAAAAATGTTGCTGTTACCTTCATAACCTGTTGAGAGATCTGATTTACATGTATTTGAAACCAGATGCTTTCATATAGTTCTTTCTAGGTGTTTGTTCATGGTTCTTTGTTGAGATGCATCATGTGAGATGTGCAACAGGTAGAATAAAATGTAGTTTTCACTTTCCATAGCAGCTATAAATACTACCATTTCATGTGTGGATAGACTATAGAATGCAGAATGTTTTGTAAATTGTACTAGTGCATGTAGAAGAGAAGGATACCAAGTTCCTTGTGGAGAACTGGCATCTAGAATAGATTGAACTCATTAAAGAGATGGCAAGTGGTGGGTGATCAGGTTTTAATGTTATGTGAGTGGTAAACATGGGCATCTTGAGTTTCTTGCTGCTTCATTTAACAGTGAAACTTTAAGCGCTTGCGACTGTGATTGAGCTGTATGAACAAGAAAGAAACAAAAACATATGAAAGCCTTCTCATGCAAAAAAATAATGTGTCCCCCATGAGGCAAAGCGGAGATGTCATTGTTTAGGAAGGCCGTGCTGGTGATCATGAAAATGATGTGCATGTGAACGCTGCTGTATGAACCCATGATTATGTGATCTGAGTGCTGATTCCTCAATAAGACATGAATAGATGAGGGGAAAATTTTGGGTTAAGACAGCAAAGGATGGAATTTGAGCATGACTCTCTAGCTCCTTTAGCGGCAGTTTACATTAACTGACTTCACAATATATCGATAAAAGGACCCACATGTAAGTCAAGATTCAAGTTGGTGAACTGAGCTGGTCCAGGCACATGCTTTGTTTGACCTGAACTTGGGCCAGCTTGATTACATTTCTAAGCTGTGCCCAAGCCTGGTACAACCTAACCCAGCCCACATCCCATTCTTCCAGGAAGAATGGGAAGGAAATCCCTGTCATAGTACATTCTGTATTTACAGAAGTGTTTCATATGGATACCCATGGGCAATATTACTGTATCTTGTCTCATGTGAATATCTGTATACCCATCTCTAGGCTTTTCCATGTGTCAGAACACTTGAAGGTGTCAAACAGGCACAACACCCTGAACAAAATGCTGGATCTTAGGCACAATTTATGAAGCTCTAAAGGAACGTGAACCGGCATTGGTCCTTGTTCGAGAAGTTCAGGCCTAGTTGATCTATGTTGCTTAATAAGATATATGATTTTCTCTCTATTTTTGATTTTTGGAAACCCGTAATTTCTTTGCCTAGCTTGTTTCACTCTATTTTGCATTTGCACTGTGGCTCTTTTTCCGAGTTTTTGGTACTGAGTGAACTTAGTGAAACAATTTGGTTAAATTCTATGGGCCCATTCTATTTTACTCTATTGTGCAGTTGCACTGTGGCTCCTTTTCCGAGTTTTCGGTACTGAGAACTTAGTGAAACAATTTGGTTAAATTCAATGGAGTTGAGCAGACAACTGAAGGGAAAGTATTCTGGTATTGCTTAATGTGTAGACCATAGTTGAGTTGTAGAAGGATCCTAAGTCCTTGATCTTTATTTGCATTTCTATGGAACTAACTGCATCCAGCTCAGGTGGCAATATCCATTGTAGTTGTAGCCAACCAGTTCATCTTTTTTGACTGATGTTTGTTATAATTCAATCTTTGCATAAACTTGGGATATGCATAACTTTGGTTGTCAAGCACATAAATAACAAATGATATTTTCTCAATTCTCATCAGGTGTTGGAAGTTGCTCAGATAAGCGCAGAAGAGTATGAGATTATGAAGGACCTCGTGATTCCACTGGGTCGGGTTCCTCAATTTTCCATGCAGAGTGGCAGTTGATGAATTCAGGCAATCAACCTAACCCTGGCTGCACTACACACCTGCTCAGTTTTGCTGCTTAGCTGACAACAGTCCTGCTTTATTGTTTGCTCCATCACAGAAACTTGAACCCCCACCCCTCAAAACCCACCCACCCACCAAAAAAAAGGAAAAAGAAAAAGGTGGGAGGGGGTGTCTGAAAATGATAATCGTTCTTTCAGCTGGAATGTGGTCCGTAATGCTTATAATATACTCCAATAGGAGTAGCTTTGGCCAAAAGTATGAGCTACAAGCTATAATTTTTGTAGCGTACGATGCTTTAACATTGTCCCTGTGTCTGTACAGCTACACAGTTTGTTGATATTGCCTCTTTCCCCTGGTAAACCATCTTCTAACCCCGCCCCCTTCCTTTCCACAGCTACTTGAAGGGACATATGCAAAGATCAATATGTGCAGTTTTGAATTTAGTTCTTTAAATCAACGGAAACCTCCCTCTTCCCCCCTCCCTTCCCCAACACATACAATGTAAGAGTTGATATAGACAAGGTCATTTTCTCAGTTTTTTTTTTCGGTATCATTTCAATTTTATCAGATGTCATGCAACCTGTTCCCGGGTGTGTCTTACAAATTACTGGAGAGTTCAAAGTCCCCCCCAAAAAAAAAATAGAAAACAAAAAAGATTGAAATGGTAGATTTGGTTCAGCTAATAATTGGATGTATGATACTAGTTGGTACACCAATTACAAGAGGATGTTAGAATGCCATTAATTCAGAGTACTGAGTCACTGAGAAGGCACAGACATGTCAGCATTGCTTTCTTCGTATTTGTTCCGTTCCTAAATCCTAATCGTCTGAAACTATTTTATTATTAATGTCCCTTTCTCTGAATTGCATGATTTGATCCTTTTCTATTTTATTATCCACAACCCTTTGTTTCCTTGCACATTTTTTTCATAAAATTTTATCTTCTCTTCCAAGTTCCAATCAGTCTTGGCAACTAATTAAACTATCCTGTGATTTAGGGCAATTGTACTAATCAGGATCTTTCTTCCATTTTAATTGATGATAAATTTGGTAGATCTCTTATGAGAAGAGTTATCTAAGACTACCTCACTTGTATTTTACCGTTCCACCAAAAAAAAAATTCTTTTTAGTGGTAGTGTTGTCATTTCTATGCATGCAAGTTCACCTTTAACTAGACCTGACATCAAAAATTCGAACTGAACGATCCTTATTCATTTCTAACTAGATGCATAAAAATCTTATTCAAAAGTGGCTCCCAAAATCTGAATTGACCATGTTAAATTCAACTTGATTTAAAATTTCCTACAAATTTTCTTCTTTTTACAAGATAAACACATTGAATTAAACATTAGTTGACCAGAATTGAAAATCACTTGATCATTCAGAATCAATTCGAAGTATCTTTGATTTGATCCGAAATTAACCATACCTAACTCGACGTGTACGCGAACCGAAGGTGTCATTTGCCATGGCTAAAGCTGCGTAATAGGTCATGTTGGGTCGATTTGTGTTCTATTGAACTTAAACGGGTTGGTAGTCCGACATCTTGAACCTAGGGATGAGCACAATTCTCGGATAACCTAGAACATGTTCAAAACTAGTCAAACAGTTTTAGTTCCAATTTAAAAAAAAAAGGGAACCGATTCAATCGGTTCGATTCGGTTCCAAAATATACATTCGGACCGAACCCACGAACTGGTTAGGACAAAGAAAAGATTGTAATTTGTTTGTTTTTCTTAAATTTCTTGGTTTCATAGTTCTTTTTCTTTTCAATTTTTCTTTTTACATGGACAAATCTTCATTATTAGTGAATTTTAACTCAATTTTAATTATTTTTCAATTATTAGTTCATAGATGAATATCCTATGGCAAACCAAAAGTACATACTTTTGTAAATAACATCATATTTTATTTAAATATATAAGAGAAATATAGGTAAAAGATCAAATACTAATCTCCCTCCTCTAAAAAAACATAAAAATTAATTTACTAGGTAATAAAATTTCCAAATTAGACGTGTGCAGGTACTTTGGAACCGGAATCGAACCTAAGGTCCAAGTTTCGATTCAACAAAATTGGGAACCTGATTGACAGACCGGTTTCTAACTTTTAGAGAGGGTATCCGGAACCGTTCACCCCTATTTGAACTTAAGTCGTTTAATAAGTGAGTTAAAAAATCCAATTTGAGCCATTTAATAATTAAACAGAGTTAACTCTGAACCATTTACTTAACTAAAATCCAGTTTTAAAGTAACAAAACATAACTCAATAATAAGCTACTTATATATATATATATATATATATATATATATATATATATATATATATATATATATATATATGATTTTTGAGCTCCATCCATTCTTTCATTTTTATTTTATAAAAATAGCATATTAAATGAGTTAGAATGTGAGGGATCAAGACCCTTGGGAAATTTTTTTGCAAAAATTTCAATTTCCTTTAAATGGTCCAAAACTTTTATTTTTAATTCCCACTATAAGGCAAATAAGTAAACAATTAATAGTTTAAATTCTTCTTTAGTAGTAGTAGTATCACCACCTTAATCTAATTTAATTAATTAAATAAATTGAATATATTAACCCTTTTATTTAATTAAATAAATTGAAAGCATATACTCAAATCAACCTAACTTCTTATTAAATTTAAATTAATAACATAATCGTATCGGATTAGTTTTTCCGACTATAACTATGTCTACCTAAAACCATTTATGAAGAAAATGTTTGAGATGGGATAGCGGGAGGCCCATTTGAAAAAGAGAAGTCATACAGACGATGACTATTGAGTGAGTCACTGGTTGGCCCAAATCCCAGTCCACTGTAGAGAGAGAGAGTCGTTCGTTTTCCACGCATTGTTTATTTATTTTCCCTTTTTCCCTTTCATTTTTAAAGTAACTGACCCTCTCACTTGACTCCAACCCAACCCCACTCCCTCCCCTCCCTCTACTTTTTCCCCAACTTCCCCGTCCCCTGTCGGAATCTAGAGATAGAAAGAGAAAGTGTGAATTTTCGACAGAGACAATGGACGACGGTAGCTGCGCGGTCTGTGCGGAGGCCTTGGAGTGGGTCGCGTACGGCCCGTGCGGTCATCATGACGTCTGTGCCATTTGCATCGCACGCCTCCGATTCGTCTGCAACGATCGCCGTTGCTGCATCTGCAAATCTGATTCCGACGCTGTCTTCGTCACTAAGGTTTCCCTTTCTCTCTCTACATTTGTTCCGTGATTCTCCAAATGAAGTTACTGGTAAATGCGGTTTTTGGGTATTATTACTTGTCTTGATCTGTAGAGGCTGAAACTCTGTCGGTGTTTTTTATGAGGGAGTGGGGTGGGTTGGTCAAATTTGCCCAATTGAGAAACTTTCAAGCGCGTTGATTTTCCCTTTTTGATGTTTCTTCATGTGATCTGCTCACTTTTTCTTATGGGTACTCCATCTCATTTTGGGGATGTTTCAGGTTGGAAAGATCAAGTCTATGTTTGTCAATTTGTTTGATTAGTACTTAGTGGATGCTAGAACTGTTGGAAAACTGAGCAAATCTTTCAATTTTTATTGACCTCTGGGATGAAAATGTAATTTGTAGAAGATGAAAAATAGACCCTAATAGATCCAGAAATTTGGAAAAACTGTACAGTTTTCTTTGATATAAACTATGTCATCACTTTGTGGCCAATAATAACCATTAGAATTTTGAAGGTTGCTTCAGTTTTACTCTTCAATACCTAACAAATAAACTCTTATAATCTTCATTTGTTTTACGTGTGTTTACTTTTCCGTGCTTTAGGATAGGTTTATGTTATCATGGTTGCTTACTGTATTGAAGTACCATAGCTGTATCATATTCATTTACATTTTTTGCAACAAGTTTATAGTGGGTTGTTTTGTAAAAGGGAAAAAAAAGGTGGTGGAAGTAGGTACTTGAAATTAAACACTATTATTTTTGTCTTGAATAGGGCCCTTAGTTGAACAGACATGAACATGTTAGGGATGTCTCTAGGTCAGGGGAGGAAGTAATGATCTGGACGGGTAAAGCCCAACTCTTTGCCACTCACAGACTGGCGAGTGTTGGTCCCCAGGATCAAACCTGAGGCTCCATGATGTTGGATGATGAACAACCAGTCAACTTCACTGTGCTCACAAAACACTATAAAATAGTAGGGCGTGGAATTTCCTTGTAACCGTCTTTAGATGGTCATCATTTTCACTGAAGGCAAGAGTTGCACCATTGGCCTGAAAATTCTCTTTTAGAAGGATACTACTTGATTTGCTCTGGAGATGAGGTTGGCTTGTTGTGTCTATGTTATGAAGGCATCTATCTCTTGGAGCTTCCTTGCCTTTGCAGTATTTTAATTCTGGTGGAGCTTACCTTTTCACATATATTGGCTTGTAGGGTCAATCACATCTGACTTGTGGCCTTTTCATGCGGTAATACGTTTTCTAGCAACTGTTACTGAGGATGGTGTAGCTATCTGCACCCGTGGACTAGTATCTCTGTATCTGCAAATTTGGAGTGTAGGGAGGGGTCATTTTGTAAAGCAATTCATTATGCCAGGGAAAACACTTTTGTCTAGAAACCTAGATGGAGCTGTGGGAGAAGGTGTAAATGGAGGTAAGTGAAGCTTATTGACTACTGAGTGCTAGGGAAGAGACCCGGAAATAGAGCTTAACTTCAGAAGTAGTAGAGCCATAATTGAGAAAAAAAAATGCCAAAGAAACATAGATGTATTATGACAAAATGATGGGATGTACGAACTCCCGACTGCGTAAATGCAGTACTATGGTAGACACTAGACATTGAATACAAAGTTAGTAGGTTGATGGATGTAATCCTTCCTGCTTTGTAAATGATCAAATGCACTTCGAGAGCAATTATTAGATATTGGTGATGCAGTTCTATATCATTTTCTTATGTGATTATTAATCTACTATACTTTTGTCCAGGCATTAGGATCTTTGACGAGGATAATAAATGACTTTTCAATTCTTCCAGCTAATGCTAAAGATGGTAAAGTGGGGTCCTATTGGTTTCATGAGGGCACACAAGCATACTTCGATGATTTTGATGAGTACAAGATCATCAGTGCTATGTGTAAGCTTTCATGCAGTGTTTGTGACAAGTTGGAGGTGGAAGGGAGAAGGACTTCGAAAAGAAAAGGCAAATTCAAGAATGTTGAGCAGCTGAAAGATCATCTGTCTCGTCAACATGAACTTTTCTTTTGCAGTTTGTGCCTAGAAAACAAAAAGGTGAGAAATTTTCTTTATGTATGTTGTGTATATTCTTTGAGCTATCACTGGGCTTTGGCCATGGTAGTGTAACCTATGTTATGAACTTATGATTCAAGTTAGTACTTGGAGTGCTAAGTATTTAGCCCCCCCAAATTTCTAACAATGCTCCCTTTGTGAATATAAGTTCTTGCATGTCCCTTGGCCAAATTATCAAGTTTTGGTGTTTTTGGAGAGTATCACTGTTTATGCTTGTCTGATGTATCTAATCAAATTTGAGGTGCTTCTTTTGGGATCCTGTAGTGCTCCTTGCATTCAGTTGGCCATTCTCAGCAATGTGGCTGTTAAACAAGCAGCATGTTAAACATCAAACCTTAACTAGACGATTGATCTGCTGTTAATGATGGGGCCCTGAATGCAAATGATAGCACATTCTGATTATATGTTTGGTGTTCTTGATGTGAACTGTTAACTAATCGGCAAAACAAATAAAGTGGCATGCAAGTTCAGAGGGGTTTAGGGAACCTTTTTTTATTTTTAAAAAATGTCCATGAACATTTGTTTTTAATTGTTTGTTTATGTCTATGAACGTCATGTTTGGATTGGGTAATGAGTGGCATAGGCCATCTGTAGTCATTAGTTGCCTGTAGTATCATCCTTTTTTTGAGCCATGCAACATTATCCTTATTGATTATTTGGGGTCATTTTACATCTTCCTGAGGCCAATATTCTGGATTTCTATGCTAGATAGTAAAGTGTGTACCAGCATCTGTTATCATCAGTCGTATATTTAACAAGGTTACTTTGGAATTTTCGATCAGGTTTTCATTTGTGAGCAGAAGTTATATAGTCGACTGCAGTTGAGACAGCACATCAAAGATGGTGGTTCAGAAGTTGATGGCAATGAAAGTGAAAGATGTGGGTTTTCTGGACATCCACTCTGTGAGTTCTGCCAGAGACCATTTTATGGTGATAATGAACTTTACTTCCACCTGTCCACCGAACATTATACTTGTCACATATGTCAGAGGTAGAACATACTTTCTTTTTGTGAAAACTTATTTGTTTTGCTCTCAGTTTAAACAATCCTACATGCATCCAACATGCATCAATTGCAGGCAGCATCCGAGTCACTATAAATATTACAAAGATTACGATGACTTGGAGGTCTGTCATTTTCTTATTTCACTTTGTTTTGGCTCCTATTGATCAGTATCCTAGCTAACAACCTGATTTTATGTCTCTCAGAACCATTTCCGTCAGTCTCATTTTCTTTGTGAGGATAACTCCTGTCTGGAGAAGAAGTTTGTTGTTTTTTCCAGCGAAGCTGACATGAAGGTCTGTGCACGACCCTTTTCCTTTTCTTTTGTTCAGGAGGAATATCATCCTTATTCGCCATAATCAATGTTGTATTGTGACTGAACAAGGTTGATAGACTGGTGATATGAACGAAACGTATATTACTTACATGCAAGTACAGTCTATTACTTGTCTTACATTACAGCATTACATGATAATCTCAAAGACCACTCGCTAATTTTTCACAAGCTTTGAAAAAAGTGTGCACCATAGTCATTGCAACTTTTGCTAAATTTTTTTCCTTTCCATCTATTTCAGAGGCATAATGCCTTGGAACACAATGGGCACCTGTCTCGTTCAAAACGCAGTGCAGCCTTGCAGGTATTGTGAATCCTTTTATTGATATCCAACTCCTCCATATATGTGGCCTGCAGGGGTATGCATATTGTCATTTGGTGTGTCAAAGAAAATGTCATCTTATCCTACATTTTTGTGTGATTAGTGGTCCATTAATCTCTTGACTTGTGCTTCTTTTGAATGTTCTGCAAATCAGATCACATATAGCATTCAATCCTGTCATGTTATGTTGGATATATGCCTTTAACCCCCCAACCACTTGCATGTTATATACAAACAAATTTCCTGTGCTTTGAAAAATTCCTGTGTGATACATTTTGTAATTGTTGCTTTCAATGCCACAGCTACCTAACTGCTTTCGTCATCAAGAGAGGGGGAAACCCATCATGTAAGAGTGCATGTTTCTGGTCGTGGTGTATCTGACCATCAGCTCTCTTCTACTGCTCCCACTAATGCTGAAAGGACTAGCTCTAATATACAGCATGATGCTTCTTTAATTGTGCAAGCAGTTCCTGGTCACAGCATGACTAGTGAAACTGGTCCTTTGCTATCTCCAGGACAAGTACAGGGTGCTGCTTTGGATTTCAGGAGTGTGCTGCTAAGTAATTCTTCTTTCCCCCACTTCCTAGAACTTCTAAAAGAAGACGCCGTAAATCCAAAAAGAATTCAGAGGAAACGAGTACCAACTCTCCCCATTGCTCGTCAAATCCCGGAAGTTCAACTGTTAGTGCTTCGTTCACATCTCCTAGAGCTGCAAATCAGACTTCTTCAACAGCAAGTAGTTCCGCCCAATGTAGGGTTTCATCAAATGCAAGACCAGCTTCACATTCTAGTGCTAGCATTTCATCTCAAAATAGGCCAGTGACAGTAGGACAGTCATCATCATCTAGGTCTGTCGATCCTCCTAACCTCTTAGCCCCGACTTCTAATGGGGCATGTTCTGCTCGTTCCACAAATCCCATGAATAGTACCGGTAACATTAAGGATGTGGGCTCATCTTCATCAGCTCCTGATCTCGCCAATGGAGGATCTGCATGCCCTTCTGCTCGTGGAGAGTCTTCCATGAAGGGGAATGATGTCCAGACTGCTAATAAATCTTTAGTTGAAGGTATACGTGCTGCTCTAGAATTCGACAAGGACAAATATGCTGCCTTCAAGATAATCTCTAAAGAATACCGTGAAGGTGAGATTGATACAGGAGAATACCTTGCATATGTGCATCAGTTTGGCCTTGCACACCTTGTTCGAGACATGGCTAGACTTTGCCCTGATCCCCAGAAGCGAAAGGAACTCATGGAAATCGACAAAACGAGTTTGGGAAATGTCAAAGAAAATGGGCAGAGAAAAGAAACGAGCGAGAAAAGTGGTAGTAAGAGTTCTAAGAAAGGCAAGGAGAAATGCGAAGATACTGGAAGCGGCTCTAAAAGAGAGGCCTTGCCCGAGAACATTGTCAATCATCTAATGGAGCTCAAGTTAAATTCCAATCCCCACAAAAATGGAAACCCTTCATCTTCAAGGGGTGAAGATGGGAGTCATTTGAAAGCGAGTGGTTCAAGCAATTCAACGGGAACAACAGCCACTGGGGGCAAAAAGAAACCAAAGAAAAACTCCAAGTTCCTCAGGGTTCGTCTTGGTGAAAGTTCGGCATCCGAGGTTCCAGATCTCAGCTTTGACCCGGTTTCCTATTCAATGGTGGGGGACCTAATCAAGATTCGATTCTTGCTTCAGTACGTGGGGTTTGGAGGAATGGTGGGGGCCGGAGACTCATGGCCATGAACCAGGCATCAGCTTTGTCTCGGTAATTTGGGATATTAGAACTAGATAGGGATTGAGATATAGGGCAATTTAATCAAAAATTGTATGCATATAGTTTGAGGATCTAGATCTAATGTGGAGAGGTTGCTTGTTTTGTTGTACATATGGAGGCAATGTTAGATAGCCTCATAGCCATGAGAAGGAACTCTATGAATTTGTTGGATCACATTTTAAGTACTTCTGATGCAATTTCAAGTTTTCACTTCTGCTGTTAGACTTGTGCAACATGGATGAGGCCCTGTTTAAATTTAGATACTCTGTTGTTTTTCATTGTACCTTTCCTTATTATTTAGATTATCTAATTATTAAAAAAACGGTTTTTCATTGTACTTTTACTTATTATTTAGATTATCCAATTATTTAAAAAAAGGTTTTAGCCTTTTGCTTCTTATACCCATTCTTCCTATAAAATAGTTGGATATGATGGCCCCCTTCACTTGTGAATGCCCCTATTGTGGGTGTGGGACACATACACATAGGAGAAAAGAGGGGGATGAGGGTGAAGCCTTTCCTAGTGCCCATGCATATGAAATGCCAATAAGCCAACCCTTCAAATTTATGTGCTTGTTATTCCTGTTAGCTTCCATTTCATTCCCCCGTCCCACCCCCCACCCCCTCAAAAAAAGCAAGGTGGTGATTAACCTTGTTTAATTACTATGATGATTTCTTAATATTAATGTTTGACCTACTTATATGTACAATTGTAAAATGTTTTTTATTGGGCGTAAAAAAGGCAAAAAAAATCGATGTAGGTAAAATTTAAATTCAATAATTTTCGAAAATTTTTACTAATTAAATTAACTGATACTCACATTGTGGTGAAATATTCAAGTATTAATGGATTTTGATCTTATAGACTTGGATCTCGTCATATAATATCTACATATACCATGGGCAAAATATAGTAAATAAAAAAAAAAACACAATCCAAATGTTCTGTTGTGCAAAGTAGGTGAGAAATAGACAAACTAGAATGTGTGGGGAGAGAGAGAGAGTGAAGATCCCACCAACTGAATAGAAAAGAACAAAATGGTGGATCAACTATATACTCGCTCACTCACAAGCCAAATCAAACATAATAAAGAAAAGATTATTGTTAACTTGTATCATGTGCTAACTACTTAATTAATTAGGGCTAACCTAAGATTATATGAAATAAATAAGGGAATCCAAAAGAAGGTACCTAGCTATGTGGATGACATGAATCCCCACCTACTCTAACTAAATAACATATATATTATTAGGGATTCTATTGGAAATATCATCATCATCATATATTTTCCTCAATCCACCACCACAATTAAAAGGAAAATCAAGGTCTTAACTAAACAAAAATAATATCATGAACCCTTTAGATAATTTTAATTCGCCATAGGTAGAATCATAAAATTGAATATTTAAACATAATTTGTGTAAAGGATGCAAATGTGTACTTTCATGTCTAAGATCAAAGTTAAATATAGGTACCGATGAGGTGTTAGGCTCTGTTATGTTTAGCTTTAGTTTACAACTTTATAACTCTCATAACTCCTTGTACTTCCTTACAACTGCTTATATTATTTTATATCTCGCTACAGTTGCTTACAACTTTTTATTATAATGTTACAACTTACTCTTTGTAACTTTATAACTCGTTACGACTTTAAAAAATTCACATTAATATCAAAGATTCATAGATTCCATTTCCTTCCTTCTTCGTAGCTCTTCCTTCATTTGAACTTTTCACCCCTAAATGAACACATATCATAGTTCCAAATCAACACACTAATTGGGAAAAAACCTTAGTGTAGGGGTGATGAGTATAGTGGTTCCAGGTGTTATAGAAGTGTAAATTCTTAATGTTTTTAGGAGCATATACTTTTATGAGAGAGAAAAAGATGAGATTTACAAAATCTCTCTTATTTTCGCTTTCATTTAATCATATGTTGACATATGATAAGGATCAAATACTCTCGAGTGCATGTAGGACGTTCGTTATGGAAGGTAGTGAACTTTATGGATTGAATTCAATTTTAAAGTATTTGCGGATAATGATATCATTTCTAAAATTCATCATGAAATGACTTGATATACACCACTATATGATTCATATAAGATAGAGGTGTGGGGTTAGGTGATAACTATTTTTTTTTTGGTTGGAAAAAGTTAGGTAAAAGCATTATTATTATCATTAAAAATACCATAAAGTGTTTTTTTTTAATTTTTATTTATCACCAAAAATACCATCATCAAATAATGTAATCAGCGTGGACTCCAATATTATTGAAATAATCTCAAGCATTTAGCTAGGTTGCATGCATGGAGATTATGCATCCACTACATACATTTAAAAAAAAGTTAATTAAAAATTTAAGGCAAAATGCTTAATATACAATACATGGTAGTTAGTAATTTAGTAGCCAACGAGAGGGCTTGATAATAATACAATATAATTATAATACAAAAGAAAGAGGAAGAAATTAAATTTTAAATCTATTGTACTCGCAATCTCAGTCTTAATTACTAAATTAATTAATAACTCATCAGTATTGGTAATCTTTATTTTGTAGCATTGTCATGCAAGCTCAAAATATAATTTACCCCATAACAAATATACATATCTATATAATTTACAAGTTTTAGATGTTGAGATTTTTATATCTAAGAGGGTTGAATGTCAATAATCTAAAGTTTAAAAATAATAGCGAAGATAAATATTTTACTTATATCACCTCAAGTTAAATGTTTTTTTTTTCCCGTGACGTAATCGCTTGTTGCTTGTTTATGATATGTAGTCAAACAGATGGGTCTAGTCAATGAGGTCCAACAAGTCAAAATCAACATTGTGCAAGTTAAATATTCTTTAATTTTTTCCGTAAAAAGTAGTTATTTTAATTTCTGAAAGTATCTCCAAAAATAAAAGGGGTTGGCCGAAGCTGGCATTAAATCAATTAAACTAAAAATTTATTGCTATAGAGGAAGAATAAATGCATGTCTTTATAATAGCACCGACTAAATCCCATTATCCAAATTTTCTTTTCAACTTTGAAAAAAAAGGGATAATTACTTATGCAAACTTTAAATTTCCACCAACAATAAATTTAAATTTAAATAAGTTAATTTTTATTTCCTTTAGACTCTGTTTGATTTGAAGAAAATAGGTTGAAAGAAAATTTAAATGGAAAAAAGTAAAGAGGAAAAAAGTTAAGGGAAAATTAAATTTTTCTTGTGTTTGGTTCAAGGAAAAATAGAGGAAAAAAAGTATAATCATTTTCTAACTTTTTACCCATCACTATATTGTCATGGAGAAGAGAGAGAAAATACTCAATAACATTGATTAATTGAGAGGAGAGAGAAAATTCTTAATAGAAATCTCTCTCTTTCTCCATTTCTCTCTCTTTGTGAATTTTTCTTCCATTTTCCTCTCAATTTTGGAAGGAAAATATCATTGACCAAATTGATAAAATTTTCCATGAGTTTTTCCATCAAACTTTTTTTTCCTCCTTTTTCTTCAATTCAAACATGGGAAAGAAATTCATTTTTCACCTTTTTTTCTTTCCTTCTAATTTTCTTAGAATCAAATAGAGCCTTAAAATGGTCTACTATTTTAAAACAGATATGAGTCCGATATTAAACTCTTGATATTCCAATATCAATAGTACACAACTAGATCTATGATGTCTATGAGAAGATCTATAAAAATTATTTAATGTCATATAGTTCAAAAATAATTTATTTTTTGATAGGTCTTCTCATAGACATCATAATTTATTTATTTATTTGTTGAGTATAGATCTAGTTGTACGTATAGTCAACTTGTAATTTGTTGGGTTTTATTTTTAGTATATGTGGATAACTTTGGAATTTGTTTTTCCTTTTATGCATGTACATGAAATTTTGAGCACATAGATTCTATACTCAACAAATTAATGGGATTGTAACTTGTATTGTATGGAGTGGTCAACTTACTATAAGTGTGGATGGTCGGTCAAGTCACATGTGTTTGTTGATAGTTATACAAGTAATCTTAATCAATTTTTGCATAAAAATTCACAAGATAAATAAAATGTTACGTTATTGGAGGTTGGTATAAAAATCATCTTTTACTACAGTTCATAATATCTTTTAGTACGGTTGAAAGGTGTAGTCTAAACTATGTGAGCGTTATAATAGGTAAGTAATTTTTACTATGAAATCATAGTAAAAAATGACCTTTACTACAGTTCACAACTCGAATAAATGATAAGGGTAGAGCAGTAATTCAGCTTTCCTCCTCCAGACATGTCATCAAAAACCGAGTCCACCGAAATAAACTCGGCAGTGGCTTAGAAATATTAAAACCCCCAAAGTACAATGATCGGGTATCCAAGTTTAAATTACAAGTATATAAATGTCCAATACCCCCAAAGTAGGGTTTATTTCAATCCAATAACCCATAAAATAATTTTAGTTGGTATTATTTTATCAATGAAAAAAATTCAAAACTTAATTATATGATAGTAGAGATTAAAAAAAACTCAAATAAAAATTTAGAGTTTAAAATTTTGTTATTTGGATAACATTTATCTTCACTACAACAAACATTTATGGCCACTAGAATAATCCGGTTGATCTCTTTTGCTACCAAAAAATTTAAAATTGGGAAATATGATAGAAAAGATTTTAAAAAATCTCAAATATGATTTCGAATTTAAAATATTTTTATGTGGATAACATTTATCTTTGTTACGATATTTATTGTCATTAGAATAATATAGTTGATATTTGTCACAAAAGAAATAAAACTTGATTATTTATAGAAAATATTTTAAAAAATTCAAATCTAAATATGTAACTCAAATTTTTATTTAGATAACATTTATCTCCAGTATAATATTTTAATTACTATTTTCTTCCATTGAAATAATCCATTACCTTTTTTATTACATTACACTTTTTATATAACCAAACATGGTAATGTAATTGTTGTCTCATTACATTGTATATCTAATTGCATTACATAGTTGATTACATTATATCCCTATTGTATGACATCCAACCAAATGCCACATAAGTGTTTTTCCAGGCAGCAGCCTCTCCATTTCTTCAGCCTCCCCTCCCCCGGTTGAGTTCATTCTCTTCGCTCTAACCCTAACCCGAGCCTCTATAATTGTCAACGATTCCTGCTCATTGTCGGCATCGAGTCGACAAGAAGAAACCTTCTTCAAAGTAGGGAGGGTTGTTCCTCGTCGGAAAATATGGAGATCCGACATTCAATTTGACAAAAATACACAATCTCACAACATACATCCAATTCTAAACTCCTAACTACGCATCCAATTTTATGCATCCAATTCGATCGATAGTGGGAAGGGGCGCGAAGGAGATCTTGGCATCCTCAATTTAGGCGGTCGCCGAAAAGAATGCTTGGTCGCGCGGCAAAAATGGTCTACATTTGAGGGGTGATTTTGAGGACTACGAAAATGGTTTGGGTGGTGGAGGAGGGGTTTGGGTACCAAGATTAAATGTTGTGTGGTATTCTAGAGTTGGGTTCGGTGCTTTTGGCTACGCCGAGGGGGTTTGGGTCTGGTCATTAGAAAAATAATGCTTGCTCGCCGACAAAAATGGTATACGCGAGGGTGCATCCGGAGTTGGATGAGTTGGTTTGGGGACGACAAATGGTTAGGAGGCAGGTGTGCATACTTATGAAAAAGTTGGTGTCATTCGGACACTACTTTAAATAAATATTTCTAGTTTGTTTTATTATACTTTTCTAAGTTTATTAAAATAAATTTTTATGAAATTAAAATGGTTAACATTAAATCAGGACACTTGTACGGTTTATATTGTATGAACTACGATAATTGTCATAATTACCGTTTTGCGGCAATCGCTATATTCGCACTTTTTAAAATACATTTATTTATTGCATTCAGTCATTAAAATATAAATAGACAAGTGATTGTACGTGTTAAGATAAGAGATAAAGGGTTTAAATTTAAGTCTTTTTATTCAACATTTTTCTTCATAGTTCAAAAACGGAACACTATGGTTATTCTGGGTTCAATCTAAACTCAACCGAGTTTCATGCTACTACATCTTATTTTGTACGAGGGAATCCTTGAAAGTAGATATATTACATAGCATTTGTTGTCTAATACTCGAAATAATAACTACATTTATATTTTTTTACAAGGGTAAATATAGGTTACATAACCGAGTCTCTCTATGAAGGATAATTCTAATTAGACTTGAAGGCTCAAGAGGGATAGAGATATCAATCCCAAACTTAAAGTCCAAACTTACAACTCATCTCAATCCAATTTGTAAGGAAATTGTCTCTTTTAAAGTTCAAACACTAGCAAAGATGACATAAGTATGAAATATTTCCTATTAAGACAATACTCACTTGGTATTATTACATCTATATGTATGTATAATGTCACATAGATAATAAGCGAGTGGTAACATTAGAAAGTTGTTAATAGAAGGATTCAAACCCTTCACCTCTCTTTCACATTATAAAATCCTTACCAACTCATCTATGCACATTTACTTATCATTATTTGTTATATAAAATTTTTATTTATTTTTAAAAGGGTGGTCGATTGACCCGTCGAATCCCCTTGGCTCCGCCACTGATAATAAGTGAACGATATAACATAAAACTTTATATGATTGAACATTTGAAACTAACGTTTGCTATCATGTTGTTATGTATGGATAAGGAGAACATACTAATATTGACAAAAAAAAGGACTTAATTTGGTTTGTCAATTGTCAAGAAATTAACCAACACAATCTTATTAAGTATTTGGCTTATATTTTTGTGGTTTTTTTATTAACTTATAAATTTAAAATAACAAAAAATTTGAAACAGATAAAGTAATTATTTACAAATACCTATGCAATTAAAACATGTATTTTGATGATCATATTATCTTATCTTCAATCATAGCTAAATAAACTCATAATAAATCTCCAAAAAAAAAAAAAAGTAAATATGATCAAATTTCAATTTTCAAGAAACAGAGTGTGAGGGATTCTTTTGTTTTTCTTCCTTTTTATTTTTGCACAGACTTAGAGGTAATTAAACAATCTACATTGCATTTGGTCCCAATACTAATCTAAATTCAACAAATTTCTATATTCTAATGTCGCACGACGTCGTAGACCCAACATCCTTCCTTCCTTAATCCAAGACCAAGGAGTTAATTTGGTAAAATGGTAAAACTCAACACTCAGGGGCATTATCGTCATTTTCGCACAGACTATCACGGGCCCACAGAAATGGGTCACTCTCTCTCACCGACTCCACTCAGTCCCACGCGGACCATCAAACGGCTCAGATTCTCTCTCCTCCCTTCTCGCTCAATCACTCCCCAGATAAAGAACATTAATTTATTTTTTTAAGCGGAGTATTTTCCAAAGAGTGCCGACCTCTATAAATAAGGCCCCAAAATCTTTGCCTAGAACTCGCCTTAGCAAACCACAAAGACTCGAACCACTCTCTCGCTCCACTGCTCTCTCTCTAATCCGGGGTTCGTCTGCTCTCCAGGTAAAGTGCTTCTGCTGGATTCTTCATTTCTCAATCTCTTGATTTCTCTTCATGTTTCTTTGGTGGTTCCATCTCATGTTCGTTTGCAAAGAAAGATTTCGTTTTGATACAGGATATTTCTTAATAGTTATTGGTAATTTTTGTTAGATCTAGGATTGTTGATTGAGGTGCTGAATTGCTTTGTTCAATTATATTTCTGCTGGGTCTTTAGGTTGTTGCGTTTCTTTCTTTGTGTTGTGGAGATTTGTTCGCGGAAATTGAAATTTATGAGGTTTTCTTTGGGAAAAATGGGTGTTTTGGGATTAGTGTTTTGCTTTATGGTTCTGTTTGGTAAATTATTCCCGTTTAATGCTTGTAATTTAAGGCTTCGGTTCAAGGATTGTAGATTCTGCTATTAAGAAGAGGAGCCGGGGGGAGAGAATGGGTTTGTGAGTTTGCTTGTTGGGGGAGAGAATGGGTTTGTGAGTTTGCTTGTTCTTTCCCTGCTAAAATGAACTGTCAGAATCTTGTGGAGCCTTCCGTACCTTCATTTTTTTTGTCTGGGTTTTAGGGGGCTTTTCTGGAAAGATTTTGTTTTCTTCTCTTTAAAAATAAAATGTGGATAGCCCTTTATGATTGGAATGTTTTTAATTTTGATGAAATATGGGAGTTGCTCAGAATCTTTATACCTGACGGCTCAGGTTCTATGAATGTTTGATTTGAAGAATAAAAAAAACTTTTCTCGAGAATTTTTAGTTTGAGGGTTTATTCTCCTTCCTGTTGTTGCCCACTAAATCATTCTGTATAGGTGAATTTCCTCTTTGTCCAATTTGGTTTGGTTGTGGTTTTGATTTATGTGCTGACTCGCTGGGTTTTGCTTTTGCAGCTTGCATAAAATGGACACCTTCCTATTCACTTCTGAATCTGTGAACGAGGGGCACCCCGACAAGCTCTGTGATCAGATTTCTGATGCAGTGCTTGATGCTTGCCTTGAGCAAGACCCCGAGAGCAAGGTTGCTTGTGAGACCTGTGCCAAGACCAACTTGGTCATGGTCTTTGGTGAGATCACCACTAAGGCTAATGTGGACTACGAAAAGATTGTCCGTGACACTTGCAGAAAGATTGGATTTACATCTGCCGAAGTGGGTCTTGATGCTGACAACTGCAAGGTCTTGGTCAACATTGAGCAGCAGAGCCCTGACATTGCCCAGGGTGTTCATGGCAACCTCACCAAGCGCCCTGAGGAGATTGGTGCTGGTGACCAAGGTCACATGTTTGGCTATGCCACTGATGAGACTCCAGAGTTGATGCCCCTCAGCCATGTCCTTGCCACCAAGCTTGGTGCCCGCCTCACTGAGGTCCGCAAGGATGGCACCTGTGCATGGTTGAGACCGGATGGCAAGACCCAAGTCACTGTTGAGTACTACAATGACAATGGTGCCATGGTCCCCGTCCGTGTTCACACTGTTCTCATTTCAACTCAGCATGATGAGACTGTCACCAACGATGAGATTGCTGCCGATTTGAAGGAGCATGTGATCAAGCCTGTCATACCTGAAAAGTACCTGGATGAGAAGACCATCTTCCACTTGAACCCATCTGGCCGGTTTGTAATTGGTGGACCTCATGGTGATGCCGGTCTTACTGGTCGTAAGATCATCATCGATACCTATGGTGGTTGGGGAGCTCACGGAGGTGGTGCCTTCTCTGGAAAGGACCCAACCAAGGTCGACAGAAGTGGTGCTTACGTTGCTAGGCAAGCTGCCAAAAGCATTGTCGCCAACGGCCTTGCTCGTAGGTGCATTGTTCAGATCTCATATGCTATCGGTGTCCCTGAGCCATTATCTGTATTTGTTGACACTTACGGAACTGGCAAGATCCCTGACAAGGAGATCCTCAACATTGTCAAGGAGAACTTTGATTTCAGGCCCGGTATGATTGCCATGAACCTCGACCTTCTGAGGGGCGGCAACAGGTATCTGAAGACTGCTGCATATGGTCACTTTGGTAGGGATGACCCAGACTTCACATGGGAGGTGGTGAAGCCTCTCAAATGGGACAAGCCTCAAGACCAAGAGTAAAAGGACAGGATGAAAGGAGTGAAATTCTATGATTTGCATTGATTAAAATTTGATAAAAAACAAGTGCCCAGGTATCCTATGCAGCTGTAGCTGCTCTCTAACCAAAAACAAAACATCCAATACAGTGGATCAATCTATGTGTTACATTTGTAATTTTTCCTTTTCCCCTTTCTATTATTGGGGTGTTTTCCTTCTGTTTTTGGTTTTTCTCAGTCCATTGGTTTACTTCACTGTGTGAGAGAAACAAAAAATAGGTGTTGGGAATTTTTGTGTCACCAAGTGGCAGCATTTAGGGGGTGCTGCTTTATATAGGTGTAACAGGAGCAAAAAGGGAACAGCTGCTTGCAGCATCCATGTAATTCTCTGTTGTTTGATAGCAATGTTATATTGGTTGAATATCGCTGCCTATGAGTCAGTTTGTATTTTTGTTTCTTACTCCTTTTTAACCTTTGACACAAATTGGTTTCCAATCAATTCTTTTTAGGTAAGGCAGGCGGTAAACCTATAGGCCTTTAACGTAGCAGGTGGAAAATCTTACCTACCTTTGGAAAGTCCTTGAAGGACTGTCTAACTGCTGCCTTTTGTGATTATTTTACGTGACCTGAAGCCTGTTTGTTTTATAGAAGCTTGTTTGTTTTAGAGTGTCCTATTTCTCTTTACCACTCCTACACTTTGTCAAGTCTCATCCGCTCTTTGCTGCTTCTAACCGCTTCTTGGCTACCACTAGTCTAATAGTACAAATTTTTATATTCATATGTATTTTTAGGCGGTACGTCATTATGTTAGGCCATAAAATTGCCCTTATTTCTACTTTCATCTAACTATTTAGTGACATATTTTGGGAGTATAGTGTACAATTGACGTTCTGGTTTAATAATTTATACTACGAAGCGTTTAGCGTATGGTACGTGGTGTAGGGCCCTCCTTGTTTGATATAAAAGAGTTTAAAGTAGGACTAATTTTAAAATTTATTAATCCATGTATGGTACGTGAGATTAGGATTGAGAATAGCTAATATTGGTATTTGATGTGGAATAATCTCGAGTTATCCACGTAAGGTGACACATTAATGTTGAATCGGATCAAATTGGGCCCGACGTCGGTATTCACATTGGTTCTAATGAAGCTCAATTCTCTAAATAAAAGGTAAAATTAAGGTTATTAGTAAAATACTCATTTTACCCATTATTTATATAAGTCCTATAGATATTAACGCACTCATGTATAAAGCTAAATTCACCTTCATTACACAAATACCATAGGAGATGATATACTTTGTTCTCTCTATAATCCATACTTATCTTGAATCAATCTCCCCCAATCTTTATAAAGATTCCATCTTTATTTAAGTATTTTCGAAGTCTGAACTTTCGTACCAAGAAGTCAATCTTTTTAAAAATCGAGTCTTTACCCATCCTTCATTCCCTCTTCCGACTTAGACATCGGAGGGCGTTCCCGAGATCCAACCCTCGGGATATGCCTTTCTGTAGGTTAGGAGCACACCAAGCTGAACACGTGACCGTCCGAACCTCTCGGGAGCGTAAGACCACTTCTCCAACTCTTCAAACAAATCATCATCTAAGTTTCTTAAAAACAGTATTAATAGCTCCAATTAAATTTCTAATCGCAAAATCATCTCTCCCCGTTGGAAATAGTGGGAATGTACGACTTCTGTTCTCAATTTCAATTTCTAATTCATTCCCATTTTCATATGTCAAACATGGAAATTATAATATCTTATTCTCTATTACTATTCCAATTGTTGTAATACTACATACAAAACTACAAACGCGGGTTGCAAATAGGCCCCTAATACTAAGTAGTCATGTCTATAGAATCAAGAGCTATAGTGTGGTTAGTTATCGTTATTTTATTCTTCTGTATGATATATAGTTACACCAAGAGCTTATTCCAAGTTATATAAAAATTATCATCTATCTTTATTTTTTGTTCATTTCCTTTTGTTTATGTTCGTTTTTGTTTATGTTCGTTTTTGTTTATGTTCATTTCTTTTGTTTTCTGTTACTCATTTATATTTGTTTCTGTTTGTTTTTGTTCTTTTTTATTCGTTTTTATTTTTATTTTTGTGTAATATTTAGAATATTTGAATAATAATAATATGTACCCTGGTGGGGGTAGATACCAATAACATTAATGCTTTGTAATTTGAGGCTATTTATTCTATATACTAGGATGATACTCCTTGCTATGCAAGGGCATTAATTAAATTTTTAATAATTTAATAATTTTTTAATTTAATAATTTTTAATTAATTTATAACAACAACAATAATTATAAGTTAAAAAATAGTTATTTTTTAAATAATAATAATAAATTGATATATAAGATTATATAATTTATTATAAACAGTAAATAGATATGTCTCTTTATTTTTTCTATTTTGATTAATATATTTTTTATTCTTAATATTCATTATATTTAATATTAATGTGAATAGTCTCAACATTAAATTGAATTAAAATTTTATTTAATCTACCTATTTAGCATCCTGTGTGACATCCTACATGTCGTTCATACGTTGTTTCAATTCAACTTTTAATATATATATATATGTATATATATATATATAAAATAAAAACGAATAGAAAAGAACAAAAACAAACAAAAACAAACATAAATGAGTAACAGAAAACAAAAGAAATGAACATAAATAAAAACGAACAGAAACAAAAGGAAATGAACTAAAAACAAAGATATATGATAATTTTTATGTAATTTCGAATAAACTCTTGGGGTAACTATATATATATATATATATATATATATATATAGGGAGGGTTCAAGTGAGCCCTCTCCTTTAGGTGAGCTCACCTATTAGGTGAGCACTTTTAATCTCAACCATTGAATTTTAATTTAATGGCTGAGATTAAAAGAGGAAATTTTCATTTTTAAAAAAAAAAATTTTTTTTTCCTCGGGAGGGGGAGGACTGGAAAATCATCGTCATTTTCCATCCTCTCCAGCCCTCCCAAGTACTCTCTCTCTTTCTCTCTCTAACTCTCGCTCTCGCTCTCCGGGTTGCGAAAAGAGTCCCGCCGGCGTCTACCTCCGGCCGGCAGCCTCTGTCGCCTGAATTCCCGACATTGCCTCTCCGGCCGGTAGCCTATCTCTCGCTGCCCTCCTTTCTCTCTCTTGCTGCTTCAGTTGAACGCCATCGCCCTCTCTCTCGCTGCTCCAGTCGCCGACCCCGAGTCCCATCCCTCTCTCTCTCGTTGCCGACGCCGGCGTGATTTCTCAATAGTCGCTGACCCCCTCCCTCTCTCTTTGTCGTCGCTAACCCCCGAGCCCCCTCGCTCTCTCTCTGTCGTCGCTCACCGCCGGCGCCAATACCTGATCTCGCTCTCTCTCGTTGCTCACCGTCGGCGTCCAATACCCCGACCTCGCTCTCTTTCTCTCGTTGCTGACCGCCGGCATCCAATACCCGAGCTTGCTCTCTCTCTCTCTCACTTTGGTGGCTCTCAAAATCGAATTGGGGAAGACAAAATTGCAGGTATCCACTTTTTTTTTCTTGTGTATTTTCTGGGTTGATTAATGTTGGTTTGTAACAATGTTTTGGGGTTAAAATTAACTGAAATTGGTTTTGTAATGGTTGATTGAATGGAGTTGGACCTGAAATTGTTGTAGATTTGGTGTGCTTTGTTCGAAATCATTTGAACTTCTGCTTGCAAAAATGGAGGTTGCTTTCTGAAATTTACATTTCTCTTGGCCTTACATCTCATAAGTAGTAAACATCAACCGATGTAAATCTGGCTATCCTATGTGAATTTGCTGATCCTTTGTTGCCTGGCTTGGAGACTGTCTCGTGCCTGGTTTTGTAATGGATTCTCACTTAGCATATGCTCGGTTAATGGATTAAGGCATATTTGACAAGGAAGCTTCACATTTTACCTAATTTACTTTCCAAAGTCTTGATATTAGTGGATAGAATGATATCAGCTAGACCTAGTGTCTTGTTCATTGAATTTTCTGAATGCTTAGATTTCTTTCAAGAATGTGATTATTAGGAGGCTGAACAGAAAATCATTGGAAATCTTTTCATTAACCACATAGACTTCTTTTAACATATTTACAAGGGTCAAAGAGCCAAAGTGTGAGATCGCCTATGTGAATATACTGAACCTCATTTTGGGTCCAATCTTTTCTATTTTGCATCTTGGTGGGGGTGTTGGATAAGATGGCTGTTCACTTGTACCCAATGATTGAGTCATAGGTTGCGACAAGAGTAGTAGCATGCCATTATCGAGGAAAATTAATTTGTGAGGCGACTTTGCTATGCCACATCAAGCTGATAAATTGATAATGAACAGCTACAACTTCGACCTGTAATAGACATGCTTTTCTAGTTAGAGAAAAAAGTCTCATCAGTAATCACATTTCCTTAGGCCCCGCAAAGTGGAATACGAGTATGCTAACATTGAGGAGATCTGTACAATAAAGAATGCTCTAGACTACTCAAATTTCACTAAATTTCATTTGCTAGTTACTAAACTCTGCAGCTAATTATATTATTTTTTTGTTTTGGTAGAACTCCCGGCAGGCTGCTCGAGGAGCAGCGCTGGCAGCATCTGTCAACCTGCCTATTCAGGGCAATGCGCTATCTGATGCCTTTGTGGGCTTTACAGGAAGGAGGATGTTAAGTGTATGTATTCTATATTCAATGCGGCCTCTTTTTGCGGGGTAGAATACACTATAACAAGTTTACTTAGAATTTGAAAGTGTATACGTACAGGAACATGGGTTTGAGCACAATGCTTTCGGTCGGTGGTTGGGATGGCTAATGGCTGCTATCTACATGGGTGGCCGAATTCCTCAAATTATCTTGAATGTGAGTTACCCCCTCTCTCAATAACACCATCGCTAATACAGCCTATGTTGGAAGGTCTGGCCTTGTTTTCTCATCTATTGCCTTTCTTCTAAACCTATGTTCCGTCTTGTGCTAAAATTACGAGTATGGGCAAATACAGCACAGTGGTGAGAACTACAGAATGGGAAAAGATCAGAGCTAACACTTATGGACATGAGCTAAGGAGAAATTAGTATCTTGAAAAAATTGATCAGATTAAAACCCCTATTTCTTTTTCATTTAAAAGCACTCCAACTTCAGGGATTTGTGTTAGTCACATCATGGAATGATGGCTTCCTTGTTTCGATCTTCTTATTAAGTGGGTTCTTTTGATACGGTATTCTTCATATGTCTGTCAACTTAGACACTTTCAGAGTTTATGCCACAGTGAGAATGGATGAACACTACTTGCTTTTTCATTTAACACAAAAGTCAAAACGATTGTTGCAACTCTCTTGCTTTTACATTTAACACACATGTTTATGAAACCTTGGACGCCTATTAGCTCAATTGGTAGAGCATTTGTGTTATTACACAAAAGATGTGGGTTCAAATCCCACATAGGCTGAAAACAAAACTAAAACATGCTTAAAAGTTGACCGAATAAGTGCAGTTGCTAGCAAGTTCAGTCTAGGATAGAACAAGTGCCGTTGCTAGCAAGACATGCGCGTAAAAGTTGAAAGAAGTTTATTTTTGAGCAGCCAGGGCTACATACACACCTAAAAATGAAGTTAGAAGGTTATACCATAGAGGAAAGAGTAGTAAAAGCAAGAGTTTCGATTTTAGCATAATGAGTTCCTAATTTTCAGCAGAATTTTTTATTTTTCAGATATTTTTTCCATTTATTGGTATGTAATATTTGAGGTAGTTTTTAGTTATATTTTACACATCTTATGATGGATATGCCCTCCAATTGATCGAATAAGTGCAGTTGCTAGCAAGTTCAGTCTAGGATAGAACAAGTGCCGTTGCTAGCAAGACATGCGCGTAAAAGTTGAAAGAAGTTTATTTTTGAGCAGCCAGGGCTACACACACACCTAAAAATGAAGTTAGAAGGTTATACCATAGAGGAAAGAGTAGTAAAAGTAAGAGTTTCGATTTTAGCATAATGAGTTCCTAATTTTCAGCAAATTTTTTATTTTTCAGATATTTTTTCCATTTATTGGTATGTAATATTTGAGGTAGTTTTTAGTTATATTTTACACATCTTATGATGGATATGCCCTCCAATTGATCGAATAAGTGCAGTTACTAGCAAGTTCAGTCTTGGAAGACATGGTTCCCATATGCATACAAATCCAAATAAACTTGAGAGGTACAAGAAAAATTCAATAACAAAGACTTCAACCTCTTCCATTAATTATCACCAACCAAGTCAATTAGAAAGACATCAACCTTTTACGAAGATGTTTCAAAACCTAAGACAAGCATGTTCCTACTACAAAACAACAACAACATTACATCAAATGTAAAATGTGCACATAAGCTTGTTCCCACTTGAAAGATGCACTTCCACGTTTTTTCCAACATCTTCAAAGCATGTTCTCACTTGAAAATTCCACTTCCACGCATTATCCAACATCTTCCACCTAAAATATAAAAAAACAAAAATAAAATACTACAATTAGACCATGACAAAGCTAATCCAATTACAAATAATATAAGAAATTTTTACCTTTATAAGTTCTTTGAAGGACAATTTCGGCTGTCATGGTAGGCTTGTTGTCCACAAGCTTTACAAAGTCTTAACCTCTTGGCTTGTTGCTCCATTGCTTTCTCTTTTCCACCTTTAATTCGTTTACCACTTCCTTTCGTATTGCATTGCTTAGGTGGGAGAATGTCGATTTGATCGGGAGCACTTGATCCAATAAATGACTCCAACTCACTTATTTTGCTCTCACTTGTACTTCCCTTCAACTCCTTCACTTCTTTTAAAATACATTGAATTCTTTTGCCAACAAGGTTGAGGATTTCCGTGTCTCTTCCGGCGAGTTGCATACAATCTAAAAATTTACTAAAGAATATGATACAAAAATTTCCGTGTCTCTTCCTTCACTTCTTTTAAAATAAATGTGGATTTGTGAAATTACTAAAGAATCGATTTTCACTTTCAGATCTTGATGTGGTTCTCAATACTTCACCCAAAAACAAATCCCTAAAATAGGCAGGTATCCACATATCTCGAATATGATACAAATGCGACAACCATGAATTATTATGCAAATCAAAATCTCGAATAACTGTTTGCCACCCTTGTTCAAATTCTATAGGAGTCTCTGAATTGTAGACACATGATTTGAATCGTGCAAGAAAGTCACTGTTACTATTCAAAGAACATCCCACCTTCTCAGATAGTTTTCTCATAATATGCCAGATGCAAAATCGATGAACAGTCATTGGAAAATTTTCTTTTATTGCTACTTTCATTGCAGGATCTTGATCAGTAATAAGACAAACAGGCATCTGACCCCCATTGCATCTAAAAACTTGTCAAACAACCACATAAATGATTCCGCTTTCTCATCCCCCAAGAATGCAGCCCCAAATGTAACACACAACCTATGATTATCCAACCCAGTGAAAGGGGCAAATATCATTTTGTATCTATTAGTATCATATGTTGTATCAAAAGAGACCACATCACCATATAATGAATAATTAAGTCTTGCAATGGCATCTGCCCAAAACACATGTTTAAGTGTACCATCAACATCCAACTCGTAGGCAAAATAAAATGATGGATGAACCTCCTGCTTCCTCTTAAAATTCTCAATAAACATTTGAGCATCAGAATCTTTGATAAATGCTTTCAAGTCTCTTTGAAAGTTTTTCAAGTCTTGTTTACTACATCCAACATTTTCAAAGCTACCAACTTGCTCTTTAATAATGCGATGAGCTTTAGAAGGTCCAATATTAGCACGAGTAAGCGACTTGAATAAAGTCCTATGCACACTATTTACAACTCTATTAGACTTTAGCATATGATGCTTCTTAGGAGTTGCAAGTAAATGTGTATGACCTTCATGAAATCTGAAAATTACATATGCACCAGTACTTGTTTTTTTGAAACCAATCATTGCATTACAACCCTCTCTAGTCAACTTCACTTTCCGATTAGGGTTCACATTCGTTGATGTTTGCCTAAATCCTTGTTTAGAGCAAATAAAATACTGATGTGAGTGGACACCTTCTTTAGTCTTCTTAGATCTTGATTTACGTACACTAAAATCAACATGATGAGCATAAGATTTATAGAATTTCTCACATTCTTCGATGTTGGCAAACTCTAATCCCTCTTTTGGTTTGAACTCCTCTTCACAACAAGGTATCCACTCCTTTGCAATATGTGTAGGACTTTTGAACTTTTGAGGTGTTTGAAGCTCATCTTGAGTATCTTCCCCTGCATATAATTAAGTACTCATCAGATTTCAAAATTTACAAAATGGGCAATGAACCTTGGATTAGCAACAAAAGAGAAATTTCAGCATATTGCGCACAAATATTATCTAATGATAGTTTAGCTTAGTTGAAGAACACAACCTACACATGAGCATTCCACTTTTATTCTACAATCTCTGAGTTTCAAATTGACTAAAAGAGACTGTTGATTCAGTATACATGTTTACTAACTGTACAACTTGTTTTTCAACTAGTATGGGTGATACTTATTGGGGGTTATTTGCCCTTATAGTCCAATCTCTTGCAGCAAATCTTGGTCTATGAACAAGTAAGCCTAATGATCTCATCTGAATCAATTATTACAACAAGTTTACTCACAATGTCTAATTTATCATATGATTCTGGAATTTACAAGGCAAACACTTGTCAGAACTGTACTTCTCCTTGGACTCCACCGATATGGGTTAATCCTGCTTCCTACTCTTGCTTTCAGATTTTACCTCAAGAAGTTCCTCCAAACAAGCACTAAGATTTTGAACTGTTTTGGGGTTAATGTAGATGAGGAAGTTGGAGATGGTGATAGCTATTTTAGTTGACAAATTGCACATAAATATTAACTAATCAAAATTCATCAAAACTTAGATTAACAATTACCATTTACGGTTCCGACGGTGGAGGGGGACGCCAGGGAGGACGGAGGCTGACCGAGGCAGGAAGGCAGCTTGTTGGGGCTGGCCGAGGCTGCGTCTGGGCAGCCGACAACTTCGACGTTTGATTCCATGGTTGATTATGGAGCTGGACGACGGACAGTACTGAAGAACAAGAAGAACCAGAAAGCAGAGGGAGAGGGAATGTCGGGGATTCAGGCGACAAAGGCTACCGGCCGGAGGAAGACCCTGGCGGGACTATTGTCCGCAACCCAGAGAGCGAGAGCGAGAGTTAGAGAGAGAGAGAGAGCGCTTGGGAAGGCAGCGAGAGATAGGCTACCGGCCGGAGAGGCAATGTCAGGGATTCAGGCGACAGAGGCTACCGGTCGGAGGTAGACGCCGGCGGGACTCTTTCTCGCAACCCAGAGAGCGAGAGCGAGAGTTAGAGAGAGAGAGAGAGTGCTTGGGAGGGCCGGAGAGGATGGAAAATGACGATGATTTTCCAGTCCTCCCCTCCCAGGAAATTTTTTTTTTTAAAATGAAATTTTCCTCTTTTAATCTCAGCCATTAAATTAAAATTCAATGGTTGAGATTAAAAGTGCTCACCTAATAGGTGAGCTCACCTAAAGGGGAGGGCTCACTTGAACCCTCCCCTATATATATATATATATATATATACACCGTCACCACATGTACTGAGTTCCATAGTGGAAAAGGGCGATGGAATGCAGGAAGCCAAGCCACCTGAAAAATCACTTGACTTATGTTTACAAGTTACAACCTATGCTAAAGATGAATTGGGTGTTTGGATTAATGATAAGATAGATATCCAACATAAATTTGTGGAAGATTTTTCACAAATGTTTAAATCCCAGCAGGGAGGTAATAGGTCATCACTTACTTTAGACCTGCCAACCGTTCTTTCTAATGAGGATAATAGTCACCTTATCCTCCCGACTATTCCATCTGAAATTAAGACTGTTGTTTTTCAAATGAATACAGTTAAAACTCTAGGACCATATTGTTTTGGGGCAGTTTCTTTTAGCAACATTGGGACACCATTGGTAATGACATTACTTCTTGTATAATGGATTTTTTCACTACGGAAAATTATTGAAAGAGGTTAACCATACCTTCATTGCATTAATTCCAAAAATTTCAAGTCTTTCCTTTACCTCTCAGGTCAGACCAATTAACTTATGTAATAGTATTTATAAGATTATTTCAAAGGTGATGGTTAATAGATTGAGACTGATTCTGAAAAGAATTGTCAGTCCTTTTCAGAGTGCATTTGTGCCGGGTAGGGATATTCATGATAATATTCTATTATCAAATAAAATTATTAACAAATTTAGTGATGTTAAAGGAAAACAGGCTTACGTAGAGCTCTAGTTGGATATCGAAAAGGCTTATGACATAATTGAATGTGATTTTATTTTAACTTGTCTTAAAGAATTAGGTTTCCATCATGTTTGGATAAATTGGATACGTGAATCTCTTGGTTTCTTTCGCCCTTCGCGAGGACTTAGGCAAGAAGATCTGGTATCTCCCTATGTGTTTATGTTATGCATGGATGTTTTGGCATATATAGATTACAGCTAGCTGCTTTGAAACCTAAATTAGGGATTGGTATAAAATTAGTCCACAAGCACAGAAAATTCCCTATCTATCGTTTGCTAATGATAGTCTCCTTTTCTGTAAAAGGAACTCTGAGACGTGCTTGAAGCTACATAACATTATGAATAATTTTTACAACCAATCAGGATAGCTTATTAATTTTCACAAGTCGGCACTGGTTTTCTCTAGGACTACTATGGCCGCCATAAAAACTCCGTTTCTTCGGTCTTTAACATCCCCCATACTGATTCTCTGGGTAAGTATCTTGGATGCCCTATTTTTAGTGGGATCCCCCATACTCCTTATTTGATGACATATTAAAAAGGAAGATTCTAAGCTATAGAATTGAAAAGCTAACTCACTTTCTAAGGTAGTAAGGGTTGTACTTATTCAGTCTAATCTTGATTCTCTTCCTGCGCATATTATACAGAGCTTTAAGCTACTGAAGAGCATTACTAGCTCACTTGACAAAATTAATCGGGATTTTTTGGAAAAAATCTGATGAGGTCAAAAGGCTACCAATGGTGGTGTGGGATAAGGTTTGTAGTCCTAAAAAGTTTGGGAGGACTAGACCTTAGGAAAATTGAAGCAGTTAATCAAGTCTTCTTATGTAAACTTGTGTGGAAATATTTATTTGAGGAGGATAATTTCTGGGGAAAAATCATGAGAGCCAAGTATCCTCTAACTGAGGATTTATTTGCAAGGAAAGTCAAGGCGACAAATTTTTGGGTCTGGAAGTGTTTGTTAAGAGAAATGGAACTTTTCAAAAGGAGTTTACGTTGGAAAATAGGTAATGGAAAGAAGGCGAAGTTCTGGTTGAATAATTGGAGTGGTAATTTTAATTTGTTGGAATATCATGACAACAACTTTTCAAATATTCCTCCCTTGGATGCTATAGTTAGTGATTCCATCACCTTAGAGAAAAAATGGGATCTGGTTCATCTTAGCGGGTGTTTGGTTGGAGGTTTGGGAATGTAATTTGATATGTTTAGATATCAAGTTTGCATAACATGTGTTTGGTTGAACTTTTAAGGAATGAGATTTATTTTTAGGGGTATTAAATCCCCCTCAAATCCAAAGATTTTGATTCCTCCCATTTTTTAGATGTATCAAATCTCATTTCTCCAAGGAATCAGATTTTCTTTTTTCTGAAAAAAAAATATTCATGAAATTCCATTTTCTTCCAATTTTCATTAAATCCCAATTATTAATAAAATGTTTATGCTTATTTTGATTTTATGATATGTCATTTAAATTTTTCAAATGTTACGTGAGTAATAAAGTTTATATAGAAAATGTCACTTTTATACATAGATGAAGGTTAACATGAATCTTATTTGCTAATTTTAATTAGAACACGTTATGAAACTATTTTGAAATAAAGCTTATTATGAAGTTCATTTGTTGTTATTTAAATTTTGTTGTCATATTTTTTTTTGTTACAATGGTATATAATTTTGGTCTGTAAATTTGATAAAAAAATAAAGGATTAATTAAAGATAATAAATACAATTTATTTAAAAAATGAAGGTTTAAAATTGATTCTTCACATTTACAAGAAAAAACAAATTTTAGTTTAGGAAAATGTATTAAAAAATAGTTTTGATTTCATTCCATAACTAAACCAAAAACTAGAAATAAAGTTCTGATTTCATTCTTGATATGAATCAAACATTTAATTTCATGAATCAATTCTCGTTCCATTCTTCTCAGATTTCAGGTTTCATTTTATTCCATTCCAGTGTTAGTGAACTAAACAGCCCCTTAATACTTTTCTTCGTAATGATATTTGTCAAGTTATTAAGACTATTCCTCTCCCTTCTGATGAAATTAAGGACACCGTCTGCTGGGGTTTATCTAGTAGCGGAAAGTTTACGACTAAGTCTGCCACTTGGAATGCCCATAATATTTCCATTAACTCACCATTGTGGGATTTTGCCTGAATTTGGAATATGGATTTGATGATTAAGTTGAAAATGTTTCTGTGGCAAATTGGTCATAATGCTTTACCTACACGGGGATAATCTGGCTAAAAGAAAGTTGAATATTGACACTATTTGTCCACTATGTCAGGTTCATTGTGAGTCAATTAACCATCTTTTTCACAATACACTTGTGTCATGGATACCCGGGACATAACTTTTCGACATAAATGGTAGAGGTGAATTTAAGCCAATTGTAGAATCCCCTCTAAATTGTTTTATCTATTTATTCAGAAAGCTGAATGTAACGCCCCGACCCTTGGGTATGGACGTCACATCGCCAGGACCCTCTTCGAGGATCCTTAAGGCTGATCTAGGGAACAACTTGGCAAACATAACCTGTTTGCTAAACTATTGGAAGTTGAGATAGAAACCCTTTTTTTTTTCGATAGACAAGGTACGATGAGTCTTGAGCCCACATGACTTCAGGTTAAAACTTTTGGGTATATACAACCTTACACCATAAAACAAAGTACAATAATAACGGAGTTTTGGTACGGACCATCGAGGCCAAATCAGAGCGTCTACAAATGCCAATCTACATCTACCTACAAACATGCCCGATTATCAAATAAGCCTTACATATCATGCTCAAAAGCATACACAATTAAACGTAAGTAATCAATGCATTAAAGTTCCTTTTAGCTAAAAGGACATCAAAACGGCCTCCAAAATGATAACATTTTCCAAGAACCTTACTGTTGCTCTGGATCTGAAAAGATGAAAAAGTAGGGGAATGAGCAACCACAACTCAATGGGGGTCCTTCGCCTCCCAAAAACCAAAATAACTTTGCATGCATACATATATATAAATATAATAGCAATCAATACATAATGACCATAATATTAGTAATCAAGTCGCATCATAAAGATAATTTTACCTTACTCCAACCTTAATCGAATGGGAAAACCATAATGCATTAGAACTCAAGTGAACCACATTTTCTTCATAGATATGACCACTCAATTCCCAATCTGGAACTTAGCTTAATTTCATCATCTTTAATTTCTTTGGGCAAAATCTAGTACCCTAGTAGTCAAATGACGCTTGTAAGCCGACCTAACGTACCATGGTATTGGGATTCGGAACCACTCACACGTGTGTATAAGTTTCCTATCCGGGAAGACTTGTAATCTAGGAGTGAAAGCCGCTGCCCTCAGGTCGGAATAATTCACCTTCCTAGATTTTGTATTTCGACGCCTATGAGCCGACCCAACGTACCACGGTACAAGGATTCAGAACCACTCATGCGTATACCCAAGTTTACTACCTGGAAGGACTCGTAACCTAAGAATGAAAGCCACTACCCGTGGGTCGGAATATGTCACCTTCCTAGACTTGGTATTTCGACGCCTGTGAGCCGATCCAATGTACGACAGTACAGGGATTCGGAAACACTCAAGCGTATACTCAACTTTCCTATTCGGGAGGACTCGTAATCTAGGAGTGAAAGCTGCTGCCCTCAGTTCGGAATAAATCACCTTCCTAAATTTCGTATTTTGACGCCTGTGAGGCGACCCAAGGTACCACCGTATTGGGACTCGGAACCACTCATGCGTATACCCAAGTTTACTACCCGGAAGACTCATGATCTAGGAGTCAAAGCCGCTACCCGTACGCCAGAATATCATCTCATGTCACCTTCCTAAATTTCAGTACCGGTAAAGTGCTCAAATCCAAGAAATCAACTTCCCATTTTACATTATGATTGTTATATCTATCATTTATTCACATATGTATTTAGTAAATTGTTTTATGAGGGCCAAAGCCATACTTCAAGTCTTAGACTCGCTTCTTGACACAAAATACAAGTTTACAAGTATCACGGGACAAAGCCCTCAGGTTGTGAAGGTCCAAAGTTGCTTTGGAGGCATCCAAGGACCTTCCCATGGTAAGTGGATGTCAATGGTTGGCTGTAGAGGTCATCAAAGGCCTTCCCACGGTTAGTGGGGACTTCTGGTGGCCACCAGGGGCTACACTACAGCCTGTGGGAGCACCGGTGGTGGGTGTTTTGGGTCAATTAAATTGCTGCTGGCCACCACGGTCTACCCCACAGCCTGTGGGGGCACCCCTGGTGGGTGGCAGTGACTCCAAAACTCCATTTTCTTATCTTCTACCTATTTTATCTTTGTAGGATGTCTAAGTGTCATATTAGCTTAATAAAACCCATTAAAATGCACATGCAAGATACATACTTTTCATACCAAGTTTTGGATAAACATACATTTCCGATCATCGATTCCCAAGAGCATTATACTAAGTATATTCTCTAACAAATGTCAAACCCAAACCTCAACAAAACCACAATTTCACAAAGATTTAAACATAATTGATACACTTCCATCTTCATGCCTGAAATTATAGCAACAAAAGAGCAGCACAACCAAGTACATGATGATGATCGTGTTTATACTCCTTTTTCCTCTCTAACATCCTCCTATCATATTTATATCAATGAACCACTCCAAAACACATGCATGCAACAATTTCTTGAAGTTTTGAGCATTCAAGGTTGGTCTACAAGTACACTTATGAAATTTATTTTGTTTGGAAAGTAATATATATTGGGGAGAAGAAGGAAACCCACCTTAATTATGATTGGTGTTTAAGTCCTTGATAGTTGTATTCTTGGACCTTCCTTCTATTTTCCTACCTTTGTTCTTACCTCTATGCTTAATGAAAGTGCTTAAAGATGGAGGAGTTGAAGCTTGGACCAAGGGAGGTTGAAGCAAAATGTCTCATTTGATTTCCCTTCCTCTCTATCTCTTTCTCTCTTCTCTCCTCCCTCTATTTGGAGTTGCTGGATTTCCTTTTCCACAGAAAATGAGCCAACCCCTTTGGTTGAAGCCTCACCTTTGATTTATGTATCAGATTTGGAGGGTTGCAATTATTATTTGGAGTAAGGAGTAGATGAGTGTATCAGATTTGAGGAGGGGAGTGGTGTTGCAATGATGGTTGGAGCATGGTGATAGAGGTGGAGTGCAGCAATAGACAAAGGTGAAAGGAGAAGCAATCAGATTTTTTTTTGTCTAAATGCTGAGGTTTTGGAATCAAAAGAAATATGTTTTGGATGTTTAGACATTAGAAAGATAATCATGCTTTAATATTTATTTAATCCAAGCAACTAGCAACCCAAATGAATATTTTCTAAGCTTACTCCTAATATTATTCCCAACTAAGTTAGCCGTTAACTAACAAATTTGTAAATAAACATATATATATAAGCTAACTAGCACATTATGAATTTTATTATAACCAACTATTAAATTAAGTCTCTTAGAGAATAAATCATATATATTAATCAAATATATATTTTTTCTTAATATTTTTTAGGGCGTTACACTTAATAAACCAACTCAGATGCTACGATTGATTCATTTGTTATAGGGTATTTGGAAGAGCATAAATGATAAAGTTTTCAACAATGGATCTTTCAATTCCATTGCTACGATTCTACGAGTCAAATCTTCTTGGGCTGAATGGCGATCTAGGAACAACTTAGATCAACATTTCAACCCATCCTCATCTTCCCCCTCACTATGTGTCGACACTTCTAATCATCTTATTTGTTGGCACAAACCACCTTGAGGATTTATCAAAGTCAACTTCAACGGTTCGAGGTTTTCTTCAGCGGTAGTGGGAGGTTTCGTGATTAGAAGTTGGGATGACAGGTTTCTACAAGCTGGAACAATAAACTTAGGGTAAGCCTCGATTCTTTTAGCAGAGGCTACTGCCATGAGAAATGACATAAAAGCAGTAGTTCAAGCGGAGTTTCGTTCTATCATTTTGGAAGGAGATAATCAAAAGGTCATTAAATCAATTAAAGGAGAAATTTAGGTTCCTTGGGAAATCCAGACACTTATTAAAAACATTCGTTGTTTTCTTCGGAGGTGTAATCACCTTTTTTTTTGTCATACATATAGAGAAGGGAATCGGGTTGCAGATTGGGTGACCAAGTTTGGTCTTTGTATTTTTCTACTTTAGTTTAGTTTTATTTTTCCTCTTTTTCTTTCTATTCATTTTAATGGAGGATAACTTACGTAGAACCTTTATGAGAAGGGCTATCTATTAGTTGCTGTACTTACCTTTAAAAAAAAAAAGTTACAACCTATGCTAAGGTGAAGCATTTCACTTGACGAATTTATCACATACTTTCACTTGACAACATAAAATATGAACCAAAAGGAATTGATTTTCTATTTACGTTTTTATAGAATTCTCTACTACAATAATTTGTTAAAGAGTAGTTACTTGATACAAAGCCTGCTTTTATGTGGTATGGGAAAATTAAGATATATATAGTTTTGTTTCTACTAGTGTCATATCCAAGGAATTTAATTATTTTTTTAATTTTAATTTTATTAATATAAATGAATAATAAAATGTATAATTTTAAAATTAGGTGATAATTTTATAATAATATAGTTATTATTTTTATATAATTTTTAAAATTTTATTTGTTTTCATATCAATTATATTTACTACTTTCAAAAATTTTCTATTATGTAAGACCTTTTATTTTTATTTTTGATAGAGAAATAAATATATTTTAAATATTAATTAATTTAATAATAATTATATTACAATCATACTAATTACTTTATATATATAATTAAATTTTTTTAAACTATAATATTGTATTAATTCAATCTAAGATGAACATTTATGTAGTCAAATATCCTATGTGGTTATTGCATATGTCATTTTATGTGTTACTCATATAGTCATATGTTTTTTTGTTTGGAACCGACACTTATATATTGATTATATCCCATTTTTTTAAATTATGAAAATGTATACTAATGCATATATAGAAGGACAATGTTTGAATATGAACAAATTTATTTTTGGATCAATACAATCAATTAATTCATGGTATATAATTAATAATTTTATATAAATCAATTAATTAAAATATAATTGAATGTATTGTTTACATAAACATAATATTTATGAGGCATTGCCATATAAATATCATACGTGTCACTCATGTGGAGCTCCTACCCAATTTTTAATATATATATAATAATAAGTATTTTTATAGGTAAAAAAATTAATGTGAAAAAGAGTACTTAATTAAACTAAAGAATACAAAATATTTGGATGGATTTCCTTGTAACTTTAAATTGAGCTAGTTATTATATCGTTTTTTCAAAGTACATTAATGATAAACAAATATTTAGATGGACTGGTTTCATACTCATTGACTCATCTTTACCAAAAAAGAGAGCAAAAGTAATGAAGAATACACGTCTAGTTTGACCTCTCTTAAGTTACACTAGTTATACATTATGCATTTGATCCCAAAAAAAACAAAGTTATACATCATCCAATTTGACGTGTTTTATTTTTACATGAACAACCGATTTATGATATGTTCTACCCTGTAGGAGACAATATGATCATACTCGCAAGTTGTTTTCAGTGGATTTTTCACGATTTATATATATTTACGATTTTATATTATTCAATTTTACTATTATAGCTCACTAGTTTAAATCATGATAAATTTTTAAATAAAACTGTTTTATGTAAGAGTTATTATAAGAGGGATTTCTCTGAGGGTGACTTTTTTAAAAATCTTAAGATCACTAATAATATATTTTAAAATGACTTTTTAATTTAATAGTGACTGATAATTTATTTCGTAGTGATTTTTATTATAGTAACTCTTAATGAAATACTTATTCGCCCTAACTACTTTTAATAGTCATCATAAAGATGTTCGTTTTAAAGTGGTGCATGTGGCTTTCACATTGCCACAATGGGAATGAGTGTGAGAAGCGACGGTAACTTTTCATCTTCAGCCTGTCTTCTATTCATAGGCGTATCACACACTTGAGAGAAGAATATGCACCAGAGGGCTTATATTGCTTGACAAGTGAATCATCCCGTGGAGGACTGATCCACCCTTCTAAAAAAATTAAACTATCGATTTAAATGGGCTTGGATTTGAATATTGAGCTAAATCGGGTTGGGGTCGAATCAAAACCAAACTGGTCAACAACCCAGCCCAACAAGATGCCCAAATTGCATAACTTGGTTTTTGACATTTAAGCAGCTTGGTTTTTCACAAATGCCCCAAATTGCATGAATCCTTAACTAATCAAAAGCTTAAAGAAGCAATATCAAATTGCAATGTTGTGTTGGTCTGAGTCACCTCCTCTGGAAGTTGAGTTTTCCAATAAACAATGCAAAAAGCGATGCAAACACCAGGGGAAACAAAATGAGGACAACAGCAACGATGCCCAAATGATCGTGATGAAATCCAAAGTAGTCCTTCACAAAAGCAGCAACGGTGGTCGGTTTTCCAAAAACATTGATGTTTTGGTGGATATCTCCATACTGGGAAGAAAGCAGACCATTTAGAGTCCAAGATGTTGGGCATATATAGAATAGCCACAGCCACCACTTTGGTATATGCTGCAAGAACAAAGTCATATACCATTAGATCTCTACATTCAACACCATGATGTCTTAGCCTAGTGGTTAAGACTGAGGTACTCCCCTCCCCATTGTAATGTTTGTGAAAATAACTTAAGCAAATAATGGAACAATTATTGCCTATAATGATAAATATACATAAAGGCAATGTTCAAAACAAGTAGCTTACTGGTTGAGGGATCAGAAATCCAGAAAACAGATTGAACATCGAGTAGAAAGCTGAGGATATGATGGCGGCCAGTTGGTAATTTGGTGTCAAAGCCACGAGCATCATACCCATGTAATTGAAGTACAGCAAAGTACAGAACATGGCATAGAAGTACCAGAAGACCTTGTATGCTGACGCGTAGTACCCAATCATTGGGTATGTGATAACTGTGAATATCAAAGTCACAGAAAAAAGATACGGAACTTCAACCGAGACCTGCATGATCAGTAGCTAATCAGTGAATCCAAAAATGAAGGAATGCCATATACAAAGAAGACATTACAAGTGGGAACTAAAACTACAAGGAACTCAGAGAAGATTGAGAGAATCAATTTGGGATGAAGAGAGAAAATCATGCGCATGTAAAAATGAACTTAGTTTCTTACTGAATTTTTAGGTGTGGATAATAATTCATTTTGGCTCAGAAAAGATTCGCCTTCGACGAGATTGAAAATATGAGTATACCTGTGCAAAAGAATACGCCCATGAAGAGTACATCCCTGCAAATCGTTCCCGATAAACAACAGTCCTTTCTGTTGCTACGTAAGGAAGAACATTGGAACAATTGTTTATTCCCAAGAAGATCACAGCGGAAAACATGGAACCAAATATTGTGAACAAACTCTGCTGATTCTCGCTGCCATTTCCAGGAACAATGAATCAAATGGGACAACATATCAGAAATTGATTTAGATTATTATGAACAAATCCTCAATCAAATAATCAGACATAGCAAGTAAAAAGTGAGGAAATCAAACATAATTATGCATCGAAAGGAAACTCTCAAGATCAAGAAAGAAATTTACGTGAAAAACACGTCACAGAAGTTGAACAATACCTATATGGCTATATGACAGCATAGTGGTAGTCGATAACTAATTAATGCCTCTGTAGCTTTCTGTAATTTTAACTTTCATAAATCTATAACGCAGGCGGTAGGCTTAACCAAAAAGAATTTTTTTTTTGGGGGAGGGGGAGGAGAAGGGAAAATAGACATAAATGTAGGGATTTTAAGAAAATAGACAAACTTACAAGTTCTTCCCCTGTTTCCAAAATAACAACCCGAAAATAATAGATGATATAATGGCAAAGATAAGGCGGACCAAATTGTACGAAGGGCTTCTCCAGTACGACAAGTTTTGTTTCCATAGGCAAGATTTGTATTGTTCCCAAACAGATCGTGAGAAGCGGCTGTCAAATTGTAGATCCCTTGAACCAGGAGACGGAGTACTTAGTTCCTGTACTAGCTCTTCATTGTTCCTGAAACCAACAGGATGAGAAGGGAAAAATCGTCAAACCATTTCTACTACATCCCGTGCAAGGAACGCAGCTAAACCAAGCTAAGCTTATGTTTATTCTTTGAGAACCCCTGATCTCAAGCAAGAGTGGTCCTACAATGCCACGGACAAATGAGTCCAAACAAGGCATCATAATGCGCAAGGGAGGTTTTAAGAAAAAGGAAACACAAAAGTTGAAAATTGAAATAATAACTAGGTTTGTATTAAAAAAAAAAAAAAGAGGATGGATTATATGTCTGGGAAACACTTTCTAGTCTGAATTGTAAGAGAACCCTAAATGTTCAAGTTCGAATTGTACGAGAACTCTATTATACAAAGCAACCATGGACTATAACAAGGTTGTTCATGAGCATTCCATCACAATACAGACTTGGCACTGCCTGAAAAACTAGCAAGTCAACCAACCCTTTAACTGAACACTAGGAAGCAGACTGATCCTAAGGTTTCTAGATCCAAGTTACAAAGTTTCATAAGTAGTATTGGATATTTGACCCTGACCCATATTTTTTGGTTGGGTGGGGGTGGAGGATGTATACTTGAGAGTGTTGAACATGTTTTTAACATATGGTAAATGTTATGTCAATGCTACTTCTTTATGAAGTCATTACAATCAATAAATGAGTTTTCTGCTAAATATTCAGAAATTACTTTTGAAGGCTCATCCCACTCCCTCATTACAATGAGTAGGAGCTAACATAAACCTTTTACCATCAGCTCTACCTTCATTTAAAGAGAGTAAGCAGAGGGAAAATACATTCTGAAATTGTAGCGGCTTTCACTACTTGCATATCATAATCCTGGCAGTGAAATAAGATCATATCACTTACTGATATGCAACTGAATTACGGTAAAATTCTGCAAAGTCAATGCCAAGCTCAACTTCAGCTGATGCCGAAGTGACCTCCAACATCCATGTTGCTGGATTGTAATTATCTCGGATTTTGGGCACCCCTGGTATATTCTGTGAGCAATTCCAAAGAGAGAAACCATTGCAAAAAAGATATCAGGCAGCTGCAACCACTATTAAGCTAAAGAGTAGAGAAAGAAAGGGATATTACAAAACTAATCTGACCTGAAAATATTCAATAACCTTGCTTGAATGAAGGCCCAATGGTCCAGAATAGATCATTCGTCCACCAGATTTCAAAAGAATCAACTGCAGTATAAAGATATGCACCTCTTGTCAGAGTCGACAAGAACCCCTTACTTGGAAAGGAGGGAGAGAAAGAGCGCATGTGACAGTAACAGCATGCAGTGCACTTATTTCAGAAGAAAATTTTTGATATATTTGACAAAATGATTTATAAACCTTGAAGGAATCCTATTTATGTTCTCATATATTTCAAACAACATCACAATGAATTCTATTGAGATGAACATAGGTAAAGAAGCCAAAATTAAGAAATGCTCACAGTATCGACGTACAAGTTCATCAGTAAGAACTGAGAATCTAATGCTCATAATTCATATCATACAGAAGTCAAATACTTGTTATTAAGAAACCCATTTAGCAAGGCAAGGTTAGATACATTTTGGCAGTATAGCAAATAACTAGCCCATTTTGGCGGTGTACAGATTGTAGCTGCAAATAATTAGCACAGGAACTGCACATAGTTTGTCAATCTATGTAGGTCATCTTAATGACCTGTTCGCTGGGTAACTAATATAAATTTTAGGATCCCTAATGCTTCAGAAGGTGAGACGAATGGTGGCCTAAATTCAAACAATCACTGCCCCACAGACAAAAAATAGTTGGGCAGCTTCATTAGACATGCTTTTTGATCATCTTGCTTCATGCACTTCTTGTTTGATTGTAGGCTAGATTTATCTTCTCTACCTGTAGCTTTTTTTTTTTTTTTTTTTTTTTTTTTTGTAAGATCTGTCAGCAGCTTATTAGTTATGTTACATGATCCTTCTCTCTGCTTTGACATCAAAATTTCCCAACAATAGTAGGTGGTATCTCACCTCATCAAATGCTTCAAATATGTCAATGCTTGGTTGGTGGATGGTGCAAACAATAGTTCTGCCAGTGGAAACCACATTTTTTACTGCTCTCATAACAATGGCGGCTGCTCTTGCATCAAGACCTGTGGTAGGTTCGTCCATAAATATAATTGACGGGTTGGCCACAAGCTCCACCGCAATAGTGAGCCGCTTACGTTGTTCAGTTGATAGACCGCCTGAACCAGGTATGCCAACCAAGGAATCTTTGACTTCATTGAGTTCAATTGTCTCCAATACTTCATTGACAAATTCCTTTACACACATGAGAAACTGGTTAAATAAAGCTACCCAAGAAAATAAGTAGAACAATAACTTCAACTTTCTTCCCAGTTAATAAAGACATACTGTTTTGGTCTTTGAATCAATATTTTCAGGAAGCCGAAGCCAAGCAGAAAAAATCAAAGATTCCTCAACAGTGATTTGTGGAGAATGTATGTCTGTTTGCTCACAATATCCAGATATCCGAGCAAATGTATCCTGAACCTTTGAATAACCTCCAATGCGAATGTCACCTTTAATAAAGCCACTAGTTTTCCTTCCAGCTAGAACATCTAGAAGGGTAGTCTTCCCAGCTCCGCTGACACCCATCAATGCTGTAAGAACACCAGGCCTAAAAGCACCAGTAATATCATTGAGAAGTCGAAGTGTCTTCTCAGTAAAGCCCCGCTCTTTCATTTCCTGAGATCAGAGAAGAATTAGAAAGAATTGTTGTTGTTGTGAATTTTCTGAACAACTTATTGAAGCATCAAATGCTGGGACATTGGGTTTTCGGATTACCAAAGGAGTATCAATGGAGTATTGCACATTGTGAAACGTCATTGTAAGGGGTTGAAAAGGCAAAACCATGCTGCCTGCCATTATTAACAATTGTTTTAAGGTAATGGACATATAAGTATGAGCACAAAGAGTTGCTATGACGAAAAAGAATTAACTAAAGAAATACTCTTCAAAAGAGAACAGGAAAATCAAGAACAAAATTTCATGCCTTTACTGGGCACTGCACCATTTCTGAGGCCAACAATGTTTGAACTAGTGGTGTTGTTTATATCTTCCCTAGAATCTCCCTGTCCTTGTAACTGAGATAGCTTTTCTCGTGAGATAATCGCAGACGAAGTTCCCGGAGCTAGAAATACAAAGAAGGAGCCACAATTAATAACTCATTACATATTTTTACCTTTTGTTTTGAAAGAAAAAAACAGATAAAATGGTTGTTCTCACCCTTCAAGAAACTCAAGGCTAAAGTATACCCAACATTGGAAAGTACAGAAAACCCAAATAAAGCACCAACTGAAATCCAGTAATAATAATCATCAAACTGGAGTCCACGAGATTGAAGGACGTCTTGCCCAAGTGTTGTGTTCGAGGATTGAGTCTACAGGTAAGAATCAAAATCAGCAAACAATAAATATGATTTGCCAGAAGATACTTTCAGTAAACGGAACAGTAGCAATCTTTAGAGGTTGCCAGACTAACAGTTGCACCCAAGAAGCACAACTTAACGGAGCCATCAACTTAAAGAAGACTGTGCAGTTAGCTACAGCATTACAGTTCATGTAGTCATAAACAAAACAGAAACATGAGCACACTGCTAACCTCTTTTTACCTTTGCTGGAGTAGTTATCTTAGAAACACTAAATGGGAACATAATGCTAGACAATCATCAACAATGCCTAAAATGATCTCTACAGTAGTTTTCTTGAATACATTCTCTAATGATAATTGAATCAGAGGGTTATTTCTGATATTTTACCAGTGAATTGATCCTTTGCTTTAGAAACGCCATTTTAGGCATTGTTGCTCTAGTAAATTAACATTGCTTACAGTTATTGTACCTTTTGCCATCGTGGAGCAAGAAATTCATTAACAGCAAGACCTATCTCCCCATATGTAAGAGGAGCAACCCAAAAGCCCCATTTCAGCCAACCTGGCATAGAAGCTGGAGGCAAAAACAATGTCAGGGAAAATATCACATGATAAGAGCAACTGATTAAGTGAAACACTATTGACTGTCTTACATCTTGGAATTACAAATCCGCTGAATATGAAAACAAACAGTATAAGGATAACAGAAGCAAAAGTAGCAGCAACCATTGTTTGGAAGAGAGCTGCAAAGAACCGGAACAAGGATATTGACGTGAAGTGCACACCAGAGAGCAGAAGGAGCTGGCGAAAGAACCTGCAAAAATGCAGCAGAAGATACATTGTAATCCAATCCAACCTCCATGGTGTGAAGACACAAGATTGAGGTGGTAAGAATCAAAGATAGAACCACTGTTGCATCATCAAACACAGTGCCATCATCAGACACAGTGTACACAGTAAAAAAATTCACCTTCCAGCCTCCGGAGTGTATCCAATGGTATAGTACGTAAGCGCTGTCCAAAAAAAGCAGCCAAAATGGACAGAGGTACTTTCAGAATCGTGGCTGGGATTGCATAGGCCCAAGCTGGATAGAAACAGAGATCTCTCTGTTTGAAGTAAACTGGCAGTCTCATGATAGTCATTGAAACTTCTGGAAATCCATCAACAAGAAGGATGATGAGACCGTAGAACAGAGCCCCCAAATAGTAATTTGCGTGAAGAACATCAATGCTCATCCGAGTCCGTAAAAATACAGTCATAGCTATTAGAGACACAACGACCAACTGCAGTACAAATATTTTTCAAAAAGGTTAGACTGGAATAACATCAAACCCTACAAATGCTAAGGTATTATGTTATATGGTTTTGCCACTCCAAGTCTGGCTTGCATAATTATAAATGTTAAAAGTTGAACTTCACATTTTGGAGGTCATTATCCCTAATTTTAAGTGTTTAATTCCAACGCAAGCATGTTTAAGTGAGACGATAGTTCATGCAATACAGCAGTATTTGGCCATAATGAGTTATAGACATGAAGACGGAAGGAAATCAGAAAGAGCACTAGAAGTAACCTGAGCAAGCTTAAACACATATACAAAAGAGTTCCTCTTCATAAGAAGGAACTCCCTTGACAAACAAGCTTTAAAAAGCTTCCACTTTGGAAGAGAAAACTTGGAGAAGCAGATGGCATCATCATCTTGCTGTCTCTTAACATGTGGACGTGAAATCTCCTCAAATAGAATCTTTCCAATCGAAGATCTCCTGAATTTCTCATGGAATATATCTGCAGAGACATAGCTATAAGGTTCTTCACGACACCAGTACTGTTGCTGATCCTTCCTTGAAATAACCTGTTAAAAATGGCAAAAGAAAGTTTGCTTTGCAAATGTTAATCACTCTCTTTGTTTTGCAAATATTAATCACTCTCTAATGACATGTGAATTATTAGATACAATGTTTGAAGCATTACCTCCTGGAGAAAGTCAGCTACTCCCTTCCTCTGTGGACACCTAAAACCACAGTCCTCGAAAAATTGCAGAATGCAATCACGAGGTCCATGATACACTATTTTCCCTTCAGCCATCAAGATCACATCATCAAAAAGATCAAAAGTTTCTGGAGCAGGCTGAAGAAGTGCAATTAGTGCAGTAGCATCTGTTATATGGACTAGCTGTTGGATACATGAAACAATCTGGAATGCAGTAGAACTATCCAATCCATTTGTTATCTCATCCATGAACAGTGCTTTTGTCGGGCCAACGATCATCTCACCTGTGAATTTCAATCGAAGTATCATTTGTCAGCATGAAGATGCATAATTTTACTTTTTAAGTTTGACATTCAAAGGTTAATGACTTTGTCATAATTCTTTGGCACACCTGTGGTCAATCTTTTCTTTTGGCCGCCTGAAATTCCTCTCCTCATGGCATCTCCCACAATAGTGTCCGCACAGACATCAAGTCCAAGAATCTGCCAAAGAGTGAACAGTCAAAAAATGACTAGTGGCTAAACTAGTTGTCCACAGGTAAAATACAGAAATCAAATACTATGAGTTAGATTTGGTGAGAGAGTTACTTTTAGAATGTAATCTGTCTGCAAGGAACTCTTTAATCCTCCAATAGAAATTGCCTGTTACCCCAAAGAATTAGTCTCGATGAAGACAAATAGACAATTATAGAACACTTACTAACCAGATCATGCTTATTGGAATCTCAAAATGAACACGTAAGGAATATTTGTATCCCCAATTAATTTGGAAGAGACAAGGAAAAACATGAGGGGTTTCCATTACAGATACATTGAAACTCATTATAGCCCTGGCACGGATTTCTCTCCTCTCCCTTTTGCATGGAATCCTCTCCTCTCTCTTTTGCTCTTTATGCTCCATAAATTACACCAACTCCTCTCAGTTTTATTTTCCCATGGTCAAGTATCAGGTTGGAAACAATGGTAAATGTGGTTTACTGTAGTCCACATCAGAACCCCTGGTATCACAATTGCATCGACTATAGCCACAGTAGGAGGGGCACAGACATAACACATTCTTGACCAGCATAGTGTCAGCATTAATCAGAGCATTAACTGCAGAATGTGGAATCCAGAACTGAGATGTAGACCTTTAGTTAGAATACCTTCATGTATGCATCTATATCAGGATCTGGAATAATTCCTTCTGGCTTCTCCCTTCTACAGACCTCAATCATTGTCTCTACAAGGACAATATACTTGCATGACTAATTGACCACGATAAAAGGTCCATCGATGAATCACCAAAGAGCAGTGTGCAAAATTTACCTGCTCGGCTCCCAACACCCTGACAGCGAGCTGAGAAATCAATTGTTTCCCTCACAGTCATCTCAGGGATGTGCAGATCCTGCTGGCTTATATAAGCAGAAGTTTTCTGTGGAATGAATTCTTCCAGTTTGTATCCATTGTATTCAATATCTCCTTTAATCTGAAATTCATAAGAAAGAGAATTTACAGAAGCTGGAATTAATCGTTTATGAAATACAAAATTCTAATTGAGTGCACAATAAAGCATAACACTCCCCTCTTTTTAAGCCCTCTAAGATAGCTACAATTCAAAAGCAGCAGAATGCATTTCTGCTGAGGAATCAGGTGAAGGTTTATACACTTGTGACACTAATTTAACTAACTTCACATATCAAAAACCAAAATTCAGTGAACTATCCAACAAAGAATTCACACTAGGGCCTTATTGAAGCTGGTAAGAGAACAAGATAACTTCCAAACAGCAACAACCCAGTGCGAATCCCTGACCAGAGTCTGGGGAGAGATGAATGCAGGCATCATTACTCGCACAAGCAGAGACACTATGTCTAAAAGACCCGCAAAAATATCTTGTAAAAGAAGTTCTTGAACGATTTAAAAACATCAATAACAAAATGTGCATATACAGTAGTATACAGCTAAAGCAGCAATAATGTTATAAAACAATAAAGCTGAATAACAGAAAAACCTCCAGAGACTTGTCCAGATTTCCAGAAAGTGCCAACAAAAGGGACGTTTTTCCGCATCCTGGAGGACCAAGTAGTAGAGCCATCCTGCAAAAGTGATAACGAACCATATGAGTACACTTCTCTAGAAGACCTGCACGAAAAAAGATTGAAATTTGTACATCATTGGAAATGCTTAACAATCTTCATATTTTATCTATTTCAAAATACTGAAAAACTTCAGTTTTCATGAGTTGAGCGCCAAACTTCTAATGCAGGCTGCTCTAATGTTGAACCCCACAGCACCTTTTGAAAAGGGGGGCGGAGGACACTAAATTTTATTGATGTCATAGTCATGGGGCAACAAAAGAATATAAAAATTTAAATGTTTGGAAAAAGTGAGCCTGACAAACTTTCAGTAACCGCTTCATCTGAGGAGTTTTAAGTCGTAATTTTAAATCTTGAAACTTCTAGAGGTCTGAATTTTTCACACCTTACGCATTACCTGATGCTGTCGTATGCATTTCTTTTCATTCGTCCCAAAGTTGTAATGCGTTCAAGCTCACAAAACGTCATGCTTACTAAATATAATAGGAAAGGCCATAAGAGTTAATGCCAAACCATATAGTATGTGCAGATGCTTAGTTCTATTGTTGTCATCCACAGTCAAGTCGTGAAGTGCATTCTTTGTTAAGAATCAATTGATACTAACTTCAACAATTAAGAAGAGAAACACACACATCAACTTGAATATTAATATCTCTAAGAATCTATGTATATATCTCATGATATGGCATGATAATAATCCAACGACAGAAGAAGATGCTAGATTATTTTTGGAAGTTCACAAGCAAACTCTTTCCGCCCCTTCTATCATTTGAGCTAGAGACAGAATTTCACTGAGGCTAAAATAAATAAATAAAATAAAACAAAATCGTAAGATATTCTCTTCAACCGACCTCCCAGGTTTGATCATGCCACTGACATCCTTCAAGATGCTTAGTTTTGTTTCTTGCACTTGGGATCCCAGTAACTTAGAAATGAGCTGTAGCATTAGTGAGCAATGGCATTAAAATTCAGATAATGAATTTAAAACAGTCATCATAAAACTATGAACAAATATGAGCAAAGTATTCACAAGAGAAACACTAGAGTTGCATCTGCAACACTCCATATACTCACTGAGATACTGCTTTTAAGGGAGTTCCAGAGTGTTGGGAGGGGTTTGCCATCGACGACCTTGCACTCTGCTTCCACAAAAAGGTTTTTATATCTTACCTCTACAGCAGGCAATTGTAAGCCAACTCTACACAAAAGTAGCAAAATAACAAACGTTAGAAAAGGAATGTAGAATCAAAGAAACTACCATGAATGGCTTTGTGGATTTGTAACTCAATGAATAACCAATATTTTCTTTCAATCAAACGTCCAGAAAGTATGAGCTGTTAAATTTGTCTGAAGCACCTCCTTTTAGACAGCAGCTGTATGTGCATATTAACTAGTCAAGCACCACCCTCAAGGTATCTTCTGTTAGGTGTTAATTTCGATAATATCCTCCAAATGACGACATTTTGACATAGATTAAGCACTATTATCAGATGTGCGGAATGGATGAGATGAAAATAAATGATAAGTTGTACATGAGGATTGTTATCCCTTGGGGAGGGGGAGTAGGAGTGTCAATTAAAAATTTAATCACCTTTATCGTTAAGAAAGATACACGGAAAATTAGAAACCTCTATACGAATAGTTAAACCACTTACTTATCCACTCTCTTCCTGAGTTTCTGCAACAGACGAAGGTTATCGTGCTCAATCTGTTTGATAAGCTTCTCAATGAAAAGATGACGGTCTAGAGGTTCGAGCATAGAGGCATCAATCATCCGTTTTCCTCTGACATCAATTGTGCTTCCATCATTATATTCATCAAACAAAAACACCCTTGACCTTTGATAGGTTGGTAATCTCTCAATTTTAGCCCATTCATGGGCAAATTCCTCATCAAAGGCATCCCTTGAAGAACCCACAGACACATTTCTTCTAAGGCTTGAGTTGCGGCTTCGAAGCGACAATCTTGAGCTTTTCCCTGTCTCTGCTAAGTCAGCTTGCAAAGGCTTATCTTCATCTATACCAGCAAAGTCAGCCATGTCATGAAGTTAGAAGAGCTTCACAGGAGCCAAGATGGTATAAGAAATAGGAGAGCTGTATATATAGACATCTGCTGATTCTGAGGCATTTTATTTTATATACATCCACAAAAGTGCAGCATACTCTTCCAGTAAAAGCCAGAGAGAGAGAGAGAGAGGACAGAGAGCTATAGAAATCTAGTATATGGAGAATTCTCTTTTGTAAGTTAGTTTTAAACAACAAGACCAAGTACATCAACATATAAATAATTCAAATTCAAGAGGGACAAAAATTGACTTTTTCATTATGAAATCCAGGTTCGAAACAGACATATATGATTAATAAAATATGATACATCATACAACCATTAATCTGTCATGTTTAAGAGACATGAGTGCATATTTAAACTACATTTCATATCAAATGATGAAGCATCTTCTTCTAGTCAAAAATAGGAGACGGTTCAGTGCATAAATGTATCATAAATTAAACAGAATATTGTTCGATCATTACTCAAACAATGTTTAAAAGTGCAAGAGGGGGTATTTTATGCAACTTATTCCACATCAGATCATGATGCATTCTCTTCCAGTCACAAAAACAAGGTAAATGAAGTACACAAGCAGAAGGGGATGGTTAGACGAGCAAAATTCTTGAAGCTGCTACTTTATTAGCTGCACAAAATTTGTAGAGTCCTTTTGAAGTGCAAATGCTACCAACATGTGAACTTTGCATCAACCCCCATGACTAAACAGGAGTTGACAATAGAAGATACTATGGACAGTAGTCTTTGTAAAGGATTGTCGTGCCTCGTTAAAGTTCGTAACCTCAATCCAACATTTGTTCCTGGTAAAGCAACCAAGAATTGGTTGCTCAAACATGGGGCGATCTGATGTGATAGGTTACATAACGAAGACATTATCAAAAGTGGTTGGCCCTGGTTTCCATCATTTCCATATTGGAATTCAAATTTTCAATATTAAAGTGAAGTTATAGAACTAGCCCTTCCTAAGACTTTCATATATAATAACAGTATAAAACTATGATCGAACATGAAGATGATGTACGCAACCAAGCATTTTTTAAGCCAGATTGATCATTTTAACTACCTTATTTGTTTTATCATGATGTTTATAGTCAGAACCGATTTGATGAAAGGGGATTGGGGGAGGTCATATCTTTATTTAGGAGGCGTTTTGAGATAAAACAATTCGCAGTCAGTGGTATGATCAAGTATAAACTTACATCTTCAAGTTACTGGAAAAAATCCCTATCCAAAAAGACAAGATAATGTAGGAATTAGAATATAATACATAAAAAGTCAAGTCAACGATTCAAAGCTTGAATTATCAGATAAAGATAATTAATCACATGTCGAACTTAGCCATTAGCCTGATTAAATAGCTCTAATGATGAAGTCACTGAGTTCAGAAGTGCATCATGCCTTACATCATGGAAATAGTAATCCTCGAATAAAGAAAATTTTAAGGGTTGGAGCACTTTGTGGCAAATAACTCTACCGCTAATAATACAATTGATATAATTTATAGTGACAAGAAATGAAGACAGCAAGGCTCTCATGTAATATTAAAAGGGGCAGAATATAGCTGATTTCAGCATGTGTAAAGCTGAAGCAGTCAAAATTCCCTCCTTTTTGAATGGCATTTGGGGAGGATTTTATCTACAACAAATGGAATTCATTCTGATTCAACAACCTCCCATTATCTAGGAATCCAAATGCATACTAAGGATCAAGTCAATATAGCATAGAACAACCATCAAGCTAGCTACTACTGTGGTAAAAGGGAGGTCAATATGCATGCAACCTTCTCCCTAGCAAGCAAAATGATCGTTTTCAAAGGGTATTTTCATTAATAGACGGATGAAATCATATACTATAAATTATCTGAATACAAACTTAACTAACAAATGTCTTCGACTATTATGGGGAAGTCATTCTAACCAATGGGTGGCAAAATTCAGGCATAGATTCAATTTGACTCGTACAAAAATCAATTCAATTTGACTCATACAAAAATCAGTTCAATTTGACTCATACAAAAATCAGTGGCCAAATTTATAAATGATAAATCATGCAACTTTCTTCTGTGTTTCCAGTTTATTTCGTGCAAGACATGCCCAAAAAAATTTAAATTCTAGTCAAATTGTCTTTGAAAAATAAACTAGGAAAAACCCATTTGTGCGGACCCTAATACAGTTTTCAATTCCGATCTCCACACCCAATCAAAATGCCAGTCAGACAAAATAAAATATTCCCATTGTTCATGAAATTGCCTCCCTGAATTATCAACCTTAAAGGGCTATAGAACGAATTGGAAAAAACATTATAAACTTTCGCCGGCATATGGTGATTCCCCAGTTGTCATTCCAATCATAACGCTAAAATAATGCCATAAAAGAAAGGACATTAAAGCCTCGGGTTCAATCTTTCTCCCATTATATGTACTACTTCGGTGGCTCATCTAAATTAAAAGTGGTGTTAAATTAATGGCATATAAGAAAGGACACTGGCAATTAAAATTCAGTGATACACTGCACAATTTCTGAGATCAGGGCACTGGAAATTGACTCAACTCTAAGGAATGAGTTGGCAACTCGCATTCCAATCAAATTACAAAATTACGGCTCTCAGATTAGCTTAGAATTAAAACACTCTGGGGAATTGAGAAAAATCGGAGTGAGTGTGATGAATAATAAAATTGTAAGACGTGCCTGTCGAGATTGAGTTTAATTGCCGAGGAACCCTATTTAATTTAGGCTATTCACAATGGTAGTAACTTTTATGGAGTTGTTCCAAGTGTCACATATGTAAGGGAGTTGCTCACTTTTATTGTCTATTGTCAATGCTAGCAACTCATGTGAGTTACTTCATAATAATTTATATTATAAATGGATCTCATATGAAATATTTTATGAATATAATTGTTGCATTAATAAATTAATTTTAGATTATATTAATAATGAAATAATATGATGGAAATAATAAAATGATTAATGTATTATATTATTTGAGGTGTGTGTTAATAATAATATTTTTTCTATTTTGTGTGTGTGTGTGTGTGTTATAGATGTGCAATAATATTAATTTTAATTAATTATTATTTATTAAGAAGTTCGCACAATAATAATTTGATAATATACATATAAAAAATACAACATAATACAAATACAACCATAAAAAGTACAAAATAAAATAATACAAACCAAAGCTAATAAAAATAATACATTTAAACGTACGAAATAAAACTACTTTAAAAACATAAATTTATTTATGACCGCATTTTATGGCGAATTAACTACCATTATAATTGGCTCCATAACGATTCCAAATATGTTCAATTAGTGTGTCTTGGAGTACTTTACCAGTTTTTTTGTTACGAACCTTGATATTTCTTCGTAACCAGTCCTCAAAAACAACAATTCGTCCAAAGTTGGGCGGTATGATGGTCGTGTTTGCAAGTTGATCATATTGGAGTTGGCTAAAGTTATAACTATACGTGTCACGTTCGTCTTCAACGATCATATTGTGAAGAATGATACATACTCTCATAACTTTTCTCGGTGTTGCAACCTCCCAAAAACGAGCTGGGCGGCGAACTAGCAAATTGTGCTTGCAACACTCCAAATGCTCGCTTGACATCCTTCCTAGCCGATTCTTGATGAGTTGCAAACAACTTATGTTTTGATAGTTCTGGATGAGAGATGGATTTAACAAGCGTGGGCCACTATGGATATATCTCATTTGTGAGATAATAACCCATATCAAACTGCTTCCCATCAACATTGAAATGTAATTTAGGGGCTCGTCCTTCTAGTAAATCATCAAATAATGGTGATTAATGAAGGACAATTATGTCATTGTTTGACCTGTTGTGCCAAAGAATGCATGCCATATCCATGTATCAAATGAAGCAACGGCTTCGAGTACCACAGTTGTCGTCCCGTGGTATCCTTGTTGATACATACCTTTCCAAGTTATGGGACATCTGTCCCATTGCCGGTGCATACAATCAACACTGCCCAACATTCTAGAGAAGCCTCGTTGTTCCGCAACGTATAGCAGTCGGTGTAGTTCTTCTTAGGTTGGTTTTCGCAAGTAAGAGGGACCAAAACATTCAAACACTTCGTCAACAAATGCTCTACGCATGAGCTGATGGTTGACTCCCTATACGACAATACTCATCCAACGCATCTGCAGCAACCCCATAAGCCAATGCACGCATAGCAGCGAGTACACTTTTAAAGTGGTGATGCTCCGAGCTTACCAGTAACATCTCTCCTCTAAGTGAAAAACTCATAGTGGTCTTTTAATGTGTTCACTATGCGAAGGAATAAGTGTCTACGCATTCTGAACCTTCGTCGAAATTGTTCGTCAATATACACAGGATTTTCGGAGAAGTAATATGCATATAGGCGATTATGACCTTCTACGTGATCACGGTTTATATGCCTTCTTCGTCGTCCACTAGGTGTGGAACTCGTATTACCTTCTAAGTTAGATAGGTACATGTGCACTAGCATTTCACACCTTTGAAATGCAGAGCTTGAGGCAACTTCTTCCTCAATTGCTTTATCCGAAACGAAATTTTTTTGTTTCGGGTAAGGGTTTGTCGGTAAAAAAATCCAAATAGGGCAGAATCAAGATCAAAATCTTCATTTTCATGAGATGAGTTTGACATTGTTGTTGAGATGTTTGTGTTTGAGATGTTGTTTAGGTGTAGAGATGTGTAATTCTTTCGAATTGAGTAAGCCTTCATATATTAGTCTCGTTATTATTACTATTTGTATTTTGTACTTTGCCTACTGAATACACAAGAAAAACATGATAAATTTGACAAGACTTTGCATTATTGTACTTTGCATAGTGCTGAATGAATTGACAATGCAAGCATGCTTCAAAAGCAATTGATATTGAAAGGATTAACAACACTTTGCATTATTGTATTTTTCAGTACTGCATGAAGAAGGAAAACATGAAAAATTCGACAATACTTTGCATTATTGTACTCTACATACTACTCAATGAATTGACAATGCAAGCATGCTTCAAAAGCAACTGATTTAGCAAGGACTGACAGCATGCTCATAGCTCATATATGCATTGATAACAAAGTTCATACGAGATAAAAACAAGTACAAATAATTAAAAAAGCAAGATAATTAACTGTTACATTGATAACAATATTAAACTAAACACTTGATTGCCTACGGTTCTTCCACTTCTTAATGATCTCTCTCCGCTAAGCATAATACCATTCTTTCTCTTTATCACCCACATTTGATGGATCCATTAACATGATCGCCCTTTCATATTCTCTCTCCTTCAATTCCGTGTCTCTGGCCGCTCTTTTAGCATCCCTTTGCATAATTTCTATTTCCACATCTTTTTTTCCAATTCTTTTGCCTTCATATCTGCAAGTCTATTTAGGGTCCCTGTTTTTTTTATTTCCGTATCTCCGACCCTTGCCAACTCCTCTGTAACTTCAGCATTGGAGACAGTAATTTCAGATGAAGTTGTTTTGGTTTTCCCCTTTATAAGACTTTTGGCAGCATCCCTTCCAATAGGTCTATTGATAATTGGTTGGGGTAAATCTTCGATGGATGCCTCAACCTCTTCTCTCACATCGGGATTTGAGTAAGAACTGTAATCTCATGCTCTTGTATTCTTCGTTCTCTTTGCCGACTTATCTCCATTTCCTTTGTTGTAGTTATTAACATGATTCAACCATTTCAGTTCATATAGCAAATGACGCCAAGCATGCTTGTAACCAAAATTTTGGCCATGCATCTCTTTGTATTGGATATGTGCAGCGTTCGGATAATCGGACTCACTTTGCCCACTCAACGTGCTGTCGAGCTGCAACATCATAGTACCCCGAGAAATGTGTGACAGCTTGCACATAATCTAGTCCATTGAGATTTGCACTTTTCACCTAATCTTTTGGCTGGCCACTTATAACTTGGGTATTGTTTTTAGTTTCACAAAAGTACTCCCAAATTCTGTCCCTAAATATCGTCGCTCTTTGGCCAGTTCCGAGTTATGGATCTTTGCTCACATTTAACCATGCACCGATTAAGAGCTCACCTTCTAACTCATCCATAATACCCCTTTTTTCCTTTGTTGTTGTGAAACAACATTTTTGCTTCATTATTTGCTTCAACTTAATCAGCTTTATCTACACGAGTTTCCTCTGTTGAAATATAAGAACGACTTCTCCAGGAGCCCACATTTTGTGGGCTATCATGAATCCCTATATTACCTATCCACCTAGTGAATGATCCCTGCGAAGATGAATACGTAGGATGGGCAAAATAATAATTTTCAGAATTGGGGGCATTATAATTTTGGGAGTTTAGGTTATGCTAATATTCTGGTGTTTGACTATGATAGTATTGAGGGTTTGAATTATTTTGAAAATAAGAGTCATTTTGAGGGTAATAATTTTGAAAATTAGGGTGTTGAGAATTTGGAGAATTTGGTTGGCTACTCTTAGAATTTGTATCCATAATTTGGGATTTTGAGAGTATGGAGAGATTTGTGAGGTGAAAAATTACAAATCTAACATTACACCATACACCTTATTTATAGTGTTTTCTGGGTGAAAAAATATGATCGTTGTTACATAATTAATAAAAAATATAACCGTTACAAATGGGTTAAATTTCATCAAAATATAGCCATTAATAGCCAGTTACACACAAACAACAACAAAAAAACATATGAAAATAAAAAAAACATTTGAAAATAAAACAAAAGGCCCACATGCACAGCGTGTGGGGCCCGCCTGTCCGGCCAGCCACCTCCCTCCGCACGCGTGAGGAACACGCGCCGCACACAGCCCACCTGGGGCTGTGTCTCACGTGCACAGTTCCTCTCTCTCCCCTTTTCTTTCTCTCTCCTCCTTTTTCCCTCTCTCTCCTCCTTTTTCCCCATTGGCCGGTTCGTTGTAAGGAGTTTCTCCACCTCAACCCTAACCCCCTTTTTTAATTTCTCTTTCCTCCACATGGGAGATAGCCTTAGCTACTACAGACATAATCAACCCGAATAACTAAATGCCGACTTTGATATTCCCTCTATCCCTAAAAAGTTAGGAATAAAATAATTTAAGGAAATATCATTTATCACTTACAACTTTAAAATAAAAGGTCCCTTTTTCACTATATATAAAAACTTTTGACAACTTTTATGAGATTGAGGGAGTAATTGCTAATCAACCCTATTCCATATTGAGGGTGTTAAAAGCTTTTTACCCCCAAAAGTTTTTTCAACTGTTTGATCGAGTTAAAAAGTTAGTTAGATTGCTTGGTAAATAACTTTTTAGAATAACTTTTTAAAAAACTCTTTTACGAAAATTTTTTGGAAGAACTAATTACAAATGATACTTGAAGTTACCATATGACTTTTACATTTTGATTAAAACACGCTAATTGTCATTGAAAATTAGTAAAATCCTATTACTGTGTTTGCAAATTAATCGGTCGTTCTTTCTTCTCTCTTCGTTCTTTCTCCCTCTCTCCTCTCTTGCTAATTGCACAAATTGATATGAGAAGAAATCATTAGACGACAATCTTCGCACATCCCAACAAGAAGGTATATCATTTAACTAGTTTTTTTCGTTGGGTTTTTTTTTTTTGTTTTGTTTTGCTTCTTCAATCATTATTGTGAACATGGATGTGGTTGAGTCGAGGCTCGGATGAGTTGGAATCCAAAGGCTAGAGGAAGGGGAGAAAGAAAGCGAAGACGAGGGTGTAGCAAAAGTCGTGTTAGAAGTAGCGGTGGCGGAGGTGGGGGATAGAGGGGAAAAATGTTTTTCTAAACATTTTTTGTGGATTGTAATTCTTACCCAAGTGCTTTCAACTTAATTGGAAATATGCATCAAAAAACTTGCTATTAAATTTGCCAGTGATATTGAGATGAATTTGATACCAAATGATGTATATATGCTCGGATATTATGTTATCGAGCATTTAGTTGTTCCTTGTCGAATATTCAATGTCTCGAGTGTTGAGCATTCAGTTCAACGTTGTTTGAGCATTCTGTTTCCTCAATGTTGAGCATACAATTTTCTAGTGTTGGGCATTCAATCTTATATTTTTGAACATTGAGTATTCTGTTGTTTAGCATTATGTTTTTCAAAGTCGACCATTCTATTAGCTGAGTTCTTTGTTTCCTTTTTTCCTGTTTCCTTTTTCTGATTTCCTTTCGGGTTAGATATATATCAAGTAGTATTAGAGCTCACCTACACCTCAAGGTGAGCATTTATATACATGAAATAAATTAAGCATCGTGTTTGATTTGTAGTGAGCTACCTGTGCTACGCATACCAAACTTTAATTTATACTTTAAACTTACTATTGAATTTGCACGTGAGACTAAGATGAATTTGATACCAATTGATGTATATTTGCTAAGCTATTATGTTTGTTGAGCATGCAATTGTTCCTTGTTGAGCATTCATCGTCCTAGTGTTGAGCATTCATCGTCCTAGTGTTGAGCATTCAATTCAACATTATTGAGCTTTCTATTTCCTCAATGTTTAGCATCCAATTTTCCAGTGTTGAACATTCAGCTTTACATTATTGAGAATTCAATATTATATTGTTGAACATTCTGTTTTTCAAAGTTGACCATTATGTCGGCTAGGTTCTTGTTTTCCTTTTTCCTGTTTTCCCTTTTCTGATTTCCTTTCATGCTAGATATACATCAATTGGTATCGGAGCTTACCTATACTTCAAGGTGAGCATTGATATACATCAAATAAATTAAGTATCATGTTGAATTTGTAGTGACTACCTGTCCTACATATAGTTTACAATCTTAATTTTTAATTAACTTTTTATTTAGATGGCACTTCCCAAAAGAGGGGATGAGCAAGAGGGCGATGAGGGTCATGTTGTTTGGTCTACAAAAATCTTCTTATATTTTTTGATATATTTCGTGAACATATTAAGAAGATCAAGGGTAAGAAAGGCGCGGCAATTTTCAAAGGATTAAATGGGCTAAATTGGTGGTAATCTTACAACACAAAACCAATTTTCCATGGACTAGTCATCAACTAAAAAGCAAGTATGATTGGATAAAAATTAGATGGAGTATATATAAAAAATTGAAAGGAAGAGAAACTAGCTTAGGATGGGATCATAAAAAAATGGACAATTATAATTAGTGATGAGTGGTGGTTGAAAAAGATTGAGGTTAGTTTACTTATTAGAGCTTTTAAATTAATAAGAATTTTGATACTAGAATGACTAGAAATAAGTCTTGTAAGTTCTCTCTTTTGTTATTTCGTTTTATTGAAAGACTTTAAATTTAAGACATTTCGAGATGAAGGAACTGAGCCAAAAGTTGAGTATAAAATGGATTGGTTATTTGGAAGTAGTGTAGCGATTAGAGAAGGTATAATAACTCCTAAACTGGATCCTCTTCCCAATCATATAGAGCAAAAGCAAGAGTCTATATCCGTTCTACACCAAGTAATGAGATTACTCAAAATGTGACCTTTACTGTTGATGGTAATGCTGAGACAAGTAATGTTAGCTTAAACATGGGTGTTGATGCATGGCAAGAATTGGGGTGTGAAAACTCCCTTTAGCAACTCATTCTCCTTCTCTAATTTTTCAAGGTGTATAAAATGATGGACGTGATGAAGTAATGAGAGGGAGGAAGCCATATGAGGGTGACGTTTTAGGAATTAATAAGAATTCAAGGGCTAAATGTGGTAAAAAGCTAAGTTCAATTGCCATGTTGTGTAAAACGTTTGATAGCATATTAGAAATAATAAATGAGAGGAACAAGAGGAAAATGCATGCAATTTAACTAGCTCCTAGCCTTGTAGATGCTCTAGTGAAGTTGCTTACCTTACATCTTGAGCCATCATTATTTTCCTTTGCTTGCATTTTGATGGGAGATCCATGAAAAAGAATTGCCCTTAACAGTTTACCAAATGATTGTGCGATTTCATGGATGAAGTATTTATATGATGAGCAGAACAAAATATGAAGTTGTCCCTTAGTCTACTATTACTTAATTATGAACTTAGCTAACTTAATTAGTAATTCTAAGATATTTTGCGGATTGTTTGATACAATAACTAGCTTTTCCATTTGAAGTGTTTAGGTAATGGTTCTCTTTTGTGAATTGTATTGAAATGGCTAGCTATCATATATATTAAATTGCAACTATGATGATTTCTTTTGGGGAAATATTGTTGGTTGACTCGTAATTATCAACTTGAAACTTATGGTATGAATGGTGAATTTTTGTTTCTAAATTATATAAATCTATTTGTGCTTGACTTTTTTTTTTTGTCTATCAAGTTACACGTATCTTAATTGACTATATCATACTAATATAACTTGCAAATATGAATGACCAAATCATGGATGATCAAGTCGTGGAATTGAAATATATGGATCATGGTGATGACGACGACGATGATAATAATGACGAATTTTGGGATAAAGTGTTGCATGAAGTAGGTGGAGTTGTTGTTTACTACATTAAACATATACACAAGGAACCTTGCATGATTTTATATATGACTGGGAAAATATGGATGCACTACTACGAGATATGACTTTTTTTTATCACGGGCGATTTATGGCGGTTAAAAACAAAAATCATAATAAAAAAATGAGGTAGTAGCATTTTTGTAAATAAGTTGTTTTTTATTACACTTATGACTACGGTTCTTTCACTGAATCGTAATAATAGGTTAACTAGTCAACTTTTGATCTGCGGTTCATGTGAAAGAACCATAGTAATAGGTCCTCTATTACTACGGTTCTTTTATTGAACCATAATAAAAAGTGTGTCGAGAAAACCTAAAACATGAGAACTGCTACCTGTTACCCACCCCGGTTTCACAATCTGCTCTCTACTCTCGCTTTTACTCTTTCTTTCCGGTTGCTCTCGTCCTCACTACTACAGATCTGCTCGTTCTCCTCGTTGTTGTCGCCGAGGTCACTCTCCTCACTACCATCGATCCGTCGCTATCCCTGCTCTTGCTCTCTCCTCTCGCTATCGATGTGAGTGTTTCTCCCTCTTTCTTCTCGCTCACTCTTATCGTGTTGTCGTCGTTCTTCCGATATAATTCTCTCTCCCTCTCTTATTTTTTGCTTTAAGTTATTTGCAAAATAGGTTAATTAAATGTTGAGTATATTTGCGATACTTAGTTGAATGTTGAGAATGTGACCAAGGGTAATGCTTGAGATTGTTGAAATATTGAATGTTTAATGTTGAGAATGTGGCTAATATTTATTTAGTTTATAAAGTTGAAAATTCTTGAAATGTTTAAGATTTTGATAAATGGGTTTAGGAGTTTAGGATTTAGTAATTTAGGGAAATAGAATGATACTTAAGGTTTACAGTTTATTGTATGGTTTAGGTAAATCAAAATAGTTATGGCATAGGGTTTATGGTTTAGGTAAATCAAAAGAGTTATAGCATATGGTTTATGGTTTAGAGAAGTGGAAAGATTTGTGGTTTAGGATTTAGGAAAATAGAAAGATTTTTGATTTAGGGTTTAGGAAAATGAAAAGATTTATGGATTAGGGTTCATGTATAAAATGGAGGAAAATTTAATATAAATTGTACGTAATTGGAAAGATTATTGGATACATAAGGCTATTGTCAAAAACTTGTCATAAAGATAAATTTGTCTCCAAATTTGTTTATTTTGATAAGGTGATGTTGGGGTGGACTCATTTGTCCAATTATTGAAATTTTCGGTTTCCTTTTTGCTTGCAAATTTATTGTATTATACATAATCGTAAATTAAAGTACATGAATTTTTTAAGTTTACGTAATGCATTAGACAATGAAATATGAAGAAATGTCGAGGTTAGCCTTAAATTTACTTTGACGACCCAAGACATAACATGAACTCGATTCTCATGATCCTTGTTGTCTTTAACAATGAGGTCAGGTTCATAAGGCAATATATAGAGTATATTTGCAACGTGAGTCGGTCCCCAAAGAAAGTGAAGAGGGGTAAATGGTTTATTGGAGAAAAGGGTGACAAATAATGGAAAAATTGTTTATTACATTTTTCTCTAATAAACCCTTGACCCTCTTCCCTTTATTCGAGTATCAACCCACGCTACGAGATAGACTACATGTTTTTCCTTGTGAACCCGACCTTATTGTTAAAGACAACAAGGGTCATGGGAAATACGGTTCCTATTATGTCTTAGGTCATTAAAGAAAATTCAAGGATGGCCTCGACATTTTCTTCATATTCATTGTCCTCTGCACTCTGTAAACATTAAAAAAAAAATGACTAGTTTATGATAATGTATAATACATCAAAATTGCAAATAAAAAGGAAACTCTTAAATATATATATATATATATATATATATATATATATAAACACCCCTCTTAAACACCAAATGAAGAGAAAAAGAATATATATATATATTTAAAAAAGAGAAATTTAACCACCATAAAAAATAAGAACTTATAACCATTTAAGAAATATATATATATAAACACCCCTCTTAAACACCAAATGAAGAGAAAAAGAATATATATATATATACTTAAAAAAGATAAATTTAACCACCACAAAAAATAAGAACTTATAACCATTTAAGAAAAAAATTCCCAACTACAAAAAAGAAACCTATAACCAATTAACAAAGAGGAATTTACTAAATAACATAAAAAATAATGTCTAGGTTATGATATTGTGCTTATTTTGTTTATCAATCGATGCTTTCATAAATTATCCTATGCATTACGTAAGCTTAGAGAACCTGTTCAAAAATATGTACGTAACAAGTTAACCTAAGTTGCGTTACATGCATAAATGTGCGTATAGCGCTTACGATGTTAGCTTGGTATATATAGGTTTTTGAATTGTCCGTTTTAGATAGTTTGAGAATAATATGATAATAGGTTGTGTGGCTGCTATAAATCTTCTCATACATTTGACAAGATATCAAATTGCTCATTTCCCTCTCGTTCTTCGAGTGCAATTATGATAACAATGGGTTTGATGTCTATATCCTTACTTATGTTACCATACAATTAAGTAAGGATATACACATAAGTCATTTCATTTTCGTATGTGTACTTCAAGGACTAAGGGAAAATGCTGCCGGAATTTTGTCAAATGTATGATCAGATTTTTCTACACGGTCTAGGGTCATATTATTCTTGAATGAGTTTTGGATCGTTTATCCTTGTAGAAGGTTCTTAGGCTCATGTCATATTATTTAGCGTAATATTAATGATGAAAGTATGTATTTTGGAATTATATGAGGAGAATTGCTTCTCGTGTTTAAGGGTGACGTATGGACCGATCGTGGGTTTATAGCGATAGACGGAGTGTAGAATATCATGATGGTGTTAACAATTTTGTGGAGATTGTCATCGAACATGCAACCGAATTCGGAGAATAATTCATATTCTGTTCGTATTTATGGTGTTTTAACTTCTCGAGATTGCTCCCTAAGGTTATAAAAGGACACCTATTTCGAGTATAGATTTGACACAACTTATAAAGTTTGGGTATGGTATCGAGAAGAGGAGTCTCGTGAATATTAATTTAGGAGAAAAGTAAGGGTATGATGAAAATGAAGCTAACAATATGGAATTAGAAGATCGAGCTTAAGATTTGTTTCGTGAAGTAGAACGTAAATTAGTCGATCAACCGCACATATTGGAGCAATTGTTAGCTGATTCAAAGAAGCCTCTATACCCGAGGTATAATAAATATACCTGCTTATCGGTTATGTTATGGTTGATGAACTTGAAAATAACTAATGGTTGGGGTGATAAAAGTTTTACGGAATTGCTGAATCTGCTCAAAGATATACTCCCATAAGGCAATGCTCTTCACAGCCGTACATATGAGGTGAAAAGGATGTTGTGTCCTATGGGCATGGGGTATAAGAAGATGCATACATGCCCCAACGATTGCATATTGTACTGAAAAGAACATGCACATAGACACGAATATCCTAAATATGGTGTATCTCGATACAAAATGAAAAAGATCGAGATAGTATTGAGGGCCTTCCCGCAAAGGTGTTATCGTACTTGTCGATAATACCGAGGTTTAAGTACTTGTTTTCCAATATAAATGATGCCAAGAACTGTGGCATGTCGACGGAATAATCTATGATGACAAGCTACGTTACCCTGCAGGTTCTCCTCGGTGTAAGAAGATAGATTCATTATTCACGGAATTTGGTAAGGAGGGATGGAATCTATGTCTCGGTCTTTGTACAAACAGAATAAACCCCCATGATGACCAGAGTAGCAAGCACAAAAATTGGCCTGTTCTTTTAATTATCTAAAACCTACCATCCTCGTTGTGTATGAAGCGCAAGTACATTTTATTGTCCATGCTCATTTCTGGGCCTAAATAGCTAAGAAATGATATAAATGTGTACATGGCGCATCTTGTTGAAGATTTAAAACTTTTGAAGGTGTTTTGATTTTTGATGCATACCGTTAAGAGAAATTTACATTGCAAGTTATGATTTTCACCACAATCAATGACTTCCCCACATACAAAACTTGTCCGGCTACACCGTCAAAGGCCATAAGCATGCCCCATTTATGAAAAGAGTACTTGCTCCTATCAGCTTAAGCACGGAAAGAAGATGGCCTATCTCGGACATCGAAAATTCTTCCTTATCCCCATCAATATCGTAAGAAAAAAAGGTTTTCAATGTTAAAACCGAAATGGATTTTGCTCCAACTCCATTAAAAGGACATCAAATTTATGAACAAGTGAAGGATCTTGATGTGGAATTTGCAAACCATGTTGACGTTAATCTGAAAATGGTGTGTGGAAAAAGAGATCAATATTTTTTGATCTTCCATATTGGAAAGAGTTGTATGTGAGACATATTCTTGAACATACCGAGGAAGACCAAGGACGGCGAGAAAGCAAGACTCGATTTGTGTGAAATGGGAATACGGGAGGAATTAGCACTACAACGAAAGGGGAAGAGAACATTTTTGCGTCTAGCGTCTTACACATTGAGTAGAAGGGAAAACAAACGTTTGTGTGAGACTTTAAAGAAACTCAAAGTGCCACAGGGATATTCTTCAAACAGTGATGAAGTGCAAACTTCCATTGATGAGCACAAATATATCATAAGGAGAGAGAACCGAGAAAAAAATGAGACGTGGGTATTGGCCCGAGCATAATTGGACATTTGTCAACTGGTTTATAGGTAGAATAATCACTAGCCAATTGGAAGAATCAGGAGAAGATATCTCGCAAATTTTAGTAAACTTGGCTAGAGGGCCCAGTTGGATGTCATTTCTTACCGTGGGTATAACAACAATGGTTTCTCTTTCTATACAAAGAGTCAGGACAATAGGAGCATAGTGCAAAATAGTGGGGTCACATTAGACGCTTATACACTTTGTGTTTCGAGCTCTAAGGACAAACATCCAGTTGTCGCAAAAATGTCGTATTACAGAAATATAGGAGCTAGACTATGTTGACTTCCGTGAACTCGTCTTCCGGTGCAAATGGATTGACAATAACAATGGTGTCCGAGTTGATGAGATGGGATTCACGATGGTCGATCTCACAAAAGAAGGGCATAAAAGGGATCAATTCGTTATGGCATCTCAAGTAAGACAAGTGTTCTATGTTAAAGACAAGGCCAATGATAAGTGGTCTATTGTTCTTCAAGGGAAGAGGCACCTTGCTAGTGGGGATGGTGAAGATGTGTGTGAGTTTATTAAGGAGACCTCACCCTTTTCCTTGGGAACTCTTATCGAGGATACCGATTTTGAAGAATTGTATTTAAGAGTTGACCATCGAAGGGCATATATATTGAAAATTAGTCCAAAGGATGGGGAAAAAGGCAATAAACCATGTAATTATATAAACTCGGTAAGAATATTATTCTATAACAATTTTATTGATGAATTTCCATATTTTTGCTTGTTTCCAGTAACTATAGCTTGATTTTTAGTATTTCGACCTTAACACTTTCGTGTAACAGATTATTGTTCGATGCGGATTAAAAGGACTAAGTTGTCCAATAGAAGGGATAAAGCTTTTTCCGGTAAACAAGTGATTTATACCTTTTCTTTCGTTATTCTTTGCTCTTGCTTCTCAACTTGGAACTTTTTGGTATAAAATCAACTCAAGTGATTTATACCACGAAGTTACAAGTTCGAAGTGGGAGCAAGAATAACAAGCAATGTCGGTGTTGATTTTTTTCTAATTTATGATCCTTCTATATTTGTTCTGTTTCTTGTGAAAAAGTTGTTGTTTAGAGCTTTCCTCAATTTTAAGTATATGTTGTCAAGGCTACCGCTGCAAGAACTCCAAGCAAGCAATATAGTCATACAAACAAGCATCATCTTGAGTAAATATGGGACCATGCTTGCTTTTTAGTATTTCCAGTAGCTCATGCTTGCTTTTATTAGTATTTCTAGTCTTAATGCTTTCCTGTAACAGATTATTGTTCAATGCGGCTTAAAAGACTAAGTAGTCCAATGGAAGGAGAGAAAGCAACAAAATTATTAATTTTCTAATCAATTCGGTATTCGAAATATGGGATTAAGATCTCCGGCTGGTTTACTCCTTTTCAATATTTATGCCAAAAAGTTTATCTCTTGGTCTTGGAAATTCTTGGTATAAATGATTTCACTTTTTATGTCAAAAAGTTCATCTCCTGATCTTGGAACCTTTTTGTATAAATCACTTGTTTAGAAAAAATATGGTACTCCTTGTATTTATATCTCATATATAACATATTCTTTACTGAAAGTTGTTGTAAAACCCCGACTCTAATCTAATACGTTAATAAAAAAAATTAAGAATTTTCAAAGAGCACGTGCATTTCAATTCAAATTTTCATCTTATATATATATATGTGTGTGTGTGTGTGTGTGTGTGTGTGTGTGTGTGTGTGTGTGTTTTACGTACATGTACAAACAATTATGTTATGTGTTTGCAGGACTCATATGATAACAACGATGCATGGCCTAAAATTTAAAAATTTTGTTCCACGATATTCCCAGGAATTAAATAAGGAAAAAAATATTGATGGAATCGTTATGATTTTTAATTTATATGCCAAATAAATAAATAAATAAATAAATAAATATATATATATATATATATATATATATATATATATATATCCAATTTGTAGTTATTAAGTCGATAGAATTTATAAAACTGATATTTTCAATTTGGGGATTCCCCAATGAGATTAATGGGGTTAAAAGATTAATTAGAGGCCCAATAAGCAAAATAAGAGAGTAAGTAAAGATGGGAAAAAAAAAATGTGGCTAAATGAAAGGAGAGGAGAGACAAAAGGAAGGGGGAGGGGGTTTATTTAAACCTAAACCATCCTCAAACCTCACACCCTCAACATTGTTTCACCTTCTCCAAAAACACCACCCACACTCCACCTCTCTCTGCTGCATGCCGGCCGACCACACGCTCTCCAGTTTCCGCTGCCGATTGCTGCCTCCGGTCGCCGCTACACTGCTAGCCATGGAGAGAAGAAAACCGGCCAGTTTTCTTCATCCGGAACCTGCTGCTGCTGTTGCTGCCCTACTGCCGCCATCCCTGCAGCCGGTCGCTGATTGTCCTCTGCCGCTGCATCTCATTGCTGGTCACCGGAGTAAAACCCAACTCTCCACCACTTCAAAATCCCTATTTTCTTGTGGTTCATGGGTAAAAACCTCAAATCCTCCATTAAATTATCCCCAATTTTTGAAGATAATTGTTTAGATGTTGCATGCAAAGGATGCTTTTTATATAAGTATTTAAGTGAAAAATGAGATATTAAAGTTGCTATGAAAATTGAATGAGGAGGTCATGTGAAGTTTGATGTTAAAAATAAGCCTATAGAAATTGTTTGGGCAAATCATAATTGCAACCGATGCTTGGAGTATATATTAATCCTTAATGGGTTGTGTAAATTGAGGTGAAATTATGGTTGATGATGGTGTTTATGAACTTAGGAAAGGAATTTTAAATGGAATAAGGAAGAAGATGAGCATGCATGTCAAGTTTAAATAATTTTGGGATGAAATATTAATTCTATAAAAATTATAAATTATAGATGAGAAAATTTAAGATTATTTGGAGTAAGTTATGAATCTTGGAGGTATGGTGTTTAATTGGTAAATCATATTATCTCTTTTTGGAATATATACATGAATGTGAAAATTAGTGGATTAAGTGAGTTAAGAAAAAAAGTGATCTAAGTGATTTAAGCAAATTTAGTAATTTAAGTAAAGTAAGTAAATTAAATAATTTAAGCAATTAAGGCTCTATTTGATTCTAAGAAATATATTGAAAAGAAAATTCAAATGGAAAAAAAGTAATGAGGAAAAAAAGTTAAGGGAAAATTTTTTTTTCTTGTGTTTGGTTCAAGGAAAAATAGAGGGAAAAAATTATAATCATTTTCCAACATCTTACCCATCTATCACATTGTCAAGGAGAGAAGAGAAAAATACTCAATTCACTTTTACTACGAGTTCACAACAGTAGTAAAAGACAAACTCTTACTACGATTTTTCAAAGAACCGTAGTAAAAAGCTTCTAATTACTACGGTTTTGGGGAAATAACCATAATAGTAGGTATATCTATTATTACGGTTGTTTGTCCACAACCGTAGTAATACGTCCAGGCGCAAAGACCACTTTCAGTCAAAATTTTGGGGGTAGAGTTGACCTATTACTATGGTTCTTACTTAAGAACGGTATTAATAGGTTTATTTCAAACCTATTATTACGGTTTTTCTTTGTAAGAACTTTAGTAAAAGGTCTGAAAATTTTTTATATAATATTTGTTTTATTTTTCATACGCTCTGTACAATTATAGAACCAGAATATATACAACCATTTACACATCATACACAAATTGTTTCAGAATATATGTATAATCGGAATATATTCCAGAATATACACGACCAATAGCTTCACTTGTCTCACAACTAATTCATATTTCACAAAAGTATATATATAATATGTATGTATGCTATTAAAAAATCACAAAAATTACCAATCAAATAATGAAGAAACAATCATTTGTAAATATATACCTATGTATGTGGAATTACACGGTTATACACAAAGTGCGCCCAACCCTGTCTAAGCTCATCCAACACAGCTTGTGTATACGGGGTAGTGGCGGCCTTCTTTCCCGGGAAATATTGTCACCAATGTTGTAAAAGTAATTTTACATATATTTATGTCAAGTGAAAGTACTAATTAAGGTGAAAAGAACATGAAAAGATAAATTAAATTTTCATGAATAAATGTAACAAGTGCAAGTGCAAGTACCTTTGCGGGATTAGATCCGGGATCATCGAAATCCAGTTGGGCCACAATCTATTTCATGAACTGGAGAATGTAGAAGCCATATTCCACGTTCCTCGATTGTTTATGGCACTATAATAATCAAAATAGATTCCCAACAAATGGAGAATTAATTAGTAGTTATGTAGCAAGTAATTTCGTCGGAAAATGAAAACTTAACGCTAAGCAAGAGAACCTCAAATTTACATGGACAACACTTGATGTTTTTTCCTTATGTAGGCCTCTCGAGCCTTCCAAATAGCAATACACTCCAAGAGCACTATTTTTCAATCAGATGAAAACAAAATTCGAATAAAGATCATGTAATGTTCAAATAAAACATCAAGGCATGCATACAATGTAAAATTGAAAATAATACTTAACAAAAGCAGAAAATGAGTAAGTAATGAACTCACAAGTGGAGTACTTGTTTTGATATCTTTTTCACGGGATAACCTAGAGGATCGAGCTCATATGTGATGTTACTCCTCGTATATATGGAAGCAAGCATCCAGTGTGACCTACATCGACACAAATAACATATATAAAATGTAACTATCAAACCATTATAACCTCATTAAGTTATTTTTACACTTACCCCTCAATGAACGGTGCCGATAACATGTTTTTTATGTCATTTTTATGAGGTTTAGGATAAATTTGTATCGTTCCTCAATTGACTGTCCGAATGCTTGAATGACATAAGGACTCATAAATTGAACAGACTCAATTCCTATCTCGTGTACTCACATATTACATATTAATTGTACATATATAGTTAGAAATGAAAATTGACATTTAAATGAACTTATATATATAGTAACTCACATCATGCTAAGTATAACAACAATTGCGCCGATCTCTTGTATCTGCAGAAATTATAGTATGTTGTCCAAGAAAACCGATATGGTAATCTCATTGTCCCTGTCTAATACCCCAAACATGTGACTTGGTGTTGTGGTTTCAGTTATTGTGTCTTTTGGAAAAGTCTTCACAAAACTTTGCAAATAAAAACACCAATCCTGAAGTGACTCGTGAACAGGTTGGAGAGGGGACTGCTCTAGACGACTATCGGGCGTCACTCGAATCCTTGGTAGTGAAAACCGAGGACATGTGAGTGTCCTTTCTCCCACTCTCAGCTCTGGCCAAGACATCCTAGTTTAGGGAGGACCATAATACACGAATTAGAAATATATATATACATGATATTAACAACCAATAATCTAACATTTTCAATAAAATACCTTTGATGTAAAGAGGATGACCGAACTCTTAGGCCAAGTAACAAAACTGTTGATTGATTCGTCAATTGCGTGGGGGTTTGGTAATTAGATCAGCAACTCACAGGTGTCTTTCCCTTGCATAGCTTCTATCACCCTCGGTGGTGCCCTATAAACGACGACACCTGGCTGCACTGGGTAAATAACACCCATTGTCATAATGTGATTTAGGCGAGGTTCATGAGAAGCTAGCGTGCATTGTACCGGCTGCATAAGAATTAACATAAGAATTAGAATCACGGGAGAACTCTTGAGAGACAACTTAAACTATCAAGAATCCTAAAAAAATGGACTGAGTTTTCCTTTAAAAGTAGACATTTTCCCGGGATAACAACTTTCATTCGAAACAACAAAAATAAATAGCAATTAATTACTCAACGGCCACACGTCGGAGCTTTACAACAACCAAAGTATATACATCATCAACAAGTATACACCAGTAATTAGTCAAATTAAAAAATGCATCCTCATTAGGTAGTAAAATCTTAATTACCTTGACCATATCTTCGAATTGGTCAACGGGTAAGCTCGCTTTGCGCTCACCGGTGTCCGGAGTGAGAATTGACTCTCACGTAACTCTTCCAAGTTAGGTGCTGGGATACCCAGCTTGGTCAAGTACGCCATGAAGCGAGCCATCATCTAGGTCGTCATCTCTTCCATCTGTGCAACCATTCGGGACTCCACTTTGGCAACCATCCGGATGACTACTCGGGACTCCATTTGAACAATCAAGACTCCACTTGAGATATGATTGCCTCAATATCTACTTGGTTGGAAGAGACAGGATGCTTTTTCTAGCCCTGAAGTGCCCAAGTATCCCCACCTTCCCACCGACGACTCGAACATGACCGGGATGCTCATCTCTTTGTATGGCCAAAGCTAATCTATCCCTCCTCTCAGTAGTGTCAATGACTTCGAAGTTGAGGCCTGCGACAAAGGCTCCTATAAGAAGGAAATAAATTATCATTGGGCAATTCATATTATTAACCGATAAGTCCTCAAAATAAATAAAGAAATAGTCAAACTCACGAGTCGTTGCACAATAGATTGGACTTTTGTTGTAGTGAAAGCGCCATTTTTCTTCTTTCTTCCTTCGACCTATAACTCGTCCTTTTCGATAGTAAGCTACGAAGGATTTGTGATGGCACCTTTATCGGATCCGCTTTTAAGTTGTTTAAGCTTCTTCTTGTACAACTTATCCTCCACGGGACATCATATGGGATACACATTGTTCTTAGTCCTCTTTCGGTTGGTTTCACCTCATTCATGTGCAAGTAATTAAGACAACAAAATATCTCGTAAATAAGACTACAAATGTTAAATTCTAAAGAAATTAACTCTAAAAAATATTTGTAAATAAGACTTATAAAAAAAGAGAATAAATGTTAAATTAACTTGTATTATGGAGAGGAGACATATGCTTCAAAATTCTTCCAATCCAACTCGGTTATGAAGTTGTAGAACTCCCGTGGTCTACCTTCTGCCTTGATCTCCCTTGTCTTGTAGACCCAAACAGCGGGAATGTCGATTTAAAATTTCTAAATTTCTTTGTAGCTGACATGAGGGTCTTGTGTTTAACCAATGGGAGATCTGATTCCTTAACGTCCAAGTTGAACATTTTTTGAAACACAAGAATGACATGCATTAGTATTAACCATTTATAATAAATGCAAATTCTAAGTTAAAATGTAGTGCATTTACTCGTATATCGATCCAAAGGTTTTCCTTAACCAAATTTGTGATATACTACAATTTCTGTAGTTGATGTTCACGTGCGTGCGGTTTGCTACACCAACGTAGCTCATAAAGCGAGTTGCGCACTCACCTATCGGGTTATGGTGCTCGTCGAATTGGACTCGGGTAAGGAGAGTTGGATCATCTCTCCTACGTGTCAGCTTCTCCTTGTTTATCATTGTTCGTCCCCTCAACTTATTTATAACTTTGGAAGGATCCATTTTATACTACCACAGTTTAATTAGAATAACACAATTTAATTAGAATGATATAATTAGAATAATATATTTTAATTAGAATAACACAGCTTATCATAATAAAAGTTGCAAACTAAAAGTCCAAGGAATCATTCTAGTTCTACACTTGCATAAATTCAAAGATTCCTTATATTCTATATATTAGAATAACACAGTTTAATTAAACTATTAGTTCAACACTTCGTAGACCTAACTACAATAGTAACTATTTTCATGTCCAATCCTGTATATTCTCTTTATGCACAATAATGAATGACATCACCTTTTAGCATAAGCTAACATATATAAACAAAACATATAGATAAACAAGTAAAACATAAACTTAGAAACAAGTAAAACCCATTTTATTCCGATGGTTGTAAGGCCAGAGGGCTGAAATTAAAGAGTACAAATAATTACAATCAAAAGGACCACAACAAAGCAAAAAGCAACATCACAACACCACCCAAGTATTTTATAGAATACCACCTATGACTAATCATCCAAGTGTTAAGTATGTTAACAAAAATGCATTACCAACACCACAATCTTCCATTGCTTTGATTTGAACTAGATCTCCAAAGGTACCAAACTAACCTAACTATAAATTAACATCTAACACATAAAATGAATCAAACGAAAACAAACTAAACTGATAAACATAAAAACATGGAGAGAGAGAAAGAGGCGATATATGTTAGTTCCTTCTTACATGAGTCTTTGTACACCACAATTCAAATGCATTATTTGTAATAAACCTTTAACGCGTGCTTTATACACCACAATTTAGCAAGTGATTTACACATGTTCAAACAATACAGTAACAAAAAGAGAAAGAAAATATGTAAATTTAGCATGCTACTATTGAAATCTATTTCCCTAAACCCTAAATCCTATTTTCCATTTTCCTAAACCCGAAACCCTAAACAATGAGAGAGAGTGAGCGACGACAGCATAGCAGTGAAACCCTAAATTACGAGAGAAAGAAAATAAATTAAAGTAAAAAATATGAGAGGGAGAGAGAAGTTGCATGCCAGCAGCGATGACGGCGAGAGTAAGCGAGAGACGAGAAGGAGCAACACAGCGACGACGATATTGAGAGCGAGAGGCGAGACGGAGTAACACAGTGACAACAACAACTAGTGGAGAACAGCGACGACGGCCAGGAGAGAATAAATGAGACAAGAGCAATAGTGGAGAGCAAGAGTAAGAGTGGGAGTAGAGAGCAGAGAGTGAAGGTGGATAGCAGTCTTCTCGGGTAATTAGAGTACAAAATTTTTACTACGCTTCAATGAAAGAATCGCAATAATAAAATACCTATTACTGCGGTTCTTTCAGAAACCGCAATAAAAAGTGGACATGTTGACCAATTATTACGGCTCAATGCAAGAACCTCAATAATAGGTGAAATAAAAGAACGGTTATCTAGAAAAATGCTATCGCCTCATTTTTTACTTCGATTGTTGTTTTTAACTGTCATAAAAGGCTCGTAATAAAAAGTCATTACTATAGTAGTGTAAGATTAAGATATTGAATATAATAGGTCTTAGTATTGAATTTTCGTTGAACATTATATTGTATTGCTTTTATAATTTATTTGAACAAAAATATATATAATTATTTTCCTAAACTTTGTTTATTAGCATTCTATATTTATTTTCTATTTTTAGACTATTAACCTATACAATCGAAGTTTACATCCTTCATCTCATAATATAATATCTAATATAAATTGTTTTAAAAAATAGTTTGCTTTGGTAGATATAATTTCAAATGATTATTCATTAATTAATCATCAAATTAAAAATTATTTCAAATAAAATTAACGTATAACTAATATAAGCTTAATAATACGTCTAATCATCTCAATTTATTCATAATGATAAGACAATAATACCAATGAATTCTTAATTATAGTCAAGATTATGACTCGTGTATACTAGGTATAAGTTCGATTCCTCCTTCATATATTATACTTATACCAATTTCTTAACTCCGTAAATTGGTTTTTTAGGTTAAATCATATAATTGGGTTTTAGAACTTGTATTGATATTTACCGTTATATACTTTCTCTTATTTGAATTTATGTTGATTTTTATTTTATTTTATTTTTGGTGATTATGTTTAGGATATTATTGTTAATTTTATGAAATTTAACCATGTTGATGGAAATTAAGTTATAGAATTTAAATCATATCCTAGTATCTTTTATATATATATATATATATATATATATAAGATGCTAGAATATGATTTATTGGATTTTTCAGTTCAAAAAATTGCAAACACGATAAACTTGTTACCTTAAATCATTTGTCGAAGTTTTCAGTTTCGTTTACCAGCTAATCAAAAACCAATAAAAGTATTTTTAAATCTTTTTTTCTACAAATTACAGAATGAAGTTATACATTTTCGAGTACAATTTGTAGAAAAATATTGAAAAAGATAATTGTACTCGAAAATGTGTAGCTTCACTAGCAATATTAACAAAAGCCTTCTATCCTTCTCATCAGGTGTTAAAAAAGCATACTCATCATACTCATTAAATTTTATGGATAAGTGGTTTTTAAACAGGTTAGTAGAGTATTAGAGATATTATTGTATATAAAATAATTGTATACATAAAATAATTGTAAATTATCTTTTTGTATTATATTCTATATATATAGAATGTCGGACTCCCATATTAGGTGAGTCATTCTGCCATTATCCTTCACACAAGGTTAATATTTTTCACTAGCAATATTACACCCATATTTTTCACTAATGAAAATATTTATACCTTATTACACCCATATTTTTCACTAGCAATATTAACAAAAAACTTCTATCAAAAAATATATATATTAGCAAAAACCAAGTGCAAGCAGGTTAATTACTTAAGAAAGTAACTGAGCAGTGGGCTATAATGGTGATCGGCTATAGTGCAAATTTATCACAAGCTAGGGTTTTCTCTCTTTTAATTAATTGGGCTTGAGTCATGTCTCAATTAGTTAACCTTTTATTTTTACTTTTCTACAATTTGTCTAAAATGGGTTGTGGTACAACTTATGGGCGTTGTACAGGGCAAGTGAAACTTAAACCCTTGTTTTCATCATGCCCGCCTTATATATACTCGTGGTTCCCCAATTTTTACCACCTATATAAATTTTAAATATGACATATTTAATGGATTTTTAAATAGATATGAGTTTTTTTTTTTTTTTTTTGCTAGCTTACCGATGAATATGTGCTCACTATTTTGCTATGATAAACTGCTTCTAAGTAATGAAATATAATATTTTTGTTAGAAAATTCCGTTAAATTTGTGTCTTAAATCTACAATAAAAATAGATTCTCTTTGACAATTTTAACAACTTTTATAGGATGATAGAATATAACTTATAATAATAATTTTTTTTTTGAATTTAACTTTCATATTCTCTCCATGTCAAAAAAAGAATATCTTCTATTCTTATAAAGTTATTCCAAAATTATATTCACTTTTTAAAAATAAAAGCATCAAATTTACAAATATTGCTAAACTATCCTAATTTTAAATTATAAAAACAATTATAGGAGAAAAAAATTGAATATTGTTGGTATTTTATTTATGGGTGACTCTTCCATAGTTGAAAGAAATTTTAATTATCATAATTAATTTGCTAATAGCCTTTGATTTCCTCCCAAATATCTCAACCGTCCATTCCATATGAAAGCAACCCACTGTAACAAGTTAAAGTTACCAGCAGTTATCATCTTTCCCCACTTATACACCTCTCTCTCTCCCTCTCTCTCACACATCAAGCTTGTGCCTTGACAACATTTCCTTTCTCAGAGAATAGTTAGGAGCGAGGTTACGAGCAGAGACAGACAGGTGACATTAATAAAGAACACTCAAGCTTGCCTCACATCAAGCTTGTGCCTTGACGACATGGATTCCAAATGTCAACACTTGCAATGAAATCTATAGTCAAGTTAGAAAGAGAAATTTTTGCAGTTCAGAGAGAGAAAATTGACAAGCATCAAGTCCTCAAAACCGTGATTGCCCATTAACATGAGAAAGGAAAGTGAAATAGAGGCTGTACAGTTGGCTTTGATCACAATTACCTTCATCTTTCACTCTCTTCTCACCTTCCCCAAACTGATATTTTAATTCCCAGACAAAACGAATACTCATTGTCATCAAAACGAGAATAATTAAAATAGTAAAAATTAAAATCTCTCCATAATTTTTGTTGTACCTGCCGGGAAATGGAGGAAATCGATAGTTAGGTGGTGATTTGAAGAGTTTGGGTTGAGAATGAGATAATCTTTTCTTTCCATCGATATTTCTCAGTGTACCCATCTCTCTGTAATTTATTTGCTATCCAGGTCCAATGATCATCAAGTTGCATTTTTGAATTTGAGAGATTGGATTTTTGAGGGGTGGGCATGGCATTAAGCGTGAAAAACGGGCATTCTAGGAGAGAGAAATAATGTGTTTGACTTAACATACTGTACAGGTAACCAGTAAAAAGTTTTAACGGTTTAGATTCATTTTAATCAAATTAATGGTTCACATTTTTTAATTATCATAGTTGAAATTTTTTTAACTATGGTAGAATTTTCATTTATTTATAAAATAAATTAGTCTCCTGACATTTCTTTAGATAGACGAAAAGTTAGAGGGACATTAAGAACGTGTTTATTTTAATCGTTAAAATTAATGGTTAACTTTTTCCGACAATGATTAACAATTAACAGTATCACCCATTATGGATTGACAATTATCAACGACTAGAAATATTATAGTAAGTTTTAAGCGAGCGGCCCTCAAAATGGGCGGGAAGAAGCATAAGAAATTCGAATTATTATACAGTAGTGTCGACCCCATTGAAGCTTGGATTCGCGCTCGTCGACACCAGATGCATCCGCTATTTTTCATTCAGTGCCCGCGTTATTGTTGATTTGAACTCATCGCATTTGGGAGTCGAAATGATCTCCTATCAAAGATAAGATTACCCTAACTCTATCACCATTGCTATCAATTTGACGATTTCTTCAATCCTACAAGGGTTTTTCCACCTGTAATCGAGACTGCAATCTCTTGAACTTCAGTCTGTCGGGAAGGAATTCAATGACTTCAATCAATTTCTAGGGTTTTCCTACTGCGAATTCATTGCACAACAGTTTTGCAATATCTTCAAATCGGTTGCAATTGCTGCTTAATTGACGATCATCTACATGATGAATCGAGTTTTTCCAACTTGCAGGTACGTACAATCTTCAATTTATAAATTCGCATTGAAATCCTTCATGTTCTCTAATCTTTAGACATTCGATTGTTTGTTTGCGATGAAATTTCTATTTCCCTTTCTCAATTTTCTGGTTTATGTCTTGAAGTGATGCAAATGATTCCAAAATTCTGATTTTCTTCGTGATCAATTTTGGATGCCGTCGCTTTTGTGTGTTCTATTATCAATACCAGATCTAGATTGGATTCTTGAAATCCCTTTCTTTGGAAAGCGTCTACAAGGCGTAGGGCAGGTGAGTTAGTAGAAAAGAATATGCGGAAATGCTCATATTGTTGTGCCACGCTTAGTGTTATTTGCTAACCACCAACCTGCCCCCTTCCCCTCTTTCCAGAATGTTTATCTAAACTTTGTAAATGGTGGGTTAAACCAAATCACTATTCTAAATGTTCATCTACTTCCTCTCTTCAGCGTAGTAGGCAATAAATCATTTTTAATCTAAGATATATGGAACTAGCATATTTTCAATTTTAGTAGTAGGGGCTTCTGCTACATTGACCCATTCCACACATCGGTTAGATGAGACTCTCGGCTTATGAATTCAGGTTTGGAAACTTAAGATTTGTATCAAAATATCTGAGTTTAGAGCTGAGGAGACCCATAAGATTTATTTGTTTTGCTCTTGTTACGTGTTTTTCAGCATTTTCTTCGTCCTTTGTTTCTTGGTGTTGGTGCATTCATGTGTGGTTCATTGAGTAATTTTTTATTGTGATTTAGCTTACTCTTTTACAAAACTTTAATGGTAATAAATATTTCGTCAGTTGTGTAGTTTTCTTTCCTGACCCTTGCCCATCCCCCGTCTGACAATGAAAGGGCAGTGCATAGTTTCATACAAGTAGTGTGATACATGTGCTTCAATAACTTCATATATCATTTACCATATGAAAATCAATAACTATAGCACGACAACGGGAAACTCATTATAGAAGCAGATTTTGGTTGTACGATAGAATTTGAAAGTTTCTCTTGTAGGGCCATAATATCTAACTTAGAAATTGTTTGCTAATTTGGTGAGCCCCTGATTTGTTGGACCACTTTCTACTTGTTCCTCTAATGCAAACATTTTTTCCCTCCATATTTTTTAGTGGTCCAGTAGCCAGATGTTGACTGATATCGGTGTTTAAGTTTGTTCATTTTACCATTACAAAGCACTTGCAGATTGCAAGTTATACATACATATATACGTACACCACATACTTTTTCTCATTCATTCAGCTAGTCGTTAATACTTTGTATCACCTTTGTGAAGTTGTTCAAGCTTATTTGTCTTATGACTGTGATGGAGAAAAATGAAGATGCTCACGAGTGAGCTGCTCTGACCGCTTACTTTTCCCACGACTTCATTGTTGACCAAGGCTAATGTCATCAGCAATCGGAGGCAAATATCTACTTTCCTCATCCAACAGCCATCATCTCAAAAACACCCTTTTCGATCTTGCCTATGGAGGTTCTAGTAAACTTTTCCTCTTCTAAGCCGTTTAATATGGTTTTGTAGAATATTCTTTAATAAAAGACCCTGCACAGGAGAGATTAATCAGTTATAATTATCATCTGGACATAAACACTGAAGTGCTGAGAAGTCTTTCGGTTATACCAAGGATAAACTATTACTGATGTCGATGTCACAAATTCTGTTATACCAAGGATAAACTAGTAAACTATTACAAATTCTGTTATATGCTTGGACAAGCATAAAATTCTAAACACTGGATTTGTTTTTATGTCCTTTGTATATCTAGCTAGTGCTATACGACCTCAATCCATTTTTGTCATGCCACAATGTGCATTTTAATTGACAATGGACCACCTTTGAACTTCCATTAATTGAGTCTCTTGCAGGGTTGCTCCTCCTAGACGAATTTGATCATGGTTTTATAAATGTCAAAGAGTTAAATTGTCCTGTTTACTTTAAAAATTGTGGAAATTAGATATACTTCTTTGTACAATATAACTATGGATGATGATATTTTCAAAATGCAAATTTTAAAATTTTCAGCTCACCAGCTGTGACCATAGTGGTTGTGCATATGAATTTGATTTAATTGATATTCATCCTCCACTTGCGGTTTCTCATAAGATGTCATATTCTTGTCCTGTCAAGGCTAAGATATTTGTGATACCCCACTGCACAGAGATGAGATTTTGGCTTTATGGAATGTATGGAAAGAAAATATCTCTCCAGTTGAATAAAGTGTTGATGTCATTTATTTTCTTTCTGGTTGATGTTTGTATGGTTATAATATGATCCTTATCTGTTTCCCCTTCATTTTTATGATTCTTTCTTGTGGCACTTGCCCTTAATCTAACTTAACCTGACTCATATGCTAGTGTTTGATGCCCGCACATGTCTAAGTGTTAGATTTTTGCAACTCTCGCTTAACTTTGTGGGTTTTAAGCCTGATGTTGTGGACATGTCTGAGTTTCTTGTATTTTGTATTTTCCAAATCAAATCTCACCTAGGAAGTGTGTGTGTGTGTGTGCACGCACATGTGTGAGAGAGATTTTTTTTTTTTGGGTGGGGGGAAGGGGAGGTGGGGCAATTAGATGTAGGCAGCCCTTATCCAAATTGTGGCAGTTTCCGTTTAATACTAGCATATAGAACAGATACGTTTATTAGCAAAAATGAAAAATAAAACAAAAAAGAGAGAACACAGCAGGAATGCTAGTTGGACCTACGAAAAATATCAATTTCTCTAGTGTTATGTGAAGAAATATCCAAGCATTTCAGGGGTCTAACCATATTACATCCAAGAGTTTTCTTCGCTCAGGCCCACTCTCTACACAGGTAAATTGCTCGCATTTTTCCTTCTTTCCCTCATGTAATTTTCGCTCTAAATTATCTGTTATTGGAGAGAGGTTAATGTAGGGGCTTGAAACTGGTGTCTTAAGCAGAAGAGAACTTGTTGATTGGAGATAAGATTCCCTTATCATGATCGTCCTCTCCGTGGTCATCATCTAAGTAGAATTGCTTATAGACAAAAATATGTACAACTGCCTTCTACTCTAGTCACAAACGTGTTCTACTTACTTTGATTTCCTGGATAGCGTTCCTGATCTCATTCCTGTGGAGCCAATGAGTTCAACCTTGTAATGATCACTTCATTGGGCATCTGTACAGGGAAAAGCAGAGCAGGGCATCTCTACAGGTAATCAGGTTTTCATTTTCTTTGGGTGCTTTCTGCTGAATGTTAGAGGGAGATAAATGACAACATGCTAAAACAGGACAAGACAGAGCTGATGGAGAAACTTTCAGGTAATAGAACCATATTGCTATTTACCTGGTCATAGTCCTGATTAAGCTGTCACCTCTATTGTTTTGACTCTTTAGTGGTCCTCAATTACCCTTATGGAACATTCAACACTTGAGATAGAGATGTGGCACATCTTAACCAAACTAAATAAGCTCTGTAGTTGAACATTCAGGTCTAATTAAAATAGATTGTCACCATTTAGATGATTTCTAAAGATATTGAAGTTTGAGTATTCCCTTGGATTTGAGACGACTTTTCTCTTCTACGGTAATTTTGTCATAGTAAATTATTATCTATATTATTGTTTAAATATGGCACAAAAATCTGTTCTTCAACTAATTGTATGCTTTTATGTTTCCACTTGTAATCCAAATAAGCTCCTTGATCTTCACTCACACATACTATTGTTTTTTAATGTAGTTGGCTTGTCCATAACCATAAATACGAAAGTAATAGTCTTTTGATCATATTTTGTTATTTGAGACCTTAGGATTCATTAAGTTGGCTGCTTGATAGTTATTGGTGAAGAACAAGACTTGAATAGTTGAAGTTATTGTAATAGTGTTGCTTATTCCATTGTGCATTGATATGGAAAACCAAGTCCAATCTTTCGTATTCGATCACATCGCTTCTCTTATATACCCTGTTATATATATATATATATATATAACTTTTTTACTCAGAGTTATAGATAACCTCTTCCGCCTTCAACATTAATTTGATTTTGTAATTCTACAATTTTATTATGTTATTTGCTTAATCGGTGCCTGTTGAAATTCAGCCTGCTAAAACTCAACTTCAAATAAATCGCTTACTGTAATGTAATAAGAAGCTTTGATCCCAAAGCGTACATAATGAACTTAATAACATTGCCAGATTCTGTCCAGGTCCTTTGCACTGCCACATGTTCCGCTGCTATTGGCCAATATGAGCAATAGAATCAATAGCTAGCACAGGGAGATGCCACGTTGGTGTTTGCATTTGTCCATTGGGAATGCTCTGCATTGTATATGGGTCCCACCGATTACGTGAAGGGGAGGTGCCTAATGCACTCCCGTTACTGGACAAGGTATTTGATCATTTACAAATCTCTCCTAATCCGCTCCCAACCAATTATCGTTTATCTCCCACGTGGGATTCTTGGTCCCACTTCAGCTCTCATTCCCTCTTTTTCCGTATTTGTGTTGTAATATATTCCCAATTGTGCTCTATGGTGTGATCCACCATGTAGTAGCAATTCACCCTCCCCCACCCCCTCCCCCACCCAAAAGAAAATAAATAAAACTTATTCTTGTAGTATTTATCTTGCCTTTTTGTGCATCTTCCTTATTGTTGCTTCCTCTTTGCCAAGAAGATTGAATTTTCATTGATCATGGATGATTCCTCTGCTTCTTACATTCACATGGTTAGAAAATTTTGTTTTATTCTTTTCCGTCTTTAGTTGAATCACAATGGGCAAAAGTTGCCATTCTAACTTTTCAATTGAAATATGTTACTCTTCCAAAACACTTCAAAAATCTTCAATCTTTCAAAACTAATTTTTCTACCTAGTAGGAGTAAAGCCATATGTATCTCGTCTTTTATATACATTTGGATCCCACTTTGATGGGATACTTACTGAATATTGTTGCTTTTGTATTAGGCAACAACACGTTAGATGTATGGTTTTGTTTTAACATTTTGTTTCTGACCCTTCCCTTTTTCCCCTTGGATGATTGATGTAGGTGCAACATCTGATAGAGAAGTGTTTGATCTTCAATATGACAAAAGAAGAGTGCATGGAGGCCTTGTCAAAACATGCCAATATCAAGCCTGTCATCACCTCCACCGGTGATCTTCTCGTTCTCTTTTATGTCTTTCTTCTTTTTTTCACCTGCATGCATGGCTGCTCTGGTATTGCCATAATGATCTCCGTAGTTTATCCCTTAATTTTGTGCATTTTCTATCATCTTATGTGTGTTTAAGAGGTTTCATATCCCAAACTTGCTAAAATGATGATTGTTGCACATGCATTACCTGTCTCAAGTACTCAACATAAATTGCAACAAGGATATGGAGATCTAGCGCTTCATCTGATCAATCCAACAAAATTTACAGAAAAAGGAAGAAAAAGAACAATTAGACTATCTATTTAGACATTTCCAGTTGAGTTTTAAGTGATTTCCTTTTTCTTTGACTACGTTTTTAGGTGATATGGGTTTTGGGTTTCTGAGGTTGACTTCATATACATTTCTTGGTTGTGGTACAATGGCACACCTTTTTTATTTTAAGAGCACGATTTTTGCACAGCTAAGGAACTATTCGATACTTGATAGCCTCTTTTTGTATTGTGTGTGCGTGCGTGTTTCTATGCAAGCCCATGGACCTGGGATTTGGGAAAGCTGAGGGTTCAGCCAAAGCCCAAGGTGGGGAGGGGCGGGGAGAAACTAATACCAAATTTGTTATAATACCGATTTATAAATCTGGGCACTTTGGGTGGAAAAGAAGTGTTCGCACCATTGACTTATCCGACTCTCACCTGGATATCATTAATTGACATACCATGCAACATGACATTCAAATTTCAAAATCAAGACATCTAACCCTCCCTCGTTGATGCCTCTGAACTACAAGCCTAACTAGTTTGATATGGCTTCATGCATTTACAGTGTGGAATGAGTTAGAGAAAGAAAATAAGGATTTTTTTGAGGCATATTCTCAGTCGAACTGCAATAAAGATCGCATGTCAGAGGCAGAGACAAGCGAAATGATTCAAAAGATGATCTCCGAGTCAGATTCATCCAAGGATTCAAATGGCTAAATATATGCAACAGAAGTTGAAAGGGATTTTTCCTTCCATGTGCTATTTACAAGGTAGACGGAGTCCTTTAACATAAAGCCAAGCCAATCCAACATACATCAATAGGGAGGTGATGTAAGGCAGATCAGGGTATATTTTTTGTGGTCCATTCTCCCTTTGGGTACTCGGTCGTTGTCCAATTGTATTATGCCTTGTCATTCCCTCTCCGATTTCAAACTAATCTATAATACGTATTCCTTGTGAATAATGCATTAGATGCTAAATGGTATTATCTTTGTTTATGGATCTTCCATAAATTATAAATTCAAATCATTCTGCAATGTTTGCCCTATTCTTGTTTTGGTTTACCTTAGATGGATCAATATAAATGTTCATGATTTTGTGTATTTAACTTACAATTTTATTAAGAACTTGTAATGTTGGTACTTTTAGTAATGTTTAGTATACGTGAAAAATCTACTTAATGGCATGGAGTATAATTTATTTGATGCCTTTGGTTGTGTTAGCTTTTTTTTTTTTTTTCTTGAGTTTCTTCAATTGTGTCGATACTAGATACTATTATTGTTCAAATGGTAGATGAGATGTATTATGTTAATGGGAAAGACAACAACGATAACTAACGGTAGATAAGATGTGTAAATGACAGGAAATCCTGAAAGATAAGGGATTTCCGTTTTCTTTTGAAGGTCAGGAATGTGTATGCTATTTCTGCCAACTTGCATGTGCAATCAACTGTTCTCATTTTAGAGTTGTATTTCTATTTTCGTAGGTGCTCTTATTAGCACCGAAGAAGACATATACTAGTAGTCTAGTACACGATTACAATTATATCCTTGCTACTGTGTTGTTACATCCCCATAATGAAGATTTAAAAAAACTAACATGGAAATAGTGTAACGCCGGGGTAAGGATATTGTATCGTCAGGATTCTTCTTGAGGATCTTTAAGGTTAATTTCAGAAATAACTTGGCAATTGTAATAAAGTACAATAATGACGAGTCTTGAGCACATGACTTCAAAACTTAAAACATTTTGGGTTTACACAACCCTACAACATAAAATAAAGTACAATAATCACGGAGTTTTGGTGGGGGTCATCGAGGCCGAATCAGAGCGTGTATAAATGCCATCATGAATAGTTACAAACATGCCCAATTAACGAATAAGATTTACATGTCTAATTTCAAAAGTTCATATAAGTAAACAATGCATATCAAGTTCCTTGTAACTAAAAAAACATCAAAACGGTCTCCAAAACGATAAAGCTTGCAAAAATCTTACTTTTACTCTTGATATGAAAATATGTAAAAGTAGGGGAATGAGCAACCACTGCTCAATGGGAATCCTTCACCTCCCAAAACCCAAAATAACCTTGCACGCATATATATAAATAACAATTATAAGTAATAATAATAATATTAGTAATTGAGTCACATCAAAAAGGTAATCTTACCTTACTCCACTTTTGATCGAATGAGAAGACTATAATGCATTAGAACTCTCAAGTGATCCATATTTTCTTCATCACTATGACCAAATCACTTCTCAATTTGGAAGTTAGCTTCATTTTATTATCTTCAATTTCTTTGGACAAAAGCTAGTACCCTGATACTCAACTAATACCTGTAAGCCGACCCAACGTAACACGGTACAAGGATTCAGAATCACTCACGTATGTACACAAGTTTCCTAGCTGGAATAACTCGTAATCTAGGAGTAAAAGTCACTGCTCTTAGTCCAGAATACGTCACCTTCCTATATTTTGTATTTTGACGCTTGTGAGCCGACCTAACGTACCATGGTATGGGAATTCGGAACTATTCACGCATACACACAAGTTTATTACCTAGAAGGACTCATGATCTAGGAGTGAAATTTGCTGCTCATATGCTGGAATATAATGTCATGTCACCTTCCTAAATTTAGTATCGGTAAAGTGCTCAAGCTAACTGAATTAACTTCTCATTTTGCATTATGGTTGTTATCTCTCTCATTTATTTATATATATGTTTATTAAATTGCTCGATGAAATCCAAGACCACACTTCAAAGGTTTACAATTGCTTCTCCATACAAAATGCAAGGCTCACGTGTATCTGGGACAAGACCCACAGGTCGAAGGGGTCAAAGGTCTGCTTTAGAGCCCACCACGGAACTCCCCACAGCCAGTGGGGGTCAATGGTTGGCTCCAGAGACCACTACGAACCTCTTCATTGCCAGTGGGGGTTCTGGTGGCCGCCATGGGTTGACCCACGGCCCATGAGAGCAACCGTGGTGGTTGTTTTTGTCACTTTAGCCACTGCTGGCCACCACGGCCAGCCCCAATCTTGTTTTTTTTTTTTTTGCATGTTTTTTTTAATAAGTGATCCATAGGAAGGTATGTCTAGTAATATTTTCATCTTTCTAAGTATCATAATATGTTTTAGTTTTAAGAAAATCATTTGAACATCCATGCAAGAACAAATCATTCACAAACTAGAATCTGACATTCAAGTTAAAATTTCTGTTTATTATTCACTAGAAATATCAAACCAAGTATATATATCTTTAGTCTACTTCTAAACCACAAGAAAAACAAAATTTTACTAAGATCTAAACATATTTGATACACACTTATATCTATGCATGAAGATGATTCACAATAATAAAAAGAGGACTCAACCTAAGTGGGTAGTGATACTTATATTTTCATTCTCTTCCTTTCCAAGTTTCTCCTAACACATATATTGTTATATAATTGATATTTAAGATAGTGTCAGAATAAGAGAAAATTAAAGGTGACTTAATACAATCAAACTTGGTGTTAGGCTTAATATCTTAAAGCTACGAGCAAATGGAAGAAGCAAAAGGACCACCGTGGGTAGCTCCTCAGTCACCACCGGTGGTCCCTTGGCAGCCACAGGCCATGGCAAGGCTCAGCATTGACAGCCATCACGGTGACCACCACAGGCAGTGGTGCAGACCGTGGCAGCAAAACTGGCCACCACGGTCTGAACCACAGCCTGTGGTGCTGACCAAGCAATGGACAGCAGCCATGGACTGCTATTTGGCTGTAAAATGCTTTAGTTTTTGCCTTATCCAAGTGGATTAACTTAACTTCCTTATTTGGTATTATTCAAAGGAAGTTAGTAAGGATATACGTAATTTTTTTATTAATTATTTTATTATTATTAATTAATTAATTAAAATATATATTTAAGAATTTTGCTCAGTGTAGAATATTCAGTCATTCTCTCTTCTCTTTTCTCTCTGAAAATTTATGGAGTTACTTCCAATGAAAACATAAAAGGTGTGTCTTTGAATTTTCTCTTCAAAAACATATAAGGCTTATTGTATCATGGGGTATCTTTGCTAAAATCGTGAGCAATAATACCTTAAAGAAATTATGCCTTGAGCCTTACACTTTCTTCCTCAATCTAAGTGATCTTAATATATTCTCCAAAAATTTTAAGGTATTATTATAAGGTTGAATCATCTTCTTCTTTCAAAGTCTTGAACCAAGATTTCTTCCAGTTGGATCGTTTTGTTGACACAAACTTCAACCGACGGAAGGATAAGATGATGTTCCTTCTTAATGCCCCAGAACATTGCCTACATTTTGGACGCAAATTTACAAGAAATCTTGAATGCTAAAGAAGATGCTACACCGAAGAAAAAGGAAAAAATAGCGGAGCAAAAGAGAAAGCTTAAGAGGATGAGTTCGTGTGTCGTGGGAACATCTTGCACACATTGTCAGACTGCTTGTATGATCTCTATATGTCAGTATCTTCTCCCATCGAAATATGAAAAACACTAGAGATTAAATATAACTCTGATGATGAAGTATTTTGATTTCAAAATGTCTGATTCCACTCCTATTCTTGATCAAGTGCATGAGTTGCAATGTTCGTCAACAGACTTCATGATCTTAAGGTGATCATTCCTGATGTTTTATAAGTTAGGGCAATAATTTCAAAGTTTCCTACTACTTGGAATAATTATAGGAAGAAACTTCTTCACTTCACCGAAGAGCTTAATATTGAAAAATCTTAAGGCATCTCCCAATTGAGGAGGAATCTCGAAAAAGAGATGTTGTAGATCTACCTAATAGTTCAAATGTGAACTATGTGGAAGGAAAGTCCAAAAAATAATAAAAGGAAGGCACAAAAATCTAGCAACAAAATAATTAAGAATGACAAAAAAAAAACAGTTGTAAGTGTTATGGTTGTAATAAAAGGGGTAATACATTAAGAATTGTAATCTTGTTAAAAAAATTAAAGGAGACTTCTCTAGCCATAACTTGGTTGAAGGCGAGAGTGAAGAGTTTGTTGCAATGGTCATCAAAGTAAGAGATCTTCAAATAGGTATGGTGATTGAAATTAATATAACCGTCACCAATTCTTTTGGGTGGTGGCTTCATTCTAGTGCTAGTGTGCATGTTTATAATGATGTTGTGGATAATGAAGTCCTTATGAGAAATCACAACGCAACAAAAGTTCTTGGCCAAGGCTCGGTAGAACTTTAATTTACATTGGGAAAGAAGTTAACTTTGAAAAATGTCTTACATGTGTCTGAAATTAGGAAGAATCTTGTTCTGCTTATTTAATTTACAAGAATGGTTTTAAGACTATTTTAGATTGTGATCATGTTGTACTTTTTAAGAATGAGACTTTTGTGGGCAAGGTTTATAATAGTGAGAGTATGTTTAAACTCAATTCGGTTGATGGTAACGTTATAAATGATGTTTATGTTTACTTTGTGTGGATTCTTCCTCTCTTTCGCATGCTAGATTAGCACATTTAAGTTATTCATCATTGGAATGTATGAACAAACTTGTTACTTGTCCATTAAAGATGAAATCAAAAAGGATAAATGTGAAATATGTGCTCAAGCCAAAATTATTAGAAAAATTTTTCCTGAAGTTGAAAAAAATACTCAAATATTAGAATTGGTACATGTTGGCATTTGTGAATCTAATGGTTTTCTAACAAGAGATGGCAAGCGATATTTTATCATGTTCATAGATGATAATTTTAGATATAGTTATGTATATTAATTCAGGAATAAGGATGAAGCATTTGATGCGTTTAAATATTATAAAATTGAAGTTGAAAATTAAAAAGAAAAGAAAATTAAAATCTTTAGAAGTGATAGAGGAGGTGAATGCTTCCCTACAAAATTTAAAGATTTTTGTGAAAAATTGGGTATTATTCATAAAATATGCGCCCTCTATACTCCTCAACAAAATGGTTTGGCTGAAAGGAAAATAGAACCCTAGAAGAAATGGTTAATTCTATGCTGCTAAATGTTTGGCCTGACTTATAAGAATCATTTTTTTAAATCTTAATGAGCTCTAAAATTAAAGGAAGAGATTAGTAGTGAACAACGATTATTAATGAAACTATAATGATATGATCCATTTTATCAGAGTTAATTAAATTAAATTTTGTAACAAAATATTTGTAGCCATGGCTTGGTGAACATATGGAGGATGTGCTGGCATATGAGGAAGAAGTGAGAAAGAGAGAGACAAATCTGAAGATTATAAACGAGAGACAAAAAATATAGTTTATATACGAAATCGGTCGGAATTATGTGAATCCTTTAGGGATACTTTTGTCCAACTAAAAGTTTCATTATATCTTCACATAGTTTTGCTAGAATCAAGAAACAGAAACAACAATTTGTGATTTCTGCTTTTCAGACTCATTTTGCATATTTTCAATTTATTTAAAATAGTTTTTAGATTTTCGAAATACAATGTTTTGGCCTAATATTTGTTGTTTGAACCCAGACACAAAAACCCGACCAAACAGCCTTTAAGTGCCAACTTACCAAATAATTTGTGGGGAGAAGCTTTGCTAACTGCTTGTCATGTATATAATAGAATACCTTTTAGGAAAATGAAAGTATCTCCAGATGAGGAAGTCAAACCTCAATTCTCTGAAAGTGTAAGGATTTTTGTCTTATTATAGGGTTACTTATTCTAAGAGGACCAAGTTAGGACCTCAGGAAATTAGGAGCACATTTTTAGGTATGCTCAAAACTCTAAGCTTTATAGATTTTTTTTATTTACAATTTAATGTGATTGTAGAAACAAGAGATGGCTGAATTTTTTAAAATAAATTCAGCAATGATAGTGTTAAGCATTCTTACAAATATAAAAGAGGATTTATCTCATTCATAAGGAAAAACTCATAAAAGTTTAAAAAGTCAAAGTGATGCTCATAGAGAACCAAGAAGGAGTCAAAGAGTTCGCAAAGAAAAGAGTTTTGGATCTGATTTCATCTCTTCTCAAGCATTGTTGTTTCTTGTAAAAGGAAATATAAATAGTATAACCCATAAAATTCTTAACCCATAAAATTCTTGATGTTCTTGTTGTAAAAGAAGATGATCCAAAAACATTCAGTGAGGCTATGGCTTCTAGGAATATTAGTTTTTGAAAAGAGACAATAGATGATGAAATAAACTCAATATTATCTAATAATACTTGGGTTATTCAAGACTAGCCCCACGATGTAAACCCATTAAATGCAAATGGGTTTTTAGAAGGAAAAGGAATATAGATGGTTTTGTACATACCTTTAAAGATAGATTAGTAGTCAAAGGTATTATTCAAAAGAGAGGAATTGATTACTTTGACACTTACACACCGGTGACAAGAATCTCTTCCATTAGAATATTGATTACATTGACATCATTATATGATTTGTACATTCATCAAATGGATGTTAAAATAGCTTTCTTAAATGGAGATCTTGATGAAGATATCTTCATGGAGCAATGTGAAGACTTTGTGCTTCCAGGAAACAAGAAGAAAGTGTGTAAATTAGTTAAGTCATTGTAAAAGCAAGCACCCAAATAATAGCATGAAGTTTGATAGGGCTATGCTTGATAATGGATTCATCCGTAATAATGTGGACAAATGTATCTATTCCAAGTTCAAAAGTGAATATGGAATACTTTTTTGTCTCTATGTAGATGACTTGCTAATTTTTGGTACTAATTTAAAGGGAATTCAAGAGACTAAGAAGTATCTAAATTCATAATTTAAAATGAAGGATATGAATGAAGTGGATACTATCTTAGACATTAAGGTGAAAAGACATAGTGGAGGTTATGCCCTTAGTCAATCCCATTATTTATCTAAAGTGCTAGATAAGTTCAAATATATTGAGATTAAAGAGTTAAATACTCCCTATGATACTAGCGAAATACAAGTTGAAAATTCAGGTAGAGTTGTGCCACAACTTGAGTATGCTAGTGCAGTAAAAAGCCTATTGTATGCAATGCATTGCACTAGGCCATATATTGCATTTGTTGTGTGCAAACTATCAAGGTATACAAGTAAGCCAAGTACAATGCTTGAAAAGCCATAAGTAGAGTACTTGTATACTTAAAGAGAATTATGAACTTAGGAATTTTCTATTAGAAATTTCCTCTACTTCTAGAAGGTTTCTCTAATGTAAGTTGGATTACAAGTGCAATTGATAATAAATCCACTTCAGGCTGGATTTTTACTCTTGATGGGGCAGCAATCAGTTGGGTTTCAAAGAAGCATACTTACATTTCTGACTCAACCATGGAGGTTGAGTTTGCAGCGTTGGTTGCCGCAAGTAAGGAAGCAGAATGACTAAGGAATTTGTTATTGGATATAGTGTAATACCCGGAATTTTAAAGAAAGCAGTTGAAAAGCGTAACATTACTGAGTATTTTTCCCTACAACTAGGGGGTTGAGTGGCTGATTTTATTTACAGTCAGACTTATTTCTTTAAAATTTCCTTCGGAAGTTGTTCTCGAATAAATTAAATCAAGGAGATTGCCTTCCTTTTTCCATCTGCTGTTGGGTGATTAGGAATCGTCGTGGCCGGCGTATTAAAATAAGTTGGGACGCAGCAGTGTAAGAGGACGGAAGGGAGAAGATATAGACTTGTTGTATATGGGCCATGATTATTTTTACTAGATCAGGAGGAGATGATTAAGCTCATTTGGGGGTCCAATAAGGAGCATTAACCGCAATTAAGCAAGCGGTGGAGAGAGAGGGAAAACAAAGAAGAAGAAGCTCGGGAAGCCCGAGCAGCGGAGGAAGAACGAGCGGGAGAAACAGAGAGAGAGAAAGAGGGTGCGCGGGACCTGGAGCCGAGGTCGGAGGTCGGCAAGCCGGGCGGCGAACGAGGGAAGGCGGCCGGCACCCGCAAGGGAAACGGATGAGCGAGAGGAGAGGAACGGCGCCGCGAAAACGCGCAGAGAGAGAGAAGGCGTGCGGTGTGAAGGTCCGACAGGACCAAGGAGTGGCCGGCGACCACCGTAGACCCGGAAAACGACGGCCGGCGACCCTAGTAAGCGCGAGCGAGGAAGAAAGCGAGAGTTTGGGGCAGAGCAAGCGGCGGAGCAGGGGCAGATAGCGCGAGGAAGTCCGAGGGGTCGGGGACCGGGACACACGACGGCGACGGCGACAAGGGAGGCAGACCGGCGGTAAGAACGCGTGGGGACCAGACAGAGAGGCGGCAGAAACGGTGGGCTAGAGGCAGGGAAACAAGAACCGAACGAAGAAAGGGAACCGGGGAGCTCGAATCTCAGCAAACCACAAACCCGCAATCCCTGAATCGAGGTGGGTAGTCTTATGCTCTAAACTATTAGTAATTTCGAAACCTAAATGGATTTGTTGTGATTGTTGAATGTGTTATGTGAATATTGAATTGTTGTGAACGTTGAGTATCCGTAGTACGTAACAGCACCTATTTGTTGTTTGAGATTGAAATAAGAGCTTAGAATGTATTTAAGAAATTGAGAGGGCTGAATCGTGGAATGAAGGGAGTTACTTGGGTTTAATAGTTGAGTTAAATCGGGAACTTCTAAAGAGCTTGAATAATCACTTAAGGTTGAATTGGGTGTGTTGATTCGGAAGAGGCTAGATTATATAGGTCAAATGAGTAGTATTGAGGTTCGAATAGTCTGTTGAGGATGAAGAGTTGGGACGTGGATAGGAATTATGAGTTAATTAAGTTTTAGAGATTCTTGAAGTTACGGTATTAAGAGCTAATTATGAACATTGGGAAATGGTAGGTCGAAGTATAAAGAGGAGTATGAATTCGTATGGAGTAATGCGCAATTGGGACAAGTAAGTGAAAATGGATAATTGTGAGCTTGATTACGTTTGAAGTATATTAATTCCTTGAGGTTAAACTAAGTGTGAAAATGAGTAAAGGTAACGGAAACCGAATAAGGACAAGTGATTGAGAGGTACATGCCCAAGGACGGACGAGCAAGAGTTAAGTAATGAGTTTAGAACATATCTCAGTCTTTGGGATGAAATCAAGTTTGAAGTTAAGCACAGTGAAAGGGACTTAAGCGATAAAGTGAGAGCAAGAGTCGGGTGGCTGAATACGGGCGGAGGAAGTTGAGTTATAAAGTAGAAGCGTAAAATGAGCAAGTGAGGCAAAAAGGCAATGAAAAGTAAGAATGTTGAATTGAGTGCTATGTACTTGTGGTTATTGTGGCTCGGAAAATGGAGATAATCATACTAACCGACGAATTGAGAAAAGCTTAGTTGGAAAAGAGTTGAGGATGATTGCTTGCAAGGAATGGTGATTATTCGTGCTATGTGATTACTTTACGTGATGCTACAAAATAGTTTCGAAAGGAGTTTTGTATTTTACGTGAATGATTCTTGAATGAAATTCCTTGAGAACCGCCTTTTGAACGTGATTATGTTTTATAAGAAGTGAAACTGATTGAGAAAGCTAGAAAGTGAATGTGATGAATAAGAATGTGCAAATTGTTTTGAATCGACTGGCTACGGATCGTTTAGCATACCGAAGTGTTCGAACCGGGAACGCCCAGCTAGAAACTTTGAGGGAAGGGTTCTAATAGGGGTCCTGGAGAGACAGGATGCCCGCCCGAGACTTCCTGAAGAATGGTCCCGGGAGCCTTTTGTCGGGGTCGCGCCCTGAATTAAAGAAGTGCTAGTTCGAGTCCTCGAAGGCCTGGAATGTTGATTCAACCCCAAAGGAAGTGTTCTTGAATGTGATTATGTGTTTTTTTAAGTGATTAAAAGAGTTCTGATCTTTCCATTGCAAGTGATTTTATTGAAAAGTATATAGATTTCTATTACGCTATTATGCTTTCGCAGATTTCATTATTATGAGTATTATGTATAAAGAATTTCCATTTTAAGGGTATAAGACTCCGGTGAGCCCGTTGATTATTGCTCACCCCCACAAATTCCCCCTTTCCCTCCCAGATGTTGCAGGTACACTTCAGGAGCATGATTTACCCTTAGCATATTTCGGACTCCGCTGACTCGCTGTTTGATGTATGCCGAACGATTCAAGTCAAGATTATGCATTTCTGATATTTCTCAATATTGTACTTGTAATTTAGTGCATATAGTTGTACCAAATGTATAGAAACCCTTTAGACTGTTTTGAGTTGTATAGCATGATTGGTTGGACTCCGGCGTGTGGCCGTTGAGTTGTATACTCCGAGCGTGTGGCTCGTTGAGTTATATCATGTTTTTCATGCAGGGTTTTAAGGCTTTAAGCCTATGGGTTGGTCCTTATTACAAACGGAACTCGCCGAAATTTTCAGAGAATCTCGATTCTTTTGGAAAACCACCGGCATTACTTTTAAGTTGAGTTTAGACAACCAAACCAACACCGAAAGAGCCTTGGGAGTTCCTTTAAGGAACTCGCGATGTAATACTCCCAGGGGTGTTTTGGGGTGTTACATATAGAGTTGTGGCCACAACCGATGCCGCTAATTTCCTTACATTCTGATAGTGAAGCTATAATAAAATCTATAATGACAAGTCTAGATATATTAGCTTAACGCATGAGTATGTGAAACAACTCATAAATAGATGGAATAATTTCCATCATTTTTGTTAGGTCAAGCAATAATTTAGCTGGACCTTTGACGAAAGGATTCTCACGAGATATGGTAAGAGGTACCACCGCTATAATGGGCTTGAAACCTTTTCTAATTAAGTCACTAATAATGGAAACCCAACCTTTTCTAGCAAAACTAGAGACAAAGTTTAAAGGGTAACAAGTTATTATTTTGTGATTAAGAGCAATAAGATTAGGATTTAGTCCATAGATGCAACCCAACCTTAATAAAGATTATTTGAGCTAAAACCTTGTTGTTTGTTATGTTCTTGAACCTTTTTCTACTCCTTTACCTTTACTCTTGACTCTACCTTTAGTGAAAGTGCTCAATAATGGAGATTGAAGCTTGAAATTAGGGAGGTTGAACGAGATGAAGACTCAATCCTTCTCTCTCTCTCTCTCTCTCTCTCTCTCTCTCTCTCTCTCTCTCTCTCTCTGGAGCTGCTGAATTTTTGAGAATGATAAAATGAGCAGCGATTTGCAATATATTCTGATTTAAGCATCAGATTTGAGAGTGGTGTTGTAATAATTGTTTGGAGTATGGAGTAGAGAGGTTGAGTGCATCAGATTTGAAAAGAGAGTGGTGTTGCAATGATGGGTGGGACATAGTTGAAGTTAGGATGCTAAGACGGTAAAGTGCAACAATAGATAAACAAAAGAGGGGAAGCAATCAGACATTTTAGCTATGATTATAGCATTTTTAGAAGGGAAATAAAATGACTTTTAGTTGTTTAGACCTTAGGGTGATATTGTGATGTGGCCAAATACATTGGTACTTATTTTGGGATTAATAATCCTGTTCTTATTTATTCCAAGTTTGTAAGCCAAATAAATATTTTACTAAGCTCACGCTTAACATTATTCCCAAGTAAATTGAGTCATCAACTAGTAAATATGTACATAAATATATCTTTATACTAAGTAGCATAATATATGAATTTTATAACAAATCATCAAATTATGGTTTTTTTTACAAAGGGTAAAATAAAGTGAATATGGCAAATTTAAGCAGACTTTTCTCACAAGGGTTCTACCTAAATCATCGTGTTTCATGATAGACATGAGAGAGGAGGAAGGGCAGTACCCTCAAGTGGTTGGAGCAAGAATCGAGTGCCGTAGGACATTAACCAATTTGTTATACTGTTTTCTTCTCCGAAGATGTAATTGATGTTGCAGTTTGTGAATTTTGACATTAGAACCACAATTTCTTTAATGATATAGTCGACTTGCCATGGCGCTTTGAAATTCCCTTTGATCCATTTGATGTTGACTTTAATTTCTCCTTCGATTTGAATTTTTTAAATATTTGCTTTAATTGGTGCTTGAAACCCAAATATGAGGGTACTTGCCTCTGCCACCAAGATGGATGTATTTCCCAAGTTGGTTGCTCCTATTGTCAGCATATTGTCTTTCTCATCTCATAATATAAAACCCATAGCTGCATTGTTATTGCTTCAGGATCCATCAAAGTTGAGCTTGGTATTACCTTTAGAAGGTCTATTCCGTTTGACAAGTATGAGTTTGCTTTCTATTGGTTCTCTTATTGTTGTTGTAGAGTTCTATCGGGGAACAAATTTGCCTTGATTTCCATTCTTTCGATACTCTGTTTTCCCTAATCAATACTCTAATATGATTAAAATTTTTCCCTTGAAATACTAGCGCATGCCTTTCTTTCCAAATACTCCATAATAAAAATATGACTCGTTGTAATTGATTCATCCGGAGGGAGGTCCTACCTGCTTGGAGAGTGCTTTTCCCATTAGTGTATGAAGAAATGAAGTTGATGTAGTGGAACCAACAATGGTTAGCTGCTGTTGCCCACACTTGATGTGCTCGAGGGCAGTTGAAAAACAGGTTGCTATATGTTTCATTATTCAAGTGGCAGATCTTATAGAGTAAATCAGGTTGGATTCTCTGTTAGCAAGTGTACTCTTCGGAGGAAGTCCATCACGGAGAAATCACCAAAGGAGTATTTTAATTTTGGATGGAACATTTAATTTCTAGATCCACTATCCTTCCCAAATGGAACATTTAATTTCCAGATCCACTATCCTTCCCAATTATCATATCTTTGTGCATTCTGTGCTAGTTGCATTGCAGATTTGGTAGTAAAGCACCCGTTCTCGAAAGACCCCGGCGGGTTTCAAATCCTGTTTGGGATACACTGGCAGAGGTATAATACAAATGAGACGTATAATAGAAATGAGACCGATAATATTAGTCGGTAGTATAGACCTGAGTTTAGAGACGTCCCACTAGTTATCTTTATTAATTAACTAACTAACCCTTGTTTGCAAATTAAGTGACCGCAGATCACATCCTGTAGTCTGTAAAAGATTTTGGTTTCGAAACCAAAAGCCTGTCCAAAAAGAATATTTTCCCATTCCCCAATTTTCCAGCAAATTCCTTTACAGAAGGTACCGTAGCATTTAGAAAAGACTTCCATACCCATGAGTCTCCATTTTTGGAGATTATGAAAATAGTTCACCTTGTTCCCCGTATTTTGCTTTCATATGTTGGACCCACAAATTGTCCGGCTCTTTTAAAAATTTTCAGATGAATTTACATTGAAAAGCCATATGACATCTTCAATTTTTTAGAAACCCAATCCACCCTTCAATTTAGGTTGACATACATGGTGCCAAGTAATCATGGGCATTCCTTTATTATCCTTTTGTTTCGAGAAGAAACTTCTATTGATTTTATCAAGGATTGAGTTGTATGTTTCATGATCTGGAAGCATTGCATAGTATGGACGGGAAGTGATTCTAGATTTGACTATATTAATACCACTCTCCCGAATTTCAACAAGTTATTTGGTTTCCAAAAATTGAGATTACTATTGGCTTTATCAATTATAAGAGCAAACAATGATATTTTTCTCTTTCTGTGAACAGTCGTGCTATCCAAGTACTTACCAAGAGATTCGATAATGAAAATATCGAAAATAACAAAAGCTACTTCCTTGTCCCTTCTTTGGGCATTGGAGGAGATACTCAGTGTAAATCAAAAATATAAATCAAATTTCTTTTGTTTAACCATTCGTTTAATTCGGGCACCACAAATAGCAGTTCAACTAGAAGCTCATATGTTACAAAAAAAACCTTAGTAAACGAAGGCATGACAGAAGGGGAAGGGGTCAAGGGGCAGGAAAACTCCCCACAGAACTCTTAGTGGAATTCGAATCCACTGTTGTTGTGTGCAAGAAAGGTGGGTTTTCTTTTATTAAACTATTTTTATTTTATTTTTTTAATAGTTTTGTACTTTCTTTTTGTGTGGGTTAAGAAGTAGAAGTAGTTTTAAAAATTGTATGGGAGAGGAGTTCTGGAATATTTAGTGCACTATTAAAACATTTCTTTTTTTTAAATTAGTATTTAGATTATGCATAGTAATTAATAATAATTAAAATATTGTAAAACCTAATAACAAGTTCATCCTTATGAATTATATGTCAAAATTTTATTGTCTTTGAAGCTATGGTTGAGGTTTTGGGATTTTGTAATAAGAAATTAAGGGATATTGCTCCCCGCATTCGAACCTAGAGGGAGTGGATGGAGGATAGAGCCAGTGGCCATCACGCCACCGGCCTCAACATAATACTTATTTAATTATTAGATTGTATTTCCTGAGATATGATACTTCTTTCATCCTATATTCATCGTTAAACGTGGAAAATAAGGGAAATATATAACTTAAATGCTAACAAATATGAGAAAGGAGGAAAGACAAGTGTTGAAATTTGTTTTGTTAGTAGATGGTCGTTAATTATTCTAATTTTTGCTCCTAAAAGTTTTGAACTTTTTATTTTGACAATAAAATGGGATCAAAATATTGGATATTTTTGACAATTAATTTGGGACAAAGAGAGTATATTATACTCTCGACTTATATACTGACAGATAACCGGATGAAATGAAAAAATAAGGGAGACTTTAAAAAAATTTTTAAAATAGGAAAAAAGTTTTGTATCAAAATGTCAAATTTGCTGGACACGATGCAAAATTGTAAATGTATCTCATAATTTTTTATCTATCATAATGTGTTGGTTCACATACCATAACATATTGCGAATTATTTTTATTCATCTTATATAGTTTCTAAAATTTTTTAAATGTGTGTATGCATAGTATTTTAGATATATGTTAATGAGAAAGTTTTATTGTAATACCTACTCAGAAAGATAATCTCATAAATTATAACTTTTTTTTATTAACTAAACCATCCCGTCTTTGCACACTTGTATAGGTTCTTTATGTTTACATTAAGGGGTACTTTGGTTACTAAATTTTTTACCCTTGGTATGGAAATAGGCTTGCTTATTCTCTTACGTTATGTTCGGTTTATGATTCTTTTTAACTGAAAACTCATATTAAAAGTATGACTCAAACTTTAAATTATACATTTTAGAGAACCTATTCCTCCCAACTCATTTATATGAACCCATAATATTTGAGTCAAGATTTTTATTCATGAATTAAACCAAACGGAGTGATATTAAATGCAAAGACTGAGTAGATGAATGCAACCCTTGATGTATAGTGTTTGTCACACATATGCTGATCTCACTCATGAGATGAATGAATTCCAAAATAGTGTTTGTTTTTTTTTTTTTTTTTTTTTTGGTGGTGTTCTAGAGCGACCTAAGTCCCCAAAATAATGTCCTATTTATGTTACTGTATAAGCCCACTTTATATAACATTCCAAATTTTTGTTCAAGTCAATTCGTCCATGGTATATCTTTCGTTTACTTTGACTAACTTTATAGCGCTTTTATTTTAATGTAGTACGCATATTAAAGGAGTAACTTATTTGTGATATTTTTACCTATATAATTTTTTTTTTGTAGATATTGTTTTTTTCTAAATACAATTTATCATGTTAAATTATCATTTAAAAGTTAAGAGTATAATGGACTATTTAAAAAACACAATATGAAAATAGCAACTTCAAGTTCTCTAAGCAAAAAAGAGGGATAGAGTTGTATAATCATTTTAAATGTGTGTTTAACCAGGGAAAGAATAGTAAAATTATACCATAGATTTAGATTTATAAACTTGAGTTACTAAATATAATTTCTTATTTTAATAGTCCTTATATTAAAAAAAATATTAAAGGTCCAACTCGAAATTGTCACATATCTCTGGATCTATTCATCTAGATCTATAATATAAGTATTGAAATAAATAAAAAATAAATATAATGCAATTATGTCATTATCATGTAGTACAAGTGTTGTAAGATATAAACATAAATAGAGTGTTAACAAGACTTTCGATTAATCAAATTTTTGGTTCGGAAAAATTGAACCGTAACAAAACAAAAAACTTTGATTAATTGATTGTCAGCTAACCGAAAAAGTCGATTCGACAAAACTATGAATTGTGAAACAAACCAAACTATTAGTTAACCGGATATTTAGTTCGGCTAACCAATACTTCGGTCCGGTTTACGGTTGACCTATTTTATTCCCCAATTTACATTATTTATTTTATTTTTCTATTTGAGTGTTTATTTTTTTCATTTTACTAATTAGCTTTGTGAAACAAGTGAACTCATCATAAAAACCTTAAAACCAACAAATGAAAAGTTCAAATTCAAAACATAAAATACTCTTACAAAAAAATGTCTCAAACTTAAATCCAACAAACAAGAGAGTTGAACTCCAATTCACATGTCAAATTCACATTGTACTTATCATCGTCAACAATTATGTTGATGGGATTATTTACATCTAAGACCATTTTAATTGCTATCGTCACCGGAGGAGTTGTATAAAATCATTGGTTTCACTATTGCGAAGAGGGATTCAAATATTCAACACTTCAGATATATGAGTAATTAATAAACATAAAAAAAACAATTACATAACAAGAGGGGGAAGAATAAGTGGAGAACATCTCGAGAGATGAAGAAAGAAGAGGGGTCGCTGACCGACCTTGAAAATGAACGTTGTCGCCGCCATATCTAAAAACCACCATCACCGCTGTTGCCAGATCCGAAGGCCAATGTCGTCATGCCGGAAAATGCAAGAGAGCGAGAAGTTTGGCAAGAGGACCTAGGAGCGATTGAGCGTGTCCGAGAGAGTGAGAGACGAGAGAAGTGAGAGAGGTGAATCGACAAAGTGAATGAGAGACTAAGAGAGAGTCTAAGAGAGTGAGAGACGAGAGGAGTGAGAGAGTAAGAGAGGTGAATCTGACGAAGTGAATGAGAGACTAAGATAGAGTCGGAGAGGAGGCCAAAGAGAGTAAGAGAGGAGGCAAGAGAGAGTCAAAGAGGACGCAAGAGGGAGATAGCACTGATTTAAGGTTTCTAACTCTTTGTCCCTTAAATACCCAAGCAAGCATTTAATGAAAATTTGGTATTGTTCGCGGTTAACTAAAATTTTTATCTACTGAACTGAAATCGAACTGCTAACTGAAAAAATTCTGTTCGGTTAACATAACCGACTTTTAACTAAAAATTTGGTCGGTTAACCACAATTTCGGTTTGATTTCTTGGTTTCGTGTTTTCTGCTCACCCCGAAACGTGAAGTTTGTTGTATAGTTTTAACCATCCATCTCGTGTGCCCCACAACAATGCCAACTTCACTTTCCCATCAATTTGTCTAGTTTTTTTAAAATCTATCTTTTTTAGATGATAAGTACCAAAAACATTAAATAATCTTTCTCTCAAGAATTCTACCCATATTATCATCAGTAAGTATACATGAAAATTCTTATGAAAAAGAGGATATAAAGGTAATTCTATACCTCATCACATATCCTAATTTACAATAAAATCAGCGGTCATATTACCTTCTTTAAAAACATGGTTAATTGAATAAGAAGAGAACAATAAAAACATAATTCGTATATCATGAACCAACAATTGGATCCTCCACGAGGTGTGAATCATATCCCGAATTGCTCGAATAATTAGCTTATTGTCTCCCTCAACTTGTATGTATGTGAAGTCTGTCTCTAATGCTTCTTTAATATCAACTCGCAAGATCATAGTTTCACACATAAGTATATGTGCTTATGCATGAATCTAGTACCTGCTTGAATGAGACCTCCTTTCCAATAGCATATAACATAAACTACAATTGCATTTGCGAAGAAAAGGTGTCGTCGAAATTGATTTTGATGAAACCGCCAAGGAGAGAATTCCACCTCACTAAACACGCGCGCTTGGACATGGAAATCGAATGAAATGATGAGGATGATGACATGTGGTGAGAAGAATGGATACGTTGCTTGTCACTCTACCCAATTACGTTTTGGTCGGATGAGTGAACCCAAGGATTTGGATAGATCATTTTGAAAAACAATGTCATTACGAGACTTTCGGATGCTCCACAATAGTACAACAATTCTGAAAATATTGGCCCCTCGACCAACAAAAATTTGTGTAAGGACTTTTGAATCGTAATATGAAGGTTAGAGAAGGGTTGTTGACAAAGTCATCCATACTAAATAGTTATATTCCAAACTTGACCTACAAAAGGATAAGTAACAAAAAGGTGTTTCACGTCTTCAATTTATGATAGACAAGCTGGACAATTAGGGTCCGAGTTGTATGCCACGTTGTAATAACTTGCCTCTAATCGGTATTGAATTATGACATACTTGCCATAAAAACGTTCTAATCTTAGGCATAACATCCAAATTTTAAATCCAATTAAACTTCCATATTGGTTGATCATGTTTGAGGTTATCATGAGCTTTTCAAGTGGCATATTTAGTAGAAAATTCACTGAGCTGTTATGAGTTGTTATGATTAATGTTTAACTCGCTACGAGTTGTTATGACTATTACGAGTTATTAGCTGTTATAAATATTGTTATAAACGCTAAAATAAACAGGTCCTATATACTAAAGGTTCGAGCAATGCTAGGACTTAATTAAAAAAGAATATTAGGAGGTGCCCGTATCTCATTTGTTATCGTGAAATTAAACCAGTTGCAGACAAGTTAACAAATTTAGGACTTTCATACATTAGATAAAATGAATGAGTTTCATATTTTGAAAAAAGATACGCATATATTTATGTTATATTACCAAATTTAAAATGATATAGTGAATTGTCAAGTTTTTTCTAAATCTAATTGTGTTTGAAATTCGAAATCATGGAAAATGGTACCGAAAGTATTTCAAGGCCTTACTTTGGGTAAGATTCAGTCTCGTGCAAGTAAGCAATTAAAAAACAGTTTTGCTAATTATCGTCCTTAGGGTAATGGATAAAGACTATTATAATTTGTTATTTATAAAATCTTTTTTATTTTTATTTATATATTTATCTCGTAAGACATGAATGTTATTTCTTCCCAAAATAAGATGATGTGAATATTACTTTTTTAAATTTTAATCTGATTAAGCTATTTAATATTTGTCTAATGCTATTCAATCTCCTAAATCATTGTCTCCTAGAGCGAGAAATTTAAGTTATTCAATTAAATTATGACAGTAGATGATGAGTTAAACTACTTTTGTGAGGAATTTTATAGTATCATCTTAAGAGTAACTTAAAGCAAAAAAAAAATATTATAAACTATGTTTGAGCCTATGATATTCATGATCTATAAAGCAATATTTTACATTTTCAACCATATTATATTGACTTATTGCAATCAAAATTTATTCTAAGTTAGATGCAATCAACTGAACCCACAATATTATTAGGCAACCCCCCTCTCCCGCGGCTCAAAACAATTTTTTTGGATCCCAACTTCATTAAATTAATTTGCTAAATTGGCAAGTTTAATTATTTCCTAATGTAAAATTAATGGTAGTAGGACTCTCTTTATGGTTTTTTTAATATATATAAAACTCTCTTAATGGTTAACTTAATTGGGTTTAATTAGGAAATAATACAAATTGAATATATTTCTTTTATTAGACAATATCTATAGAAAAGCTTATATATGGATAGAAATAAACAAGATTCTATGAATTATGGGCTACAATTGATAAAACCGTTAAAAAAACATTTACTTTATAGTATAAGATAAGATTAGAAAGAAAATATTTGATCTGAGTCTGAGTTGAATCGGATAAAATTTAGAGGGAGGCTCATATCATACGAACGCCTTATATGCACCTAAAAATATCTGTTTTTTGCCATTTGTTAACGAGATGGTTGGACGAATGAAAAAATAGCAGATTTTGTGGGCCCTTCTCTTTCTCTCTCTAATTACATCAATACCATCTATCCCATCTCCTCCTCCCTCCCCCCCGCCCCCAAAAAAATCCTTTTAGTTCAGTTTGGAGCACCTAATTATCTACATTCCTGTTTTCTTTTTTTGTAATTGATCAATATTCCTAGCGAAGAAAACAGGAATGTGAATGGTCATATGGCTCATATTGGCTGTACTGATTGAGGTGTCTTTTTAATTTCTTTCTCGGTGTTTTCTTCAACTGTCTTGCAAACATTCTATGCTCAAAGAGTGAAGAGAAAGAGTTCCAACTATATAGAAACTATAAGATTCAATTAGATAATGGATTCAGACAGCATTACTTCTTTATCATCATCTCCCCATTCTACTTTCACTAATTCTGCAAAACTTTTAAAAGCTTACAATTGTTTGGGTATGATAAGTCTCATGAATCATCCTCATGAGCTTCAGCGGCAGCAATCTCTGAGTCTAACATGTTTATGAAATGCTCGCTGACGTGTTTTGCCACTGAAATCATGTCGAGGATGATGCTTGGATCAACGCCTGCTCCCCCACGCTTGGTGAGGCCACATATATGGCCTTGCCTGTTAACTGAAATAGAGATGGCTGAACTCATTTGAGATTCCTCCTCTTCAGTAGCATCAACTATGTAGTATTTCCCCACCTGCACATCATACATGTAATAGGATTTCAAACTGAATCAACTCTTTGAAGACAGGCTACGCGAATAATGGCAGATGCCAAGCCAAGTATATCTTCACTCGAAAATGACATGAGACCACACCCCAATTGCTTCTTGATTTTGAGTCAACCCAAACCAAACTAACCCAAATTTGTCTGACTAGTACATACTAAATTCCCTTGACAAGCATGTCCGTCAAACTATAACAATGACCTTGATCTAAAATAAATAGACTTGAGCCTTTCTGAACCAAATTACAATAACTCAAGTCAAGCCTAAATGAAACCATCCAATTACCAGGTGTTATACAAGCATCATCTCACAAAGCAAAATTGTTTGTGCATTAAAGAAGAAAGTCATAGATGAAGCATTACCTTTGTTAAGGTTATTATGACAGGTACAGTCGAAGTGTCAAATTGCAGAAACTCTTCATCACTAATATCAACTTCAGGCTGATCATCTGCTTAAGTAGCATCAGCTGCAATAACATTAACCTTTGGAATGCCAGTATTACTCAAAGCAGCCTGTTAAGAAATAGGAGTATCAACTAAAATACTAATAACCCTTCAGAAATTTCTGCAATATTAATAGCACATTGTAGGAAATAGGGATTTTATTTTAATTTTGGGAAGTGGGGCAGGGGGTAAAGACAAATTTCACAATCGTAGCAGCACCAGTATCCAGGAAATAATAAACATGGGAAGTCTTTAAAAAAGAAAACAAGGAATAAAAATACATCTGATGTTAACCACAAGTCCTCTAAGAATTTTTCATATTTGCTCAGACAAGCACCTCTAATTACTGCAGAAAAGGATTTTGGAGTTGGAAATAGAAGAAACTGTAATTTTTTTGTTGGGCAAAGCCTGAACCATCAGGGAAAAAAAGCTCCTCAATAACCTTCTGCATTGTTACAAAAACATGAAATATGACAAACCTTCAGCTTTTTTATACAACAGATCAAAAAGACTTTAGAATGATTATATCACACAAAGCTAGGACTGAGATTTCAACAAAATCAGCAGCATCCAGTACATAAGTAGGTTACAAATCAAAAGGTAATAATACCTTGATCGCAGCTCCTAAGGCATCCAGCAAATTTCCATCTGAACTAACCACAAGACCATCAATATAAAGATCCCAGCAAACTTTCCCTTCCACAATGGACAGAGATGAAAGTTCAATCCCAGCCCCTGAAACAAAATTCATTAACAGCTCAGCACTTGTCTAAATACGGAGTTTTTGCCATCTGAAATAACACAAGTGAGGGATGGATATGCAGGTGTTTACATCTCCTAGCATAATCCCTACCTGCTCCACTTTTACCACCCAAAATACAGCGCCTAAGAGCAACTGCAAATTCTGTTGACAAAGCCTCACCACCTTTACCCTGTGAAAGCCAGTAAAACCAATTTATCATCACTTCTTTCAGATATAAACAAATAGTCACCCCAGGAGACATTTAATATGGGTAATACCCAAGCAAACAAAACCAATACCCCCTTCCCCAACCCATGGTAGGGTAATATCTGAAAGCTGCTACAGCTAACCACTTAGCAACCCCCCAACAAAAAAATAAACACCCAGGACAGGGAGGGGGCTCACAAAAAGGAAAGAAAACAATAGAAAACATATTGCTTAGACATAACAATCATTTAACAGAAAGAGAACTATATAGAAACAAGAACCTGAAAGATAGGCACAGCAGTTGCACTGCAATCTATATTTATAGAAACTCTTCCTTGATCAGGTTGAGATGGATTAGGTCTTCCTAGTTCAGCCTGCATTTCACGCAAGGTACAACAAAATTCATCCATGAAGCAAAAACTGAACATGAGATATATATTTATAAATAAATGAGTGAGTATATCATTGGAGAAAATGCAGCTAATACCTTAACACTGGCAATGACATCTGTCCCTCCTATCCTTACCCTCGCTGAACCATTTGCCTATTATAAAATCAACACAACACAAAGATAATTGAGAGCACATGAATACAGGAAAAACCAATGAATTGGATGCATCCTTAGTTTGGGCAACTTTATAAACACTAAGCTGATCAAACGGCCTTCTTTTCCCTTCAAAAAGAATGTGTGATGTTCCTGTGGATTCAACTTGTGGAAGCACAGTAAAATAAAAGAAGAGCAAATAAGTGGTTGGAAAACAAACAAAAGCATCAATATTTCCTCTTCCATTGCTAGATTTATGGCGAAAATGGAGGTTATTATTTTAAAATTACTAGTTTACTCCAAATTTGAGTTTCCACATACCAAAGATGGGATTGGTAATTGTAATGCCTATTCATAATCCCCAAACTAAACTCACATTTTTCTGAAGTCTCACCATGTAATTCCTACATATGAAACTCCACAAGACTGTAAATTAGTTGTTTATTTGTTTTCCTTCAGAATTCCATCAAATTGGGAGAAACAAAGGAAAAAATTGATGGGATCTCTCCCTACAAATTGCTTCCTTCCCTCATTCATTTTATCAACCAAATGTGGAAAGAAACCCATTATCCATTCAATTTATTCAATCCAAACAAGATTTGTAGCAAATGTGAGACAACTATTTTTGGAAGAAAAAAGCATCAAGATATACCTGTGGAATGACCCCTGTTTCAACACCAATGGGCCGGTAGTTCAATCGTTTGCGACCATCACAACGAAGGTCTTGGGCAATTCCACCTCATATGAAATTCTTTTCTCCAATTGATAAACCCACCATGCTGCGAGAGAGTAAAGAATGTTTAGATAGTTAGAATATGTTTGCTACGGTACTCCAACGATGGCGGATCCCAAAATCAAATCAACCATCCCAAACATAATACACGTAGTTAACAAATTTAAAACTAGCCATATAAATGAAACTAGACAATTCTTACTCCAAAAACACAGTTGGCGGCATATGCAAATTAATCAATCACATTACAACAATAATAAACCAAGTTTTTCCAAAATTCAAACTGCTACCAGCTTGGATTCTTATGGCCACAACTAGAGCTGGGCAAAGGCTGGGCTGGTCTGGTCAGGATCGACCCATTTCTATGAAAGTTGGTGGGGTCATCCCATCAGAAAAGGTGAATGGGCTGGGCCGGGTCATGGGCCAGCGACCCTAACCTGCCTAGAAAAAAATCTGCCAGAAGAGAAGGCCCGAATATAAAGATGCTAAAATGCTTCTAATATCAAGTTTCTAGACTTAAATTTAATCTCGTATTAACTTAGTTTCAAAGTACCCTTTTTCCCACATTAACACATTAATACCCTAATTCAAGACGGTTTCTTTTACTCTTCTGCACAAGCTCCATATAAAATCCATATAAAAGTAACCTTTTGCACAGACCTCGTCATTTTTCAATCAAACGAAAAACAAACTTGCTTAGTAAACCCACCACTTGTTGAACTTAATTCCTAGTGAGCAGTGGCGGATCCATAAGTCGATTTAAACCGACTGAGGTCGGAATTATAAGCGATGATTCATAATTTTAATCCATAACCAGCCTGTTTGAACTCGAATATTGTTAGGTTTTCGGCTTTAGTGTGCCTAGGGCGCACCTAGGCTCACAAAAGCCCGTAGCCCACCCCATTGCACCTTACAAGGGGTCAAGCTCAGCCCCTCCAAAAAGCCCCCTGAAGCGTGCTCCTCAGCCAGTGCGCAGCTCCGCCTCGCGTGCCTCAGGAAATTTGTGTTTTTTTGCTACTTTTATGTCTCCCCTCCCCTCCTCTCCCTCTTGTCTTTGTCTTTGTTAGACTACGAGTAAGTGGGTTAGTTGCCCCTTTTTCAATCTATGCTATTTATTTTTCTTTTTCTGCTTGCTTTTTTGGCGAAAATTGTAGCGAATTCATTGTGTTATCACAATTTAATACTCTTTGTGATATTTTTGTAGTTACAATGATATCTAATTACTTATTTGTTGTCATCATCTAGCATATTCGACCAAAAATATTGTTTGGTAATGATTTTCAAGCATTTTTTAGTAAATGCACCTTATTTCAAAAGGCTCGCGCCTTGCCTTGAGCTCGCGCCCTCGCAGGAACCTTTGCGCTTTTGTGCGCCTTGAGCTTTTTAAACTAAGGTTTTCGGATTTGGATAATTTTGTTAATGCTTTGCTAATAATCACTTGCCTATCTATAAAAAGATTATTCACTTGCCAAACTTTTAGTAACAAAATGTATAGATTGTATTCAACATGTACAATAGCGGATTCAGAATTTTTATGGAGAGGGATCAGAATTAAGTTAATATTATATGGTGGTTAAAATGCATCTTTGTCATTTTCTTCATTCAACAGTAAATTTTGGTATGCAGAGTTTGGACTCCAATGGTCGGGTAACTCCTTTTTGAAGTGAAAAATTGTTCATAATTAGTAAAAATGTTTTTAGAGTCATAGGTTTATGTTTTTTAATCTTCATTTGATTTGCTAAATTTATAGAGTTATCTATCAAATCCCAAATTCCACATAATATGACAAACTCTGAAACTTACAAAATTACATCTCTAAATTCCCAAATTAAATAATCAAATTCCCAAATCAATAAGTCACCCCTCACTTCTATATTAATGTTATGTTACCAAAGTTATTAATTTTCATCCTCCCAAAGGGAAAAACACCCCCAAATCACGTCCAAGCCAAGAATTCCCTCAGCCTCCTAGTTCCTTGCAGGTAAAAGCATCAAGAAAATGAATTATTAGCAAAATGTGAATCAAAATATGAATTCCTAAACCAAAATGTGAATTCTTATACCAAACAAAATGGAATCAAAATGTGAATTCTTATACCAAACAAAATGTGAATCAAAATCCTAAGTCCTAACCATTACTTGTATTAAAGAAAGAAGAGAAGAAATTGCACCTCTGTTCTGTGAAAGAACTGTGGACAGTGGGCTCGGCGGCACAGCCAGAGGAAGCACCGGGATAGGCAGCAGCAAGCAGGCGCTGGTTGCTTGAATTAAAAAAGAACTAAGAAGAAGAGTAGAAAGTTGCAATACACACCAAGTTGTCAAGGGAGAGAGGGCGGCGTCGTTGACCGGAGGGCACCAGGTGGCGGTGGTCTAGGGGCGGCGCCGGCGCCGGGCGGTCGAGTGCAGTTGTGGCATTGGTAGGCGACTGGGAGTGGGAGGAGGGAAAGAGTCGGGAGAGAGAAAAGGGTCTAACTAAGGGTTTGGAACTGCGGAGAAAGACGGGGCAATTAAATCGCAGCAAAAAATAAAATTATAATGTGCACATAAAAGGATTCAAAACACGCGACTAAGAGCAATTAATTATTTTGGAGCGCACAACCTGACCGCTTACCTTCACAAATTTTTTCGAAATTAATTCGGAGCAATTAACATATATTTATATTTTTTAAGTAAAATAATTTTTTTCTGGAAGGAGTGGGGTCGGATTATTCTGACTGCTTATTCATGGATCTGTCTATATTGGTGATTAAATCTAACATACTAAAATTTTCACTTCCTTTGCTCCATCCAAAGTAAATAAATAAATAATTTAGGGTAAACAGAAGGAAAGAAAACACCATAAAGTCCTCATTTTTTAGGGGTGTTTGAAAAAAACAAGAAGATTGCAGTAAAAATCCCAACAATTGATAATTCATGAAAGACAACTAATACATACAGAACAAAGAAATTCAAGAATATTCAAAAAAACTACGAAAAAAAACTTACAAATAAATAAAAAGGAAAAATAGCGAGACACAGGAAAATAAGAAAGGAGAGAAAAAGGTGAACTTACCGGAGTAAGTCGAAGGGGCTAGACAGACATGTTTCGGGTCAAATTCGCTAGGGTCTTGATGGCGATTGACGAGGAAGGAGAGTGAGATGACAAAATGAGAGGAGAGAAAGTGGAGAAGGAGGGGCATCCTTTGATTGGTGGGCGTGTTTGAGAGAGAGTGAAAGAGTGAGTTGTCCGGAGTGTAACGCCCCATCCTCCAATCCATAATTAATCGACCAACATTTGCTTAATAACCATAACGACTTATGCTAATGAAAATTAAGATCAAGGTGGGGGCATTACTGCAGTCTCCGGATAATAGAGACAAGGCTAAGACACTCAATTAATTAATAATATTTTTTTATACGACATAAACGATAACATGAAAGTTATGTTTATACAAACAGATGGATAGGATGACTCTATTCCCATAATCGAGTTCATACATGACCCAAAAACTTAAACTTATCCTAGCGTAACCCATAATAGCAAAGACATGCAAGAGGGGCGGTCAACGTGTCATTGCCCGACCTTGTCGAACCCTTCTCGTCGGACTCTTCTACTTCCCGATTCTCCTGCTTAACCCTTGTCCTGTTTCTCCTTCCCTAAAACAAAATTTAAAGAAACAGGAAAAACTAAAAGTGAGCGGTTGGCTCAATACGTTACCCTTGTTCCGTAAAAACACTTTTGGTGAGCCGAGTGAGCGCGCGTTTTCAAAAATTTATTTGAAACATATCATTTAAGTAAAAGCTCGGTTTCTGTTTTGTAGACTTTTCGGTTAAAATTTTCGGTTTCGTAAATGTTTTAGCTTCCGGCTAACACTAGGACCCCAATTCATATGCAATTGCAGCCATGGCTTCGTACATGACGATTCGGTTAAAATTCCCGCTTACGGGAAGGGCCCATTACGATTAATTCGCTAGCAGACGATTATGAACGGTTAATAATAACCGATCAACGATTAACGATTAACGATTAACGATTAATTGGGTCCAAAAATGTTAGGCCGTAGTAAAACAATCACGGTAAAGCTTTTCATAACAATTAAAATTTAAATTATTTTGGAAGGGTACAAGCAATAACGTACTTCGGTTAGGAAGTTTGCTTTGACAAATTTTCGATTTGCTTTACTTTCGACGTTTCCGATAACCTTCTTAGTAATCAAGGTGTTGACAAAAAGAGGGTGACGAAGGGCAATTGGTGGCTGGCCGGAATCCGGTGGCCGGCGAACGGCAGCAGCGGCAGCTGGTGGACGGCAGCGGTCAGGCGGCGTGGGCTGGAGGCTCAGGCTGGAGGCGTGGGCTGGAGGCCGGCAATGGAAGGAGTGTTTTGGGCTTCGGCCTCCTTCCTTTCTTTGTTTTCAGCTTGCTTCTCTTTCTTTTTTTTTTTGTTGCTTTTGGCCCACCAGCCCCCTTCCTATTTATATTGGGTTTCTGCAGCCCAAATCTTATCTCTTCCCCCATCACCTCCATAAGATTTGGGCTTATCCAAATCATAATTATCCTCCATACTTGGTTAATGTCTCCACCATACACTTGTTCCTCATTTTTTTTTTTCGCTGTAAAATTATTATTATTATTATTTAATTTTTTTTAATTTATTTATTTATTGGATGCACATTTTATAAATTGAGCATGAATTGGTATTTCTAAGTCAATTGTTTCTCATTTTCATTTTGACATTTATGCGCGGCTCACTACTCTTAAATATTGAAACAGAAAAAATGCAATAATTAGATACAATTAAATTTTGGGGCCTTACATGGAGAGACAAGAAAGAACGGACAGGAAGGGTCGTAGTGGGCCTTTTTGCTGATCGTTAATTGGCTCAACCCTTACCTCGTTTATTGTATAAAAGAGACAACTCATTAGTAGTCGGACCCTCTAAAATATTTAGAGGGACATGACCCTTTTCTGACTAATCCAAGTGACCCAACCGATCCCCTATCTAATGCACAACTTTATCAATAGTGTTACAAATATAATTATCCGAATTTAATTACCTTTCAGTTTTGATTTCACCAATTTCAAAAGCAAAAGTGAAAAACAATTCTATGAAGCAATTTCTCATAAATAATTGTCAATTATCTTCTCAACTTTAAAGTATCCTTGAAATTTCAAGTATCTAAATCCACTTTAAATAATTGGTGATTAAATGCCCCATGATTGGTGTCATAACAAAACACAATCATGTTCAATCAGAACGAAAATATTCACGCAAAATCGAAGGTTAAACAACATGAATATAACTAGAATTAACAAAATAACAACATGATCGAGTGAACATGAGATGAACTAGCGGAAAAGGCCCTAGAATTTGTCATGGGCTGTAAATATTGGGCCCTAAGCGGCATGCTAAGAAGCAATCACAATGGATGGCAGGCAGATCAGTCTAGCGATGGATGAATTTAGAATTAAAGATTTTGGGTTTCAAGTTAACTTTCAAGGGATTAAGAATAGTGGAGGGTATGAGTATGAAATGTAAAGGTCTAAATAATAACAATAATTTTTTTTAAAATGGGAGAATTTTTTTTTTAAAAAAGGAAAATTATTGACTTGTTAAGTGTAAACACATAAAGAGTGTTCATTATATTATAATCGAATTTAAATAAGATACAATATCAGACTTCCCCTCAAAGGCCTACGTATTCCACTTATAAGTGAATTGCCTTCTTCTCCATCTCAAGACAGGATAGCAATACCAAGAGAAAGGTCTGTTCCTGACTGCCTTCTTACTAAAGAAGAATAGAAAGACTTGTTCCCTCCCGCTTCCGACTTAGTAATGTCTTTCTGCTCACCAACCTTTAGACTGGCTTATTAGTCTCACCTTTTCTTCTATCTAGTACCAATATCCGGTTTGTTGGAAAGCAGCTCCGAAAAGTGAGGCCTACTTAAAAATTTGCTTTCAACTTTATATAACAACAACACCACGAAAAAGTAAACTATGGTCGCCCACTGATCGGAGATCATAGATAAAATCAATCCCTTCGCTTCACGCCAGGCTTGGAACCCGTAAGTCGGGCTCCCTTCGCCTCTCGGAAGCAAGAAAGTGAGCAGCTTTGTGCCAAACCTTTCCCCTTTTATAATGTCTAATGATAACTTTCCAAAAAGATTTCGGTCTATTCTACATTATTTTCTGGAAGTCCAATAAATAGTATAATCAAATTTCTCATAATGAATTAGAAGAATTAGGGATTCTACAAATTCTTCCATGCGTCTAAAGAGCATCAGCTAATAGTTTAACCCATGAATCAATTGTAAAGTCAGGAATTGAACGTCATGAGGTTAGACTATACTACCTAATATTCGTCTAATTTGTTATGTTACCTTCTAATGCGTTTTCTTCCACCTTGTTTTCAATACAAAAAAAGCTATGAAATAGCGGCGGGAATTCCGATGGAATCTGAGCAATTCCAATGGGTTGTTCGACATATCATGGACGTCCGAATTCCTCTTGTCGGTAAGGCATGTCCGACGGGTCTAACAACACGTCGGACAAGGACGTTCGACGGTCATGATCCTGTAAAACGTACTTGTACAAAGGATGCTCGATGGGTCGAAGGAAAACATTTTTGTGCGCGTGACTGGACGATGGAATTTTAGATGAATATCCGACGGGTTTTCTGTCGCGAACCCGTCGGACGATAATTTAAAAAAATATTAAATATCCTAACGAAAACAACCAAAGCTATTTACTAATATACATATTTAAGTATTGGAAATGGATTAAATAAAATATTATGTGTTAAATATTGATACAAAATAAAATCACACAAATGTTTGTTAAAGTACAAATAAAATATTTGAAATTCATGAATTTAGATGAAGTGAAATAAAAAAATATAGAAGTCAAAATAGTAGGTTACTCAGCATCGAGGAGATTAGGGGTGTCATCATCTTCAGGGTCCTTATCACCTTCGATTCATAATCTTGAGGGCTCGAGTTAGGTTGTTTAGATGAACTTGCTCTTTTCCTCATCACGTACTTCTAAAGTTTGCTTACTCGGTTTTTTATTAGACTCCTTGATCTTAGAGAAGTGCTAAGAGAATTGCTCGATCAATTGTCGACCAATACTTTCATTGAGGAGTTGAGCTTGTTCATGAGGGTCAAAGTGTTCATCGGAAGAATGTCGAGGTGGTTGTGAGAGTTGGGTATAGACGTCTTCAACTTCACCCCTTCGAGACCAAAACCATACACAACCATTTACGTCGAGGTTATCCCTTGAGTAAGAGGTTGTTGCTTGGGAGCCCTCACTGCAGGAGCTTGAGCCCTCTAGTACTCCTACTTTTTATCATGCTCCTCCTCTAAATGTGATTGACATTACAAATTAGTATACTAAAATTGCTATGATGATAATGTACTATAATATTTCGAAGTATTATCATCCTTTTATGAGATTTCTTATCGGCGAATACTTTATTTTTCAAATCAAAGTATCCATCCATAAATACCTCCTTTACAGTGGGTTCTCTGTTCAAAATTCACTTCGACAAAATACATAAATACATATTATATAAAAGCATAATTATACGAGACACACATAATGTAACACCTCGAAACTTAATCGTAATTAATTATTTTAAATTTACATTTTATCGTCTTAATATTGTTTAAGAGTAGTGAGCCACGCACAATATGAAACCGAAATAAAAGGTGCGAACAAATATGATAATCATGAATAATAACGGGTAATTCATAAAATTTACAATTGTACAACGGAATATATATATATATGTTTGGATAATGTAAAATTTTATTCTGAACCCAAACAAATTAAAATAATAAGTAAAAATAAAATAAAATAATATATATAAAATATTTTAATTATAATAGCATAGCAAATATAATTTAGCCAAACGTGTAGTTATACACTTTACTATGTGGTAATGAAAATAGTAAAAAGATAGGAGATATTAAAAAAAAAAAAAAAAAGGGGAGGGGGGAAGCAGTGGCTAGAAGTATCGAGAGAAGTCAGTGAAGGGGCTTGTGAGGCAAGCTTAACATATCCTTCTTCAATCCTCCTCTAACATTTTCTTCCCCACTCTCCCCTTGCCACTGCTGGCCACTGCCACTGCCGGCCAGGCCTCGTCGGGCCCTACAGCCGCCACCCAGCCGCCGCCGGCGCCCATGGCCGCCACCCTGCTGCCTTCTTTCTCTCTTCTCATTGCTCTGTTCTGCGCCAAGCAGCCCCTGCCCCGTGCTGCTGCCGCCACCGGCCATCGATCGCCGGCCTCATCCGCCGCCAGCAGGCCGCCGCCGGCGCCTCTGGCTACCCCGTTACCTCCATCGCATCCCTCTCTCCTTTTCGCTCTGTTCTGCGCTGAACAGGGGTTGCTCCGCCCCTGCTGCTGCTGCCGCTGCCGGACTGTTTGGTGCCACCGTCCCCTGGCCGTCGCCGGCACCTGACACCGCCGACCAGTGCTTGCCACTGCCGCCCAACAACCCAGGTCTCCACCACCGAGTCACCACCATTCAATTCCATCTCTAACTCATTTTGAGGCATATCTCCAATCCTTAATTTCTAAGCAAATTTTATTATAAACTCATGTTGTAATTGAATAAGTAGACAAATAAATGTGAGTTTTGAATTGGTTGTGGTGGATTTGGATGAACTTGGGGAGTAATTGAAATATGGATATGTGAAATTGAATTTAGGGTTTCTTATGTGTTAAATTAGTATTGAAAATTAATTTGGGATTATTTATAATTGTGAATGTGCTTGTTAAACTTCTATATGAGTACGTATGAATTGGAGGAAAGATATTGAGGATATTCTATATGAGTACGTATGAATTGGAGGAAAGATATTGAGGATGATTGAAGTACGAGTCTGTATACATTATTGTGAGTTGATTTTAAGGATGTGTAATCGGAGATTGATGGAAGATTGAATTTATTTTCGTATGTGTGCTAAATTTGAGCAAATTAATGTGATTGAATATTAGTTTAGTTAAGCAAGAGTGAATCAATTTAAAAGAAGAAATTTGATAGAGTATCTCGCATATTAATGTGCGTGAATTGAATGGAAATTGGGTATGCTAAATTTGAATTGAAAATATGAAATAAATGTAAATTAGCTGGTGAAGTGGAAGGTTTTGTTGGAATTAACCGAGGTCTTATTGAAATAAGTTGGGATGAGGTGAAAAATAAGGCCATGATTGCTAGATTATAATGAAACATGAATGACTAAGTGAGGAATGATCTTAAAGAAGGTTTGGGGATATTATTGAAAGAGAGATTATGATTGAAAAGAAATTCGGAATGTTGAATCGAGCTGAGAAGGGAGGAAGAATAAATCTTTATAAAATTGTGAGAGACTTGAACTTAAATGAACTTTGAGCGACAAGTGAGGAATTAAAAGAAACCGAATGTAAGAGTTTACAAAAGAAAGAAAAGAAAAGTAGTATGACAATCGAATAGCCACCTAACTTATCGAATCAAATTACTTTATGAAAACAGAAAGCGACGGAAATGACATGTTCGAAGAAAAGAACGAAAACGATATTTAGAGGAAAACAAACAACTACCTCAGTGACGTTACTATTTGTACTTTCCAAAATATCTAAATGTTAACTATTTGTACTTTCCAAAATATCTAAATGTTAACATGTTAATGAGTGTCACTATTTATCTACGACACACTAAATCATTAACTCGATTATTGGTAGTACTCGTAAAGGAATTAATCGTATGGATCCATCTCTCGAAAATCAGGATTTCTATTATTGAATTGCTTAACCGGAGCCTTAGCTTTAAATATATATGTCGTGATCAAAAATCGAAAAGTGCATGAGCAAAAGAAAATGAAAATATTGACGAGATTGTAACTTGGTTTGTATACTCGGTTTGAAACTTGGTTATTGTGATGGTAGATATACTCCGGCGTGTGACCGTTGAGTTGTGTACTTCGAGCGTGTGACTCGTTGAGTTTTATTGTGGATTTTATGCAGGTTTTTAAGGCTGTTAGCCTAATGGTTAGGCCATGTTTCAAACGAAACTCCGCCAAAATTTTTATAAAATTGGAAAATCAAACCGACACCTTAAGTAGGAAGTATATTTAGGTTACGGATAAGAGAACATTTGGGCATACTAGATGAAACGAGTGGTACAAATAAGGTTAGGCTACACTAAACACGGACTAGAGATGATAGAAGCAAAAGATCAAACTTGAGCTTTATTACAAGAATGGTGAATTAAACTCATCAATCGTTATATACAAATTCAAACTATATCATCAATAGCTTATTTCTAGGAAATGTATGAATATCGAGCTCAAAAGGAACAATATGGATAGGTGCGCGAAAAGTAAAAGTTTGGTGATCGTAAATGCACATAAATATTGTTAAAGGACTAGTAATCTACAAAAGTAGATTCGTTTTGGAAACAGAATTCGAATTGGAATTGTGTTGCGTAAACAATTGGTCATTGAAGCGTTTGGCACGTCTGCGGTACGTTATTGCTTGTACCTTTTCCAAAGCGTTCATCTTTATTATTGAGTTTACTTTTTTAATAATATAAATGATTTGGACCCACATCACGATCACGATTCACAGTAGATTTATCACAGTTTAGAGTTACAGCTTACAAACACGATTACAATTCACAGTATAGTTTACGTAACACGCTTACGATTCACAATACGCATACGATTACGCTTCATAGTATAGTTTACAGTCTACGAACACGATTATAGTTCACGATACAGTTTACGAACACGATTACAGATTCACATTACGATTACTGAGTTTACGGTTTACGAACACGATTACGATTCACGATACAGTTTACGGACACATTTACGAGTTGACAAGATACGATCACGATGCATGATTCACAAGTATGAGTTTACAATTTACGAGACACGATTACGATTCACGATACAGTTTACGCTTTATAGTTTACACACACAGTTACAATTTACAAACACGAGTATAGTTCACAATGGCCCTCCTTGATCAATCGGGGTAAATGAATGAATTGTTTACACAGATCACGATTATTTATATGATGACTCCACGGACTTCACAGAATCGTTAATAGTTCAATTGTTCACGACCGATCGCCTCGTGGTTCGATGAACCTAGGAGTTGGAGTCCATGATTGATTGTTTCACAAGTATGGGTCCTAAGTTTGGCTAAATCGGAAAAGCAAATCAGAAATTGACATGTTTGCAAATTGAGTTTTCGGGAAAAATGATTTAAGATATGCCTATTTAAGAGCATTTAAATTATAATTTTATGTTATAACGGTAACGTATCGAGCTTCTAGCTCACATGTCTATTGTTTTATGTTTGTAAATTTTTAGGAACTTGAGCGCATGGCGGACTATTCGCAATCACACCCAAAGTTTAAAGAGGAAAACAAGATAAAGCTGGTCAGGAGAAGTGATGTTCGGTTGTTCGTCTTGACCCCATACATGTTAGTCCCTTCTTCGGTCTCTTGGCTCATGATTCCTCTCTAGCCGATCCTCGGCGTTTTGAAAATTTCATTTTCTGGAAAGAAAAAAATTTGGGTTGGTTTGTTACATAAATTGTTTGAAAAAATTAATTTGCTCAAATGAATTTGCCTTGTTTTCATTCCGAAACGACGTTAACGTCTCCCAATTTACAAGTCTTCCGCTGTTAATTACTTATTTATGTGGTTATGTATTGGGCGCGTTACGTAAATGGTATCGAGCTTCAGATTGAGAGAATCATGAGCCAAACGTATGGAGACTTAGTCCAGCTGATTCGAGTCATTTTATGTGTAATGTGGGGTCCTATGTGTGAGTCCCATTATTCGTCTTGGTCAATATTATAAGTTTTGTTGGGGCATGGCGCGTAAACCCAACAAGTCGCATGCGTCCGACTCTGCCCAATACTTATACAAGGCTTCCCAGTTTTTCATATGAAGCCAAGCCGGTCATTTATTCGCCCTTGATAATTAAGTGTGTCTTTCGATCGAGTTTTGGCTCGAATCTCCAAGATACGCCTAATTTGGCTTTTGTTGTGAGGATGCCATCGATAAAATTTCTACATGAAAACAAATATTAGTAATTAAAATTTATATTAATTGAATCAAATATTAATGTAATAATAATTTATTAAAAATTACCTTAAATTCTTTGAACCATAAGTCTCGTTGTGACATTATGATTGCTCCCCAAGTTGGTCATGGCTGAAGATATTGATTTTTGAATATATCCCCAATTTTGGCTATTATACTCTAGTCATGAGGAGCAAAACTACAAAAAATCAATCGCATTAGTGTAATTTAATGAATGAAATGCGTAATAATAATAAATTCTTTTAAACTTACGTGTCACCGTTTGGCTCCAAGTAAATTTTATTGCTACCAGCATCACTTTGTGAGGTAGCATCTCTCATTTGGGCTAAATTGGTTGGAGGAGTATAAGGTTGAGGTTGAGTTTCAGCTTGAGAAGTACCAATGTTCATTCCCGGAGACAATCCCCCATACGGATTATACACATTTGGAATGGTGCCATGGAAATTGGGTTGATATGTCCCTTGAAAATTGGGTTGATAAAAAATAATGATATGAAGGCTTCTTGGTCACCCGCCTCGATTACTTGACGTAAAAGTTTCATTAGTGCATCTGGAGGGTCATGATGTTGATGTCCCTTATGTCCCCCACATCCACCACGAAAGGCACCCCTATGACCATCTATTCCAGACATTTCTATATGCACAATACATCACAAGAGATTAATGCAACATAAAATATTAGAGAAAAATGTCGACGTTGCACAGATCATGATAATAAAATTTGAAAATATAAATCATAAAATGACATTAAGTATATTAAATGATGAATACAATTTATTCCCATCGAAAGTTGACCTATTCACCATCCTCATCACTATATAATATCATTTCTCCTTCATCAACATCAGCGTCTTCCTCCAAATCCTTCCATTCATCCTCCCGGGGTCATCATCATTATTATTATCAGTCTCCTCTTCATCTTCACCATGTTTCTCATTTTTTGCATGGAAATTATTGCGTATGGAAAGTTCAACAACGTTAGGTGTGATTGATTCGCCTAGTAATGATGTCACAATGACCTCATCAATATTCATCTTGATCATTGTATTCGCTTGATGGGCAATGGGTAATTCTTCTTCAATCTCAGGTGCACCACGAGGTTTATTATTCAAGGCATCCCACCAATTCATTTCACTTGAGACTCGTTTTGGGTAATTAAGGTACACCACTTGAGTTGCGGTATTTGTGAATATGAATGGATCATACTTTCTGTATCGTCTATCGTAATTCACCTTGCGATAATAATAAGATAGTTTTAGATATTGTAACCCCCAAGGAATGGTTGGGTCAAACCACGTACAATCAAACAAAAGACATCTTTTGATCGGTTCTTTGGGGTATTCAATTCGAAGAACTTCTTAAAGGGTGTCGTAATAATCTCTACCGACATGTTCGCCTTTCCCAGTTTCTTGAACACAAATGCCACGATTATATGCTTTCTTACCTTCATTTCTAGCCTCAATATAAAAGCGAATGTTATTGACCTTATATCCTGAAAATACTTCAATAGAGTTCAGAGGTCTAGCGGCTATGTCGATTAAATAAGATTTCCTCTCATCGTTGAATATATGGAATCTTATACCTACTAAATAGTAGCTTGTTATATCGGGGTATTCAATTCAATACGACTTTTTTACATTTGTGGCAAATGCTTACCACATATTTGAACTAAGTGGCAAAGTTCAACTCAATTGTTTGGTCAACGTACTCATCACTTGCATTTGGATTGGTTTGTCGTAGTTGAAATTTGAAATATCTATTAAGAAATATTGAAGTTATAAATATTGAAAATGTTCTTTAATGGGTGCAGCGTACTTAATGAAAAGGACATGTACTTACTGCATATAAGGCTTAACTTCCTCACAATTAAGTAAGATGTGGAGATGAGTAGCTCCATATTCTTGTTCATTAAGGTACCTCCCATTACGTTGACCGATTGGTTTTCCATTAAAACGAAATATAGATAGAGTCGATTGATATAATTGATCCTATTGTTCTGTCTCATTTCTTTTAACTCTAGTGCGCATGGGTTGCGCGTTGGCCTCGAAATAATGCGATGCGAATTGCTTAAGTTCGAATTGCAAGTATGTTATTACCATTCAGGATTTAGGGAAGGCCTTATTCATGGATACATGCTTCATCCAGCCAAAGTGCTTTTCAAATGGGTACATCTATCGATATTGAACCGATCCACTTAACAAAGTACCTTTCAAATGGGTACATCTATTTTAAATGTATACAATTACATTTACATATTCACCTTCATAAATATTCAATACAATAACATATATATACACCACAATTACAATTTCTATCAAAAAATTATTTTTCTAAAACAATAATTATACATAAAAATAACATCATTGATTACCACTAAATTTAAATAAACAACAAAAATTTAAATTAATTTTATTCATAATAACACAAATTTAAACTAACTTTTAAACTATTTTAGTCATAATATCATCATCATAATATAATCATCATAACATGATCACAAATTCAAATAAATTTATAATTATCTCTAATTCACACATTTATTATCATCATAATCTCAAATTTTATTCACAATGTCATCATCATAATATTATTAATTATCATAATATAAAAATATCACAAATATAACCTAATTTATAATTTTTAACACAATTAAATAACTATTAAAACTATTAAAACATCATTATCTCTAATTTATGGACTAACCTCACCAAATTTGTTGCAAAAATGGTTTCGAGGGGCGGGTTCACCGGCTTCCGGCGACTTCCGATGGCGATTGCAGGTGGTGGATTCCGGTAGACAGTTCTTTCCAACTATACCCAACTCTTACTCCCTTCTTCGGTGTTTTCGGGATGTGGCTATAACTCTCGGCGATTTGTTTGTTTGCAGTTCAAAGCGACGACGACAACCACCGAAAGAACATTTTCGAGCGAATTCAAAGTTTCGGATAATCGGTGGTTTTTTTGTGGTTCGTCGAGCTTCAAAGCATGCCGAATGAAGCGGACGCGCTTCTTATATGGAGGACCCCTAATGGGTATTACATTGGAATACCCGTCGGTTAGTCCGATCGACAGGTATTTCAATTTAATACCCGTCGGACTCCCAATGTAAAACCCGTCGAACAACTTGCAGCAAAAAAAAAAAAAGGCTCGCCATTGGATGAACTATGTAATACTCGTTGGATGGTTTGACGATCTCCGACTCGTCGACATTTTCCGTCACTATCTCGATCCATTTTTGTAGTGTAATGGCAAATAACCAAATATCAACCTGGACCGGATGACAGCACCTCGAGGGTCGAGAAACGCGGCGCCGGTTTTAAATGACATCGTACGGATGCCTTCGGCTATGCGTGCCTCGGATGTCTTTAGTTGCGTGCCTCGCTTAGGTGCTAAGAACAAAACGTTGTGGTTTTGCGCAGACAGGAGTAACAAGGCATCGGTTTGAGGGCTTCTTGGTTAGAGAGCCCAAAGATTGCTTGGTTCGGTCAAAGAAAAATGGGTTTGTGGGCCGGCCCATGCAAAAAGGCTGATTTTTGTGGTGCTAATAGTTTCTTTGTGGTTTATTGGCTTTCATCATGTCGATTAAGATCTCGATCATGATCCAGTTCGCAAATAGGATTGAGAAATTTATCACCGAACCAACAAAATAAATAATGAAAATAAAAAAGATAAGGACGACACATTTTCGGTGTCTACAGTTGGTTTCCACTTCCATCGAGTTTGAAAGATGAAAGGTCAAAGTAGACATTAAAGGGTACTTATTTCGTTTCTCCGGCGTCGCTTTGGATGCTAAGTGATTTAGGATGCCTGAAATTGGTCGTTGTTGAACCTAAACTCCGACAAAAGTGGGCCTGGACTTGATCGCAATTATGCACTCCGAAATTCGGCTGAAGTCATCCCGATCTTGGGTTGATTAGAGTCCTGAAGCTCGGTAATTTTGCTAAAGCTTGATCGTTTCTTGATATGAAGCTTGGCTTAATAAGTGTGTTGTACTAGCATATTGTTAGTAAATAATCACATATACAAAATTTTGGTATTTTTACTCTGAATAATTCAGTCAAAATAGATCGAGAAATAAATTGCGCAAAGCTATATAATGGGCCCCAAAAGCCCACTTGCATGCATGGCATCCAAAGCTGCTGCGTAGCTGACTCCTGTCAAGCCTTGAAAACCAGTGTCGATGGGGCTTTGGGTTGGGTGTTATCGGGAAGAATGTACTCAGCCACTCAAACCAAGGCATGGTCTTCTTTTTGAATTTTAAAATCGTAGCCGAATTTTCCTATAAAAGGAGAGTCTTGTTTGTTTAATTTGAACATCTTCACTACTCCTCTCTTTGCATTTTTTTGCTTGTTTTAACTTGTTTTATTCTTTCTTTGAGAAAACTAGTGTGGTTTCCTTAGAAACTTAAAAAATGTCCCAAAGGAATGCCGATCCTAAGAGAAAGAAAAGAGTAGAAAGTTTAACTCAGGACTAGGTATTAGAGCGAGAATGGCATCCTCATCATGAATGGAGCCCAAATGACCTCTTGGTGGAGGCCGAGAGTCATGTCTCTTCACTAGCGATATCCGCTATGGTAAGTGTATTGCTAGTGTGGCATTTTTAACTAAAACATTTTGTATGTCCATTCTTTGTAAAGGGATACTATCCACAGTAGTAGCGCTATCTGAAAATTCTTCACCACTTATAGACAGAGGAACTACTTATTGGAGCAAGTCTTAATTCTAATGTCGAGTTTGGTTCCCTTTACATTACCTTGAGTCATATGTATGACCATACGGACGAGGATATCACTCGGGCCATTAGTCCAAGATTTTGGGACACTACGAATACTTTCCATCTCCCGCTTAGGGAGATGACCATTACTCCCTTAGACTTTTTCGTTTTTACAGGTTAAGATTTCTCGGGAAACCTCTAGTTTATAACCGAAATTTGTATAAAACTGTGACTATCTACGTCACCTGTTCAGTCCCATCGTTGCTTGATTTCCCCAAGCCAACTACTTCAATTATTCCATCATTCTTGATACCTTTGAAAATGTTGATTTGTGGGCTCGACATAATAACTTGCAATAACAAGCCCGCACAATGATTGCCCTCATGTTATGTATGTCCATCTTTTTGGACCAAGGGTCTAAGGTTCATGTCCATTGTTTATCCAGCATGGTGGACTTAGATAGAATTAAGGATCTTAACTGGGTGGTGCCCATATACACGTGCTTAATAAGGGGCTTATGTGCCGAGGTTCAACGAACTATTCTCGAGAAGGATTTGAACAACTACATGCCCTTATGTGGCCTATGGAGGGTCATTGAGGTATACTCTTATTCCTATTAGAGTTTTGATATTGTTTTGAAAAGATAAGGAATTAACTTGTGTGATAAATGTGCAGCCTTGGTTGTATGAGTACTTTCCCCAATTTTAACCCGGCTCCAGGAATCATCCATCTTTTCTGCAACAGTAGCATGAGCGAGAGTTCATCTTGCACGGAAAAAGGCACTTGGGCTTGTGTTTATGTCGTCTACACTAAACAACTTGGTCACGATACGTCACTTTGCAACCTAAATTTCAAGCCAAAATGGTCATTTGCACTGTTCTTCAGTCTTGGAATCTACCCCAGCCCACGGTCTATTATGGACCATGGCCTGGCTCGTGATGAAGTCGGCGCCGGCTATGGGTTGCGTTTAACCACTTTTGCTCTGCTAATCACTTGATTGTTTAGGGGTCATGTTGGAGCAGGCATATTTCCATCCATGGTTGCATAGTCAACTCCTTTCTTAGAGTCTAAAATCCATTCGAAACATTTCCTTTTTCATGAGAAGCAAGAAAAACATCACCATCTCGACTCCTCATTAGCAAGAGCAAAACCGACCTCACCTATATTCTTAGAGTCTTCCTTCTTTTCCTTTGCCTTTAAAGCTTTAAGTTTCAAACACTAAGATTTCTTATGTCTATGTTTCTTACAAAAGTAACAATCTCCCTCAAAATTATACTTAGAACCTTTCTTAGTACTACCCCTTCGACAAGCCTTCAGCTCTTTCATTAGAAGACACTTCAAAGTCAAATTTTCTTTGGATAACAAGTTGCACTTGACATCCTCATAACTCAACACTTCACTATTACTGTAAAGTATAATTTCTTTAAAGTACTTATATGAAAGGGGAAGGGAGACAATAATGAGAATAACTTTATCCTCATCATCTAGATCAACCTCCAAATTCTCTCGAATCGAACAGTAATAGAATTAAACTCGTCAAGATGATTTTGGATAGATGTACCTTCACCCATACGAATCGTGAACAACCGCTCCTTAGCTAAATCTTGTTGACAAGACTCTTATCATGTAGATTTGTTCCAACTTTGTCTACATCTCTCGAAGGTTTGCTCGTGGAGAGTCTAAGTCATCCTAAAGGGGGTGAATAGGGTGATGAGGAAATTAAAGCAAACTTTGATTCTTTTTGCTTGGAAGAAGCTAAACAACTAATTCCGAGTCTAGATTGGACTCGAAAAGTATACACTCGTAAATACGTGGAAATCCTCCCGGGGCAGAAAACCACGGATAGTGCTAGTCCAAGCACCAAGTCAAATCCACTATTTTGAATCCTCAAAATACAACAGATCGACTCAACCAGAATTGCTCCCTTAGACAATCCCTTACAATGTTTTCCTAGATTCGAAGTTCCCTTATCTCGATCTAGTATTTCTTAACCGAGATAACATTTATAGTTAGGGACAACTGAGTTGAGTTAACCCTTACAGCTCAGTCAAGGGACCATACTCGAAAGTAAGAGAAGTACGTAATTGATTATAAGACTTTACAACTCGGAAAATATTAAGTACGGACTTGGAGTTGTAAGTAGAAGATTGAATGAGTAATGCACTAAGAGAATAGTTTTAGCAATTTTTAAGTCTTGTGAAGTGACTTCTATTTATAGATGACCAAGCAAATTAGCCGTTATGTCCGGTTTCTGGACCGAAGTCTTCACTAGCCATTGGAAGGGCTTTTATGAGTCACTCTAGAAAGATACGTTGGAGTGTAAACATTGGGCAACGGCTATTTGCTCCAAAAGGTGTTCCAATCAACCGGTATTGTCCGAAAAGTAAGGCGAAACCACCGTTGAGCCTAGCGTTAGATTTTTCCAGTTTTGGAAACAACATGCCTCGACACGGTGTTTGAGTCCCGTCCAGAATTGACTAAAACCGTCTGCTGGCGTTTAACAACTAGAAGCCAGTTGCTTTTGAAATTCAAAAATGTATTAACTTTATTTGAATAACCTACAAAAGCAAACCACATTGGTTCTCAAAGTATAAAATACTTTGGTTTACGGTTAGGCACAGATAATAATTAAATTAGGATAATTAAATGCTTAATTATGTTTGGTCTAGAAAAGTGGAATATTTTGAATCTAATATCAAATAGGTTCAAACTCGGTTCAGAATAATTCCTAGAAAGATCAAGTAGAAGAATATTCAAACATAGAAAAGTGATCTTGATCTATCAAATAATCATTTAAGGAATAAACCGACTTAGACGAACTCAGCACAGAAAGACTCGGTTCCGAGTTAGCAAACACAGATCATTAGTACGATAAAATGCGTTAAAAGAATTATTTGATCATGCGATGGTTCAAGTATATTTTGAGTAGGTCGAATACCTCAGTAGAGAAGATATAGGACATAGTGATATCCGAGTCACTCATAACAAAGATGAAACTTTAGATATGAGTTTCTATGCAGCTCGTAATGATTTGTAATCAAAACTCAAGAGAGATAGAAGTGTATACCTGAGTCTTGCACACAATATTTAGAGTTAAAATATGAGTCTTCAATCTCCTCCTCTTTGATGAAAGGCATTCCACACTTAAGATAGAAACTTGTTAGAGCAAATTAAGTTTTCAGTGCTAAAGATTTGTATCGAGTGTGTAGAATATAAAGAAATTCCAGATCAAAGCAAGACTTATAAGTGAATATTAGAACCAACGCAGATTTCGAGTAGATAAGATAAGTACTAAAGGGAACTCGGAAATGATCGAACATAGGGAAAAAATGATTAGAGCAAAGAAAAATAAACATTCATTCATTAAAACAATATTTACAACACGGAGAGAGAAAAGAAACTCCCCTAAGCCAAACATCAAGTTTTCTATTCTTTCTCCCCTAGCATTTCAGCAAAAAGGAGGGAAGAAAAGTAGAAAGTAACTACACTTAATGTTGGACACAAAAAAATTTAAAGAAAAGAAAAGAAATAGATCAATACAATGGTGCTGATTGGGCGGAAGAGGACGAACGAGCAAGTGTGCTTGCGCCGATAAGTCTCGAGATGAAGTGGTAGAACGCGGGGCGGTAGCACTCGGGATGGTAGGAAGCGGCTGAAACCTAGGTGGTTGAGTCGAATAATGTCATCCTCCGGCTCGTCTTCCGGGAAGACTATAGGGGCTTCGAGTCGGCTTGATTTGGACTGTCCAATGTCCCCAAGCATCTTTTGATCTACTCGGATATGAAAAGATCAGCTCGGGTTCGGGCTCCATAGCCCCCTTGTCTTTTGGTGGAGCGTCCTCTTCTTGTCTTCCTTCTTCCTCGCTTGTTCTCCTCTTCAGCCGAGACTCGTCTACCTCGGCTACATCCTCAGCCTCTTCTTCTTCTTTTACCTCAGCAGAGGTAGATGTGACCGGGCTAGAGGACTTCTCGGATATGTCGAACCGTTTCGAGTTTTGCGCAGCCTTCCTTCTACGCTCACGAAGAAGCTTGAGCTGCTCGCGTTGCTCGCTAAGAACCCCTTTGAACTCAAGCATCAGGGGTTGACACTCCTAAATCTGGGATTGGACGGTCTTCCGGTGAATGGCCATCCCTCGGAAAATGGGCTTGAGAGAGTGTACGACCGACTAAAGTTGGTCACTGTGAACACGAGTTTCTCGACTAAGGCAAGCAAATGCACCAGCCAAGAGAGGAGGTTGAGACGAGGAGGGGCCAACTAAAGTGGATGGCAGAGTGGGTTGAATCTGAGTCTAGGGATAAGGAGAGGCAGGTTCCAACTCGGAATAGTGAACCCATTATGCCTGGTATCTATACCCCGTAAGTTCTTTTTGGCCCAAGCACAATGGCCGACTCGAAACAAGTGGAGGGATCTAAGGGAAGAGGGATTTTGAATTGTTTGAAGATGAGATAGAGAAGAGCTCCGAAAGGAAAAGGAGCGGATTTCTTTGATTGAGTAGGCATTTGTGCCATTTGCTCGATAATGAAGGGAAAGAGGTCTACATCGTAGCCCTCCATGATATCAAACAAAACTTTGAGAACGCTGGAGTTTGGGTTCTCCTTGCTCGAGTGGTGAGCAAAGAAAGTGCGCATCAAAATGTAACAAAGCAATCTGACCTCACTTTTCATCCGAGTCACAGAGAAATTTTTTTGTGCTTAGGCACTTCTTTGGATTCGAGAAAATGAATGTGATTGGGTTTCGAAAGAGAGAAGAAACATTGAATAGTTTGTGGAGAAGAGGGAGGTTGATTCCGATTGTGGTACCTTAAACTTTAGAAGTGATGACACCTCCATAGACAGATTTGTTGGCATAGAACTCAGCCATGAGTTCTGGATAAATAAAATCACCGATGCATAGATAGTTGTATACTCAAGTTTCTTTAATGAACTTTAGCCAAAAGAAGGAGGTGGTTTTGAAAAACTTGTCATCCAACGTGAAATGCTAGACAAAAAGAAACTTTTGAAGGGTCGGACGTACCCTCTTGAGTTGTTTTTTGGGCCTTCTTTGTTGCAGAGCCTATGAACTCGGAAGTAGAACCACGTTTAGGCATTTTGAGAGAGAAGAGATGAGAGGTTACTAGAGAAGTGAGCGAGCGAGATAGAGAGAGAGATCATTTTGAGAGCAAGGAACGAGTAAGAGAAAGTAGAGAATTTGTGTAAGAGAGATAAGGCGCAAAGTGAAGAAATAAAGAAAAATAGATGCTATTTATAGAGAGAATAGAAATGTCCTTCAACATTCTTTCTTAACGCTCAAACGACATTCTCGAGATAGACATGACATACAACAGTCCAACGGGTACAATTACAACGTTTGTCTCTCTAACGGTTCGAATTCTTTGAAAGTGATGCGTGTTAGAGAGAGAAAAAGAATTAAAAAAATCTTTCTGAGATTCTCCATTCATTTAGAGATAATCTCAAAAGTTTGGTATTCATTTTGATCAAAGACTGAGTCCGACTCGGTATGGTTTCGAGCGACTTAGAAAGCAATTAACCAATAGCTCATTCTCATTATTAAGTCAATCGATCCATTTGTTAATTAAGAACAAATCACACAATTAAGCACATAAAACATATAATCATACATTAATCATGCCAAGCTCATTCCTAATAAAACAAAACTGATAGTCACTAATTAGTAAAAATATCAGCTAACCGAAATTTCGTTGGAATAAATTCAACTTCAATATCACCTTTCTCGAATGGTCTCTCGGAAAATGATACCTGACCTCAATATGCTTTTTCTTTTAGTGTTGAATTGGATTCTTAGTAATGCTGATGGCACTCTAATTATCACACTTGATTAGAATAGATTTGAATGAAAGTCCAAGATCCTTCAAGTGTTGCTTGATCCATAGAATCCGAGCACAACACGCTCCAAGTAGCAATGTACTCAGCTTCAGCAGTTGATACAGACAACTTAGTTCCGCTTCTTTGAGTGCCAAGATATAAGGGATTGACCTAGAAATTGGCATGCTCCTGGTGTGCTCTTTCTATCAATCTTGTAACCAGCATAGTCAACATCCGAGTACTCAACGAGGGTTTGTTCCGAGTCTCTTGAAAACCATAGTCCAAGATTCCGAGTTCTCGCAAGATATATAAAAATCCTCTTCACCACAAGTGAGATCTGATTCTTTTGGATTAGCTTGAAATCTTACACACAAACATACACTAAACATAATATCTGGTCTACTTGGATGTGCGATATTGCAGAGATCCAATCATACCTCTATAGAGTTTCGATCTATTGCTTTACCTTTTTCGTCCGAGTCCGGTTTCATGCTACTACTCATAGGTGTTGCTGCATGTTTTGCATCTTGAAGCTTGTACTTCTTCAGCAACTCCTTGGTATCCTTAGATTGATGGACATAGATGCCATCTTTATCTTGTCCGATTTGTAGACCAAGAAAGAAATTGAGCTCTCTCATCATACTCATTTGGAACTCCTGTCTCATCAACTCGGAAAATTCTCCACATAGATTTTCATTAGTAGCTCTAAAAATAATATCATCAACATAAATCTGAGCTATAAGGAAATCTCTCCCTCGGTTTTTATGAAAAGAGTTTTGTTAATTTTACCTCTTTTGAAATCATTCTCAACCAAGAAACTGCTCAGTCTTTCATACCAAGTCTGTGGGAGCTTGTTTAAGATCATATAGAGCCTTTTGCAATTTGAAAATATGCTTTGGAAATTCCGAGTTCACCAAGTTTGTAGGTTGAACTAGTTGATCTTCGATAGTCCGAGCTTGCTGAGTTTCCTTATTTGCTTGTCCTTTAGAATTCCGAGCAGGCTCTTGAGCTAGTTCGGTCCGAGTCATGATGTTCCGAGCTGCCTCATTCCGAGTTGCTTTCTTTTAACTATGTATGAGCTCAGCTTCGGCAAGATCATCTTCATCTCGACCGAGTTTCAGATCCGAGAAGGTTGACTCACTTATTTTTCCCTGATCAATCTCATCAAACACAACATGGATACTTTCTTCCACTTTGTTAGTTCTTTTGTTAAAGACACGATATGCTTTACTTGTGAGATAAGTAACCCAAAAAGATACCTTCATCTCGACCGAGCATCAAACTTGGTCAGGTGGTCCTTACCATTATTGTGAACAAAACACTTACATCCAAAGGGTTTGAAGTATGAAATGTTGGACTTCTTTCCCTTGTAAAGCTCATAGGGAGTTTTCTTCAAGATGGGTCCGATGATGCATCCGTTCAGTATGTAGTTTGTCTGTGTTAATCGGCTCAGCCCTGAAATAGTAAGGTAGATCATGTTCAATCATCATCATTGTTCCTATTTCTTCAAGAGTTAGGTTCTTTCTCTCCATTACTCGTTCTGTCGAGGGGTTCTGGGTGCTGAGAAGTTGTGAGAGATACCATTCTTGTCGTAGAACTCGCAAATTCCGAGTAGCCGAAGTCCCTTCCATGGTCGGTTTGAATTCTTCCGATCCGAGTCCGAGACTCTACATGAATTTTCTTGCAGAGCTTGCTGAACTCTTTGAAAGCCTCATTTTTGTTCTTGAGAAAACAAACCCAGGTAAATCGTGAATAATCATCAACAATTACAAGTACATATGATTTACCTCCGAGACTCTTCACAGAGATTTCACCGCATAAATCCATATGTAGCAGCTCAAGCACTTTGGATGTGGAAACAGTTTTGAGAGGTTTGAAGGATGATCTGACTTGTTTCCCTTTTGTGTATGCTTCACAAATTTTATCTTTCTTAAATGCACAGTTAGGTAAACCCCTAACTAAACCATGAGATGCAAGCTTTTTGATAATGTGCATGCTAACATGACCTAGTCTCGCGATACCATGTCCAAGAATCATCATGCAATGATGCTTTCAACTAAGATAAATTCTGACTAGGATCGAAATAGGAATAGTATAGGTATTACCCGACCTCTTGTAGACACCAAATTTTGACCCTTGTATATTTAAGATTTTATTACTAACATTAATCTTTTTTAGTAAAAATAAAAAAATATAAAAATAACATATAAAAATAGCAATCAAATTGTGACAAAAAGAGAGCTCAAAAGGCCCAAAATATATTATCCAAAGAAGAAAACCCAAAAGGTCCAAAAGAGTATAAAAAACAAAAAAAGGGAAAAACAAACAAAAAAAAAAAATTATTTTGTCCTTTTTTTTTTTAACCAACCTTATTGTTTTTTTTGTCCTTTTTTACTACTCCAATATGGTTTATGCTCCCCTCCTCATACTCCTCCTTTTTGTCTCTTCTATGTAAATTTTGACATTTTATTTTATTTAAATTTTTACCATTTGATTATTATTTTTAGGATTTGGATGATCCCCTTACTTTTTCTATAAATACTCATTCTCATCACTTGTGGAGGGGGCTTGGTTTTTTTGAAAAATCTCTATCTTCTTCAAAATCCTCTCTCCCTTTTTTTTAATCTTCTAAGGAATTACTTGATTAACTAAAAATTAATTCCATTGGGAGTTGATTAATTTTAAGTTAATCTTTCTAATTTTTCTAATCTTGAACAAACCAAACTTTCTTTCAACTTAGTCAAAATATCTTCTTCATCTCAAGAAACAAGAGGGTAATTCTTCTTATTACCATTAAGTTTAATGAGATTACATTTTCTTTCTCTCTACCCTTATCTTTCTTTATTTCATGATGATCAAACATGACACATACATGATTTTTTCTTCTTTCTTACTTTCTTTTATTTTCTTTTGACTACTCATTTATTCTTGTCATTTTTTTTAATCACTAACTTCTCCATTACTATTGTTATTGTGTATTTAATTTCATTTACTAATATTATTACTACTAACTTTAGCATTATTATTGTTATTGTTTATTTAATTTCATTTACTAACATTATTACTACTAACTTTAGCATTATTATTGTTAGTGTTCATTTGATTTTATTTATTAACATTATTACTACTAACTTTATCATGATTATTGTTATTGTTTTGTTTAGTACTACTAACCCTACCATTATTATTATTGTTACTAACCTTATCATTATCATTGCTATCGTTACTAACTTTATTGTTTGTTTATGTTGATTTTTGTTAATACTTAACCCTAACATTATTGCTATTATTGTTACTATTATCAATTTTTTTTACTATTATGATTATCTATTGCTACTAACATTTTGGTGTTTTCTTGTCTCTTTTTGGGTTAGGCCGGTTCCGGGTTGATTTCGGCCCCGGGTTTTACCGTCTGTCCCTTTAGGGCTCTGCGCGGCTGTTCCCCCTATTTGGGTGGAACACTAGTTTTCCTTTTTTCGGGAGTGAACGGTGAGATCTGAGAGTTGATTGCAAAATTGGGTGTTATTTTCTTTCTCATCTTCCTCACTTTTATTTTCTCTCGTAATATTTGAAAAATGAAGAAAAATGGGCTAAGTCATGATTGAACATGAAGAATAATAACTTGGAGTAAAGTGGTCTAAACCGGAAGGTTGTATGTATTTCTAGGGCACTTTAGTGAAATAATTTCGATTCCAAAATTTTTTATTTTTATGTCATTCAATGGAGTAATGAAAGAGCTTTCCAGCAAGTGGTCGCTCACCCAAATCCAAGTCCCGAACTATTTATACCGTATTTGTTTTGGTGGAAGGTCTAATCAGTCCAAAAAATGGCACCATCACTGTTTTTCTAATTTTTCATAATCTAAACGTTTTTTTTAGAAAAATGTCCTTCATAAGAAATAAAATAAACTTTCTGATCTTTCTAAGTTGGTAAATTTTATCTCCTAACTTCTTATAGTTTGAGAGATACGATTTATTAAAGTCAGCATTGCAAAACTGTAATTTCTGCAGTGCCCAGATAAGAACATATATATTGAAAAATCTGTTAAAATATCTTAAAGTGCTTTAAAAATTATACAAAACGTCATACTTGTTCCTTATTGTGTCTAATTAATCCAGTTTGTACAGTTTTTTAATATATAATTTATTTTATTCTTAATAAATAAATGAATACCTTACTATCCAGAATTGTATAAATCAGGGCATCACCTAAATTTTCGACTTATCAGTTTTACATGCTTGCGAATTTATTTTTTATATTTTTATCATTGAAACTAGACTTAAATATAAAACTCTAGGCTTCAGAATCACCTTGATAGGATCTTCCTCGAAAAAGTTATAATTTTTTGAAACCGGCATCCATTATGGCAAGTGCGGTGCAAGAGTTGTCACTTTAAGACATTATTAAATCAATTTGAAAGCTTTTAAAAAGGTAAAATTTTTACATCTGAGCTTCTTATGAAGTTTTCCAGTTGTATAAATTTTCTTCATATTTTTTAAGCTCATTTTACTTAGTTTCGGGATTTCTCTTTCGAAAATTGGCTTTAAAAATCGACTAATGATGCACTTCAATAAAATAAATACTCGGGACTTCGTTTGGTCAGTCAAGACTCATTGTTCATCATAATGCGAGCCAAGGATCTATCAAGAAGTTGAATCATGAGCACTTCTCATCTCCGTGGTGTTGAGGAATTTTTATTTACGTTCTTTTTTAGATTTCTTGTATGTAGGAAAACCTTGTATATTTCATTTTGTTCATTGTATTGTAATAATCCGGTACTTGTAAAACCACTAGCTCCAAAATGTGAATAATAATAATATTTGTTTCAAGCAAGTCTTAGCCCATTCATCACAATATAATCAACTCGATCAAAAATAATAAAATGAACCGTCTAAGATCGCTGATTAGTGTTGTTGCCAAAATTGAAGTATGACCCATGAATAGGGGACGATGGTAATCATAATTGCGCCTTTATGATCATCTTGACCTTAATCATGAGTCATAACAATGTTTGGCTCAATACCAAATGGTGATCATTAGATGCAACCGTGCATGTTTTGTATATGTTTGCATGCTTGTCCTTAGGGCCGACATATTCTTTGATGTATGGTCGTGACCTCTCATCAAACTTAAGGCCTTCATCAGAAATTCGTTCATATCTAATCTTTAGGATGATCCACATCTACTTCAATTCAAACAGCCTTCACAATTTCACCATTATCCTAGTGGATTACCTTGATCAGGTATGACCGAATCGCTGATCGTATCATTTCGTTTGGCGACAGGCCATCGGCGGGATTCCATCTGAATCTTTGAGAACCATTAGCCATAAAACACCGACCCATTAACTCCACAAATAAATAAAAAATCCATCCCCCTTCGTACCCAAGGATTTATTTTCTCAGTTGAAATGGGAATGTTAAAAGTTCTAGTCCTTATACTCATGCCTAGACTTGAGTCAATCCACCTATCACTTCACTTATCACCTTAAGTAACAGAATTGAGACCCCGAGTCACTCTCCCTTTTCTCAACTGGGTTGACTCGACCATAGGAATGAGTTATCTCTAAAGTCTTTTAACATGACCATGAAACAGGGAAATGATCCCTAACTATCCTCAGTGGAACTCACAAGAGTCATGACGGAATCCTTGCTAGGACTACGTGGGGTTTTGATCCGAGATTAGATTCAAGTCCTACGATGATCGGTACGTAGAGCAATTTGGCTCTCATCCGAATGCAAACCCACCATACATCAACGAATTTGTTGGCCCTAAGTTTTCCATTCGTGTGCTTGCATGTGTGTGCTTACGTGTATAATGATGCGTTTTTCTTTTATGCTCTTCTTTTGTAAATCTATTTTATGAATCTATGATTAATCAACATTTAAGACGTCTAAAAAAGAGGATACAAATATATTAGTAAGAGCCCGTTCTTAGAACAGAGATAGTGGCGAGTCCTTGACGTTCGTGCTTCCTAACCAAAACTCCGAACCCACCATCTTAGGTTCTCAGATCGGTCTTTTATATTATTTTCGCCTTTTGGGCACAAGAGTCAACCTTTTTTTTCTTTTTAGAAAAAAACTATAATTTCAAAACTGTTTTTTTAAAACCTCGTCCTTGTTTGGGTCATAATAAGGTGACGACTCTAGTCATCCAAAGAAATAATTTTTCGGGTGCCACACTTCTTACCCGAGAGCTTAGTCTCTTTGGTAGTTGCATAAGAAATATAGCAGTTGGTCCGAGTAAATCTTACCTCTTGACCTTTGTCCCTTGACAAGATAGACTCGGTCGACTAGGTTGTCTCATTTCCCAATCTTGCCAATTCCAACGTTCTTTCCCTTACTGTCATCTCCAAAAGTGACTTTGCCTATTTTAAAATCTTCTAACTCAGGAAAGAGTCTTGAATCTCCTGACATGTGGCGTGAGCATCCACTCTCTAAGTACCAATGACCTTTCGTCCTTTTCTGATTGCCTGCAAGTCGAAACACACGAACCCTTCTCCTTCCTCTAATGAACCCAAGTAACTCCCTTTATTGTGGACCTTTTCTGAGGAAGAAGACTCTTGGGAACCCAGATTTGAATGACTTTGGGTTTGGTCTGATTTTGAGTCTTCCTTTTAGAAAACCGAGTCTCGTGTCTCTTTCTTTTCAAAATCTTTTCTTTTAAGAACTGGTGGAGAAGGTTTTCTCCTCGTAAACTAGTGTGGGCTCAGTCCTCCTTTCATTCTTATGAATAGGACCATGCTCAGCCTTCCTGAACTTCACAGTTCTGAAATCCTTTTTGAAAAGATTTGAGTAGGAATTAGATTCCTCCTCTTCGTTAAAACCAAGTCCTTCTTTCCCGAAAGAGACACACCGAGAGCCTAAAAGCATGTCAAGGTTTTTCTGACTTTGAGTAAACTTCAAACAAGTTCTTGAGACTCATTGAGCTTTCTTTTCAGATGCTCATTTTCTCTTCGAGTGACTCAAACGCAGTCTCATTAGTCTAAATACTAGTCTTCAGTTCTTTAAGAGTTAGTTTTAATTTTTCCAATTCATTTTTCAAACAATTGCTCTCGAAGTAAGAGACTCAAGTTGTTCTTTGAACCGAGAAGAATCAGAATTGGACTTTTCTTCCAAAGTATAAATATATTTAACCAAATCAAATTTGGAGAACTTAAGAAAGTATTCAATTACCTCCCGAGGATTTGTTTCCTCGATGTCCGAGTTGTCGAGTCCGACTCGATTCAGCTTCCGAGCTGTTAGTGCCATCGGACACTTTGAGTCATCGAATCATCATCTTCCTCGGATGAGTCATCATCGCTCCATGTGGCCATCATAGCCTTCTTCTTTTTGAAGGTTTGCTCTTAGAGAGTCTAAGTAACGCTAGAGGGGGTGAATAGGGTGATGAGGAAATTTTAACAAACTTAGAAACTTTAAGCTTGAAATGAATAAACAACTGAATCTAATTCTATATTGGACTCGTAAAAGTATACACTAAGAAATACGTTGAAACCTTCATGGGGCAGAAAGCCATGGACATTGCTAGTCCAAGTACCAAGTCAAATCCACTATTTTGAATCCTCAAAATACAACGGACTGACTCAACCAAAATTGCTACCTTAAACAATTCCTTACAATGTTTTCCTACACTCGAAGTTCCCTTATTTGATCTAGTACTTCCTAACCGAGATAACCTTTATAGCTAGGGAAACTGAGCTGAGTTAACTCTTATATCTCAGTCAAGGGACCTTACTCAGAAAGTAAGAGAAGTATGTAACTAATTACAAGACTATACAACTCAGAAAAGTATTAAGTACAGACTTGGAGTTGTAAGTAGAAGATTGAATGAGTAATGTACTACGAAAGATAGTTTCAGCAATGGATTCAACCATCTTCAAGTCTTGTGAAGTGACTTCTATTTATATATGACCAAACAAAGTGATCGTTGTGTCTTGGTTCTGAACAAAAGTCTTTATCGGCCGTTATAACGACTCTTCTAAGTCGCTCGGAAAAGATTTGTTTGAATGTGAACGTTGTGCAAAGGCTCTGGGCTCCTAAAGGTGCTCCAGTCAACTGTAATGTCTGAAAAGCAAGGTCAAAACCAGTGTTGAGCTTAGCATTGAAGTTTTTCAGTTTTGGAAACAGACAACCTTGACAAAGGTGTCCGAGCGCTGCTCGTAAGAAGATAAGCCTTGTCTCGCTATCGATTGACAGCTTGAAGCCGGCTACTTTTGTAATTCAAAAATGAGATAACCTCGTTTGGATAACCTACAAAAGTAATTCACTTTGGTTCTCAAAGTATAAAATACTTTGGTCCAAGATTAGGCACAGATAATAATTTAATTAAGACAATTAAGTGCATAATTACCTTAGGCTTGGAAGAATGGAATTTTCTCGAGTCTAATATTCAATATACTCAAATTCCATTAGAGTCAGTCCTAAAAAGATCAAGCTAAAAGAGTAAAATCATAAGAGTATAAAGACTTGATCTGGACAAATAATTCTCAAACAAACAAACCGACTTAGAAAGAGGAATTAACACTCGTAATTTGCTTTGCGTTGAAGTATGCAGATCGAGCTCAAAATAAAAGTGTTAGAGAAATTATTTTAACATGCGATAGATTTGAGTGCTTTCTAAGTGAGTCAGAAACACCAATGTAGAAGATATACGAGAATGTGTTTTTGAGTCGGTTAGAAAGAAATAAAAACTTATACAGGAGTTTCTATATCACTCGGAATGACTTGTAATCAAAACTTAGGAGGGATGAATGTTTATACTTGAGTCTTCATGGAATAATCAGAATGGTTTAGATTTAGAGTCCGAGTCTTCAATCTCCCCATTTCTGATGAAAGGCATTCTACACTCATATAGAAAGTTGTTAGTAAAAGACATGAGTTTTCATTCTTACTAAGTAGAACATATTATAGCAAGAAGCAGTGAGTGAGAGATATTTCATACTTAGAAAATGCGAATAACACATTAGTAAAAGAAATATGACCAGATACATTAGAGCAGAAAAGAAATAATATAAGAGATCGAACTTAGAAAGAGTTAACTCAGAAATGATTTTGCTCAAAGAAAGAAAATTCATTCATATATACAAAAAAAAAAAAACAAAAAGAGGGTAAGCTCCCCTAAACATAACAACACCAATTTTTCTCCCCTTGCATTTCATCAAAAACAGGGAAGGAAACATCAAAATGAAAGCGCACTTGATGTTGGACGAAAAAAAACGAAACTAAAGAAAAGAAATTAAGACGAGGGTGCTGGTGGTGCTGAAGTGGAGGAGCGAGCAAGTGCGCCGGCGCTGGTAAGCTTGTGATGACGTGGAAGACCGTGCGGCAACAACACATGGATGTCTGTCGCTGGCTCGGTTCTGGTTGTCCGACCCAAAACTATGTCATCCTTCTGGCTCATCCTCCTTGAAAATAGCGGAGGGAGTTGCTTCTTCTGTTTTGGCTACTATGGACTGACCAATGTCCGCAGGGTCTTCTAACCCACTCGGATCGTCGTCTAAGCCGATAAGCTCTAGTTCAGTGGACTATAGCACCTTGTCCCTCCGGCTAAGCTGCTTCCTCCTTCTTTTCTTCTTCCTCCTTCTCCTCTTCCTTCTTTTCCTCCTTCTCCTTAGGCTGAGCTACTTCAGCCGCAACTTCTTCTTTTTCTTCCTCTCGCGGAGGGGACTTGGCAGGGCTCGAGGACTTCTCGAAGTGTTTGAGCTTTCGGGTCCTGCGCCGCCTTAGATCTCCTTTCTTAGAGGAGCTGAAGTTGCTCTTGCTGCTCCTTGATAAGTCCCTTCATCTCGATGAGCAGATCCTAGTGCTCCCAAATATGAGATTGAGTCATCTTCTGGTTGATGACCGGACTCTAAAGGACGTTTTTAGAGAACGGAGAGTACCTCGAAATTCTTCGGTCACTAAGGAGAGTTTGTCTATCAAGACTGTAGACAAAGTAACAGCTTGCTGTAGAAGTTAGTTCCGAGGTGGATGCACCACCTGCTGGAGGAAGGAGAGATAGAGGAGTATGAGTCCGAGTCCGAGTGGGAACAGGTGAAAGGGGCTTCAACTCGGACTCCATGGACCCAAACACCAGGCTTGATTTCCTGGTACCCGTAGCCCGAAGTTCCTTCCTGCCCACTACTATGGCAACCTTAGACATTGCATTTGGGTTAGAGGGGAGGAGGAACCTTAAACTATTTAAAGACCACAGTTAGAAGGGCTCCGAAGGGAAAATGAGAGGATTTTTTGGATTGAGCTGGAACGAAGTCATTTGCTTAATGATGGCTGGGAAGAGGTCTAAGTCTTAGCCCTCGAGAATATCAAAAAGAGCTTTGAGAATCTTAGAATTGGGATTCTCTTTACTCGAGTGATGAGAGAAGATGGTTCTCATTAGAAGAAAGCAAAGTAGTCCGGCCTCAGTCCTCATCCGAGTCACTAAGAAGTTTTTGCGTTACTCAAGGACCTCCTTGGCATATTTCTCGAAAAACTCATCTGCAATCTCATTGAAGGGGATAAGATCATAGTTCAAGAAGAGAGAAGAGACTTTAAAAAGTCAGTGAAGGAGGGAGAGGTTGATACGAACAACCGTGTCTTGAACTCATGAGGTGATGACTCCCTTAGAGTAAGACATGTGAGAGTAGAACTCAGTGATGAGTTTTGGGTAGATGAACTCATTGAAGCACAGAAAATTGTAGACTCCAGTGGTTTTGATGTGAGGTAACCACAAAAACGATGTGGTTGGGAAAAACTTGTCATCCAATATGAGGTGTTAGGTGACGAACACTTTCTAGGGGTTAGAGGTACCCTCTTGAGTTTGTTTGGTCTGAGGTTTCTTGGTCGCAGACCCTAGAAAATCTCAGGCTGAACCTCTTTTAGGCATGGATGAAGATTTGAGAGAGAGTATGTGTGTGTGTGAACTCGAAAGACAGAGAGAGAATGAGAGAGAGTAAGCACTGAGAATTTTGAGAGCGAGAGCAAGTAAGCTTAGAGAGTAAGTAAGCAAAGAGTAAAGTAGCGAAATAAAGGTAAAGAGATGCTATTTATAGCGAAAAGGAATGTCCTTCAATATTGAGTTTGACCTGTACCTCCAACAGTCGCCTCGGATAAGTGTGACGTTTCTTTTCTCCAACGGTTAGAATTCCAATGACTTTCTCCCAATGGCTAGTTCTCTCGATCGATGCGCGCATTAAAGAGAGAGAGAAGAGAGATTTTAAAAAGAAATTTATGAAATTCTCCACTTATCTAGAGATGATTCCAAAAGATTGATGTCCATTTTGCTCAAAAACCGAGTCCGACTTCAAGTATAGTTTCGAGTGACTCAGAAAACTCAAACACAGAATAACTCCTAGCTCGGTTTCACTGGGTCAACTGAACCAATTGTTATTAAGACCAAGAAAAACATATAACACATAATCATGCAAGACAAATTCACTTAGAAAATCACATAATCATGCAGTGATCATTCCAAGCTCATTCCTAATAAAGCAAAAGTGATCTTCACTAAGTGGCTTAGTGAAAATATCAACTAACTGAAATTTTGTAGGAATGAATTCAACTTCAATATTACCTTTCTCATAATGGTCTCTCAGAAAATGGTATCTGACCTCAATATGCTTTGTCTTTGAGTGCTGAACTAGATTCTTAGTGATGTTGATTGCACTTTGATTGTCACACTTGATCGGGATACATTTGAATGAAAGTCCAAGATCCTTCAAGTGTTGCTTGATCCATAGAATCTGAGCACAACACGCTCTAGCTCCAATGTACTCAGCTTCAGCAGTTGATACAACAACTGAGTTCTGTTTCTTTTAGTGCCAAGAAATAAGGGATTGACCCAGAAATTGGCATGCTTCTGATGTGCTCTTTCTATCAACCTTGTAATCAGCATAGTCAGCATTTGAGTATCCAGTGAGGGTAAGTTCTAAGTCTCTTAAGAACCATAGACCAAGATTCTGAGTTCATACAAGATATATAAAAATCCTCTTCACCGTAGTGAGATGTGATTCTTTTGGATTAGCTTGAAATCTTTCACACAGACATACATTAAACATAATGTCTGGCCTACTTGATGTGAGATATAGCAGAGAGCCAATCATACCTCTATAGAGTTTCTGATCTACTGCTTGACCTTTTTCATCCGAGTCCAATTTCATGCTGCTACTCATGGGTGTTGTTGCATATTTCATATCTTGAAGCTTGTACTTCTTCAGCAATTCCTTGGTATACTTAGATTAATTGACATAGATGCTATCTTTATCTTGTTTAATTTGTATACCAAGAAAGAAATTGAGCTCTCCCATCATGCTCATTTGGAATTCCTGTCTCAACAACTCAGAAAATTTTCGACAGAGATTTTCATTAGTAGCTTCAAAAATAATATCATTAACATAAATCTGAGCAATAAGAAAGTCTCTCCCTTGGTTTTTATGAAAAGAGTTTTGTCAATCTGACCTCTTCTAAAATCATTTTCAACCAAGAAACTACTCAGTCTTACATACCAAGCTTTGGGAGCTTGTTTAAGACCACATAGAGCCTTTTTCCATTTAAAAACTTGATTTGAAAATTCTGAGTTTTCTAATCTAGGGGTTGCTCAACATAGACTTCCTCTTGAATGAAACCATTTAGAAAAGTACATTTGATATCCATTTGATAAAACTTAATATTTAGGCTAGATGCAAATGCCATTAGGATTCTAATGGCTTCAATTCTAGCAAATGCTGCAAAGGTTTCCCCACAATCAATCCCTTCTTCTTGATTGTAACCTTGAGCCACAAGTTTAGCCTTATTTCTGACTACCAACCCATCCTCATCTAGTTTATTCTTGAAAACCCATTTGGTTCCTATAACTGGATGGTCAGAAGGTCGTTTGGTCAAAGTCTAGACCTGGTTTCTTTCAAATTGATTAAGTTCCTGTTGCATGGCCTCTACCCATTCAGGTTTATTTAGGGCCTCTAGTGCATTTTTGGGTTCTATTAATGATATGAATGCAGTGAATGCACATAGATTTTGCAAAGAAGAACGAGTTCTTACCCCACTGTTGATGTTAGACAAAATGTTCTCGAGTGGATGGCTCGAAGCATATTTGAATGCTCTACCTGTTCTCTGATTTACCAAGTTTGTAGGTTGACCTAGTTGATCTTCAGTAGTCTGAGCTTGCTGAGTTTCCTCATTTACTTGTTCTTCAGCATTCTGAGCTGGCTCTTGAGTTGGTTCAGTCTGAGTCATGATGTTCTGAGTTGATTCATTCTGAGTTACTTTCTTTTGACTCTGTTTGAGCTCATCTTCAGCAAGATCGTCTTCATCTCGACTGAGTTTTAGATCTGAGAAGGTTAACTCACTTGTTTTTCCCTAATCAATCTCATCAAACACAACGTGGATGCTTTCTTCCACTTTGTTAGTTCTTTTGTTAAAAACACAAGATGCTTTAGTGTGAGATGAGTAACCCAGAAAGATACCTTCATCTGACCTAGCATCAAACTTGGTCAGGTGATCTTTACCATGATTGTGAACAAAACACTTACATCCAAAGGATTTGAAGTATGAGATGTTGGGGTTCTTTCCCTTGTAAAGCTCGTAGGGAGTTTTCTTCAAGATGGGTCTGATGAGGCATCTGTTCAGTGTGTAGTTTGCTATGTTGACTGCCTCAACCCAGAAATAGTAAGGTAGATCATGTTCAATCATCATTGTCCTGCCTATTTCTTCAAGAGTTCTGTTCTTCCTCTCTATTACCCCATTCTGTTAAGGGGTTCTGGGTGTTGAGAAGTTATGAGAGATACCATTCTTGTCGTAGAACATTGTAAATTCTGAGTAATCGAACTCCCTTCCATGGTCAGTTTGAATTCTTCTGATCTGAGTCTATAACTGTACTTGAATTTTCCTGCAGAGCTTGCTGAACTCTCTGAAAGCTTCATTTTTGTTCTTGAGAAAACAAATCCAGGTAAATTGTGAGTAGTCATCAGCAATCACAAGTACACATGTGTAAGACCCGTAATTTTGGGTTAGGTAGTTATATGAGTTAAATTAGTTATTTAGCTTTACTTAAATTAAGTAGGTTGAATAACTAAAATATCTACGTGGATATATTTATTCGTTAATTTATTTGAGCGAATTATTATTAGTTCGCGTAACTATAGTTGGTGAAATATATTAATTCCTTCATCTGAGTTTTCCCCCGGACTCGCAAAATGAAACCCGAGATTGCTTATGTTATGTATTTCGGTTTAATCTAAATAATGCTTAAAAAAGAAAAGAGGATGAGAAGGAGGATTAGGTGTTAAGAGTAGGGATTGGATTAGTGTAAATTAAAAGAGGTGGGTGGCTCTTTCTGGTGGAGCCACGTAGCACAAAGAGAGGGAGAGAAGGTGAGTAGTAATAGAGGAGGGGGTTGGTCTTGCTCGGGCCAGGCCACCCGAGAAAGGTAAGAGAAACATAGAGGGAGAACTAGGGCTCGGAAGGCCAGGGTAGGGCGAACAAAGGAAGAAGATGAAGGAGACACATAGAGAAAGAGGGAGACCGAGAGATGGAGATGACGAGCAGAGAGCGGGAGCAGAGCGAAGAGGGAGGTCGGGAAGAGGAAAACCACCAGAGAAAGAAACGAAGGAAAAGCAAGAGAGAGACCGAGAACGCGCGGGAGCTGGAGCAGGGGTCGGAAGCCGGCGCACCGAACAGCCGACGAAGGAAAGGTGATCAGCGAACGCGGGGAAAGGAGCAAGGGCACGAAAAGGAAGGCGAAATTGAGACCCAAAGAGAGGAAGCGAGGGTGAGGGTCAGACAGAGGCGGCAGCAAACCAAAAGACGGCGACCAGCGAGCGTAAGTAAGCAACGAAAGCAAGAGGAAGGCGGCGAAACTAGGGCTAGACTGGAGCTAGCAGCAGAGGAAAAGGAAGGAAAGGAGGAAACTGACCTAGGCTAATCTGAAATTTGCAATCGTCAAACCCTAAAATTTGAGGTGGGTAGTCTTATGCTCTAAATTAATAGTACTTTCGAAATTCAATTAAATTTGTTGTGAATATTAAGTATCTATATTGCAGAACAGACTTAGTAGTTGTTTAAAATTGAATTGAGAACTTAAGATGAATTCAGGAAATAGATAGGGTTGAATTAGAACATGAGAGGAACTGATTAAGTTGTTAAGGATGAATTGGGAATTTGAAGATTTTGATAGAGTTGGGCGGTTGTAATCCCCAACCTTAATCCAATACATCAACAAAGATTAATAAATATTAATGAGTGCGTGCACTTCAATTCATACTTTTATTCATCATTATCATGTGTATTATATACTTGTGCCAGTAACCATATTATGTGTTGCAGGACTCGGATGATGATAGCGACGCTGGGCAAAGAAATAAATAAATAAATGAATGATCAAATAAATTATGCCTTGTGATAATTCAAGGAATAATATAATAATAATAATAATAATAATAATAATAATAATAATAATAATAATAATAATAATAATAATAATAACGCCTAAAGTTTGTAATAGTTATTCAAGTTGGGAATTCCTAAAACCGATATTCTTTTAACTTGGCTTAGCTATTATGGTATTTGGGCTTGTAGAGAGTAGAGGGCCCAATAACCAAGTAAATAAAAATAAAAATAAAATAAAAAGGGGGCTGGATTCATATTTGAAGAGAGAGAAAATTCATATTCAAAATTTTCCTATTTAAACCCCAAAAATAAAATCATTTGCTCTTCTTTCCAAAGAAACTCATCTCCTTCATTCAACCTCCTCTACTGCCCAGCCAGGCTGACCTCCACCACCACCACCACCAACTCCTCCGGTCGCTGTCACTGGAGCCACCAGCCGCCGGCCATCGTGAAGCCAGCCACCGTGGGTTTTTGCTGCTGCCCTGCTGCTGTGTCTGCTGTAGCTGCTGCTGACTGCTGATTGCCGACAGGCCAGCCACCAATCGTCGCCGCCTGCTACCGCCGCCAGTTGTCGCTGCCAACCACCGCAGCCACCGGAGCTCTGATCAGTTACCCCTTCCACCATAAAAACCCTCATTTTTCTTGTGGATTTTGGGTAAAAACCTCAACCTTCAACTAATCAATTCTTTTAATTTTTAGAAATAATTAGTTAGATATTGCATGCAAGGGATTATTGTGTAAAATCAGATTACATAACCAGTATTATGCTTTTTGGGGATTGTTGATTGGAAACGTTAACTCGAGTTGCCCAAATCTTGGTATGAGAAGTAATTATCTTGCATGCACCTTTAATGGGTTTTAGTGAGCTAATATGATACTTACAATGATGAAAAATTTATAAGATAAACCTTCATAGATATCTCACAAAGACAAAATACGTAGAGCATAAGAAAGTGGAGTTTGGAAGGCTCTGCCACCCACCACAGGTTTCCCCACAGCCTGTGGGGCAGGCCGTGGTGGCCAGCAGCGAGTTAATTGACTCAAAACACCCACCACGGGTGCTCCCACAGGCCGTGGGGTAAACCATGGTGGCCACCAGAAGTACCCACTGACCATGGGAAGGCCCTTGATGAATTCTAGAGCCGACCATTGACTCCCACTGGCCATGGGGAGGTCCATGGCAGCTTCCAAAACAAAGGAAATTTGGTTTTCGTGATGATTCAAGTTTATTAGAAAATTTTGGAGGAAGAGATTAACTAAAATGGGCATGCACGTAAAAAAAAATTAAAAGAAAACTTTAAAAGAGTACAATATTATGAGAGGATCTAAAAAAATAGGCATGCATGTTGCGCTATGAGGATATGGATTAAAAATGTGAATTAAGGAGAATAAGTAAGTTGAGTGATTTTAAGAAGTTGAAGACAATAAGTAATTTTGGGAAGATTAAAGAAAATAAGTTATTTTGAGGGTTGAAGGGAAGAAGTGATTTGGATTATTGAAGTAAACTAAAGAAAATAAATGAGGTTGAGAATTTATAAAAAATAAGTTAACGTAGGCAATTTATAAGAATTGGGTTAGGTATCCAAGTGAAGAATTAAACAACGTTGGAGGATTAAACAATTAGGTGAGTAAGAGACTTAATTTAGGAAATGACCGATTAACATAGTAGGTGTTTTATGGACAAACGGTCAAATGAACCTTATGATCATATTGCTTGTCAAGAGGGGTTGATATAAGCTACGAATGTTACTTTAAAATTTCAACCTATAAAATTTAACCAACCGATTTAGCAATCTACGAAGTGATTTTGCCTTCATAAATTCATCTAGTTATGGGAAGTTAAAAAGGAAATAATGTAAATAATAACAATAGTAATAACATTAGCAATGGTAATAATAACGATAATAAATTTGATTACTAAGAGTATTGAACCTATTAATGAAACACTTTATTTTGTTAAGGCATCTAAGGGATCAGAAAGAATATTTCCATGATTTAAGGTACGTTTATTGCTTGTACCTTACGAAAATTCACCTGTTTATATCAACACAAAAATGGTTTGCTTAATAAAAAAGGAACCATTTCAAATATTATTGTCACCTAATTATGTGGCCCGCCCCATATCAATCATGTTACATCATGATCATATCATATCATATATATTTGGTCATTATCAACCAGACTTTGCCGATCGGTCTGGGTATGCGCATATTTAGGGAAACCGATGATCGTAAGGAGCCACTCAGATAATAAATGAATAATTGTTTTACTATATTCTTCCTGTCTGACTTATAAATGAATTGAAATGCATGCGCTCAAATCAATATATCTTCACATATATTATTTACAGTATATGGATAGACGCGCTGAGCTCTGGCTCACTATTTCGAAATGTTTTCTCTGTTTTGTTTTAGGTAAGGCTAATGCAGAGGAAAACAGACGGGTTCTTTTGGTCATCAAGACTTAGATGCTCATAGTGATAGTCAAGAACGTGATGTGTCGAAATCGTGTATGCTTTGGTTAGTAAGTTATAGTATGATGGTGCTCGATAACTTCCTGTCCGTTATTGTTATAAGTTGGGCGTCCTACGTGTTATGAACCTCAACCTAATAAGTTATGTTTATATGTTAATTCGGTAGTTGCCTTACTCTTTGTTAAGGAGCAGAGGTAACGCTTCTAATTCTCTTTTCCGTTGCCTAATTACTAGTTAGTCAGTCATTATGAATAAACTGGTGATTATGAGTTTTGGGGGCATTATAGCGGTTTAGGTCTAAGGAGTAATATGAGAATTTAAGTTAGCAATTAGGGATGAAGAAATCGTGATTTGGGTACGAATTATGAATGAATTGAGCCTTAGGGATTTTTTGAATTTTCGACGTCGAAAGATAATTATTGATATTTGGAGACAATGATTGGGAATACGAATGAGAAGTGTGAGTTTATCTTGAGTAATGCACGATTGAGGTAAGAAAGTGGATAGTAAGTAAGTGATTAGTAGAGAGCAAGTGATTAGTAGGTCGAACTGAGTTTAGAACATATCTAAATCCTTGAGAACGAGTTAAACTTGAAGATAAGTGGAGCTAGAGGAAATTGAGTAATGAAGTAAGATTCAGCACTATATGGCTAAATATGAGCGAGAAAGAGTTCAATTAGTAATGTGGAGCATAAGATGAGAAATTGAGGTAAAGATGACGAGTTGTGAAGACTTTTGGGTTAAGTGTTGACTACTTTTGGTTATTGTGGCTTAGAAGAGTTTAGTTAGGGAATTCATTGTACTCGAAAAGGAATTGAGTTAAGGAGAAACAAATGTTGGAATATAGAAAAGGAGCGGGAACTTGGAAGTATCAAAGGAGTATGTAACTACATGGATTGATTATGGCTTTGAACACGAAATGAGACGAGAATTATGCCCATAGGAGTAAGGATTTGTGCGTGAATAGAATACATATGAATATGAGTAGAGATTAGATCCTTGGGTGAATCCTTGAGATAAATATGCTAGCTTTGGATGTTGAGTCTTAGTATAGAGGTGCTTGACTCTTGAACTGACTTGGTTCTAAAATAGTACTCAAAAGTTAATTTTGAAAAGAGTTCAAATGTTTATGCAAAACAACGCTTGAGTGTGATTCTTGATAACTGCTTTTCAAACTTGAAATGTGTTCTAAAGAAGTGAAACTGATTGAAAAAGTGAATTTAGAGGGGGTGGCACGTGATACTATGCCTTCTACGATATTAAACTGACTTGAGATTGTGGTTCAAAATCAAGTTTGATAAGTGATTGTGATCACTTGACTTTTGAATGGAGTTTGGGCTAAGGATTGTTTAGACCAAAAGAAGGAGGTGTCGTGCGTATCAGGATGCCCATCAACCAGAGAGGTTGATTCTTTCCTGATGAGGAAAGCGGAGCCTTCCAGATATTTTACTAAAGATAGGTCCCGGGAACCTGAGTCAAGGGGTCGCGCCCTTGAGAAACCGTCTGGTGCTTGTTCAATTGTCTAAAGCCCCGAAAAGATATCCAGTCTAGGACTGAAGGTATTTGAAAGAAAGTGTAGATGGCACCTTGTTTAAAGTGATTCAATTCCCAAAATGATTGCAATTCGTGCTTTTGAATGATTCAACTGTTATGATCTTTATGTTGCAAATGATTTCAAGAGATTTCATTGAAAAGTATCTAGATTTGTATTACGTTATTATACTTTCACCGATTTCATTATTATGAGTAGTATGTGTAAAGAATTTCCATTTTAAGAGTGTTAGACTTTCCGATGAGCCTGTGGTTTGCTCACCCCCACAAATTTCCCCCTTTTCCCTCCCAAGTGTTGCAGGTACTTTCTCAGGAGGTGTGTACGGTACTAAGTGCCATATTCTGGATTCTGGATTCTTGTTGATTGATGTTTGCTGTTTACTGTTTGCTGAGTGATTCAAGTTGCGGGCGTACATTTCTTATATTTCGAAGTATTGTAGCTTGTAATTTAGTTCATATAGTTTGTAAAAACTGTATAGTAAATCATTTAGAATGTTTTAAGTTTTAATGCATGATTGATTGGACTCTGGTGTGTGGTCGTTGAGTTGTCGAGCGTGTAGCCCGTTGAGTTATATTATGATTTTATGTAGGATTTTAAGGCTTTTAAGCCTATGGGATAGTCCATATTACAAACGGAACCCTGCCAGAATTTTTAGAAAATTTTAAACTCTTTTGGAAAACTACCTTTATTACCTCTAAGTTGGAATTAGAAAGCCGAACAGACACCGAGATAGAGCCTGAGGAGTTCATGTAGGGAACTCTGGCGATGTAATACTCTTAGGGGTGTTTTGGGGTGTTACAATATGATTTACCTCCGAGACTCTTTACAAAGATTTAACCACATAAATCCATATGCAGCGACTCAAGCACTTTGGATGTGGAAACAGTTTTGAGAGGTTTGAAAGATGATCTGATCTGTTTCCCTTTGTGCATGCTTCACAAATTTTATCTTTTTATCTTTCTTAAATGCACAGTTAGGTAAACCCTAACTAAACCATGAGATGCAAGCTTTTTGATAGTGTGCATACTAACATGACCTAGTCTGCGATGCCATGTCCAAGAGTCATCATGCAATGATGCTTTTAAACAAGATAAATTCTGACTTGGATCAGAAAGAGGAATAGTATACGCATTACCCGATCTCTTACCTGAGAGCTTTACCTCCTTTGAAATCCTCTAACTCAAAAAAGAGTCTTGAATCTCCTGACATGTGGCGTGAGCATCCATTGTCCAAGTACCAATGACATTTCGTCCTTTTCTGAGTTACTTGCAAGTCAAAAACACACTAACCCTTCTCACTTCCTCTAACGAACCCAGTAACTCTCTTTACTGTGGTCCTTTTCCGAGGAAGAAGACTCTTGGGAACCTAGATTTGAATGACTTTGGGTTTGGTATGATTCTGAGTCTTCTTTCTAAAAAATTGAGCCCGTGTCTCTTTCTTTTGAAAATCTTTTCTTTTATAAACAGGTGGAAAAGGTTTTCTCCTATAAACTGGTATGGGCTCGGTCCTCTTTTCATTCTTATGAATAGGACCATGCTCAACCTTTCTGAACTTCACAGTTCTGGAATCCTTTTAAAAGATTTGAGTAGGAATTGGATTCCTCCTCTTCGTTAAAATCAAGTCTTTCTTTTCTGAAGGAGACACACCGAGAGCCTAAAAGTATGTCAAGGTTTTTCTTACCTCGAGTAAATTTCAAAACAAGATCTTGAGACTCATTGAGCTTTCATTTCAGATGTTCATTTTATCTTCTGAGCGACCCGGACTCAGTCTCATTAGTTTGAGTATTAGTCTTCAGTTCTTTCAAATTTAGTCTCAGCTTTTCCAATTCATTTTTCAAACAGTTGCTCTCGAAGTCGAGACTCAAGTTGTTCTTTAAACTGAGAAGAATTAGAATTAGAATTTTCTTCCAAAGTATAAATATATTTAGCCAAATCAACTTTGGAGAACTTAAGAAAGTATTCAATTACCTATTGAGGACTTGTCTCCTCAGTGTCCGAGTTGTCGAGTTTGACTCACAATTAGCTTCGAGTCCGTTAGTGCCACCGGACACTTTGAGTCATAAAAGTCGTCATCTTCTTCTTATGATTATTCATCACTCTATGTGACCATCATAGCCTTCTTCTTCTTTCTATCCTTTTTCTCTTTGGACAGTCCTTGACTATGTGATCTTTGCTGCCATATTCAAAATAGGCAGAGTTCTGAGTTAAAGATAACTTTGAAGGGGAAGAGTATTTACCTTTTCTCGTCCTTCTTATCCTTCTTGTAGAACTCTTCCTTTGGCCTCTTTTCCCGTTTCTTGTGCTTCATCATCCTTTTGAAGCCTCGGGCAATGAGTGCCATTGGATCTTCTTCCGAGTCCGAGGAACTCAAACTTTCCCCTTTGCTTTCTAAGGCCTTCAGCGCAATGTTCTTTTTGGTTCTGACCTCGGCATCCTCTTCTTCCAGGTGACAGCACGTCGAGGGTCGAGAAACGCGACGTTAGTTTTAAACGACATCGTACGGATGTCTTCAGTTGCGTGCCTCGGTTGGCCGTTGCGAATAAAATGCTACGTTTTTCCTCTTTGAGTATAAAAATATGGCGTCGGTTTGAACAACTTCATAAGGACGCTTTAAGTTGCGTGCCTCGCTTAGCTGTTGAGAACAAAACGCTATGGTTTTGCATAGATAGGAGTAACACGACGTCGGTTTGAGGACTTCCTGGTTAGGCATCCCAAAGATTGCTTTGTTTGATCAAAGAAAAATGGGTTTGTGGGTCGGCCCATGCAAAAAGGCTGATTTTTATGGTGCTAATAGGTTTTTTGTAGTTTATTGGCTTTCATCATGTTGATTAAGATCTGATCATGATCCAAGTTCACAAATAAGATTGGGATTTCATCACCGAACCAACAAAATAAATAATGGAAATAAAAGAGATAAGGACGAGACGTTTTCGGTGTCTACAGTTGGCCCCCACTTCGATCGAGTCTGAAAGATGAAGGGTCAAAGTAGACATTAACGGATACTTATTTCGTTTTTCTGGCGTCGCTTTGGATGCCGAGTGATTTAGGATGCCGAGTGATTTAGGATGCCTAAAATTGGCCGTTGTTGAACCTAAATTCCGATAAAGTGGGCCTGGACTTTATCACAATTATGCGCTCTGAAATTCGGCTAAAGTAGTCCTGATCTTGGCTTGATTAGAGTCCTGAAGATCGGTAATTTTGTTGAAGCTTGATCATTTCTTGATATGAAGCTTGGCTTAATAAGTCTGCTGTACTAGCATACTGTTAGTAAATAATCACATATACAAAATTTCGGTATTTTTACCTGAATAATTAAGTCAAAATAGACTGAGAAATAAACTAGGCAAAGTTGATATAATGGGCCTCAAAAGCCCACTTGCATGCATGGCATGCGAAGCTGCTGTGTAGCTGACTCTTGTCAAGCCTTGAAAACCGGTGTCGATGGGGCTTTGGGCTGGGTGCTATTGAGGAGCATATACCTGGTCACTCAAACCAAGGCATGGTCTTTTTTTGAATTTTAAAATACTAGCCGAATTTTCCTATAAAAGGAGAGTCTTGTGTGTTCATTTTGAACATCTTCACTACTCCTCTCTTTGCTTCTTTTTGCTTGTTTTAACTTGCTTCATTCTTTCTTTGAGAAAACTAGTGTGGTTTCCTTAGAAGCTTCAAAAAATGTCCTGAAGGCATACCGATCCTAAGAGAAGGACAAGAGTAGAAAGTTTAACTCAAGACTAAGTATTAGAGCGAGAATGACATCGTCATCATGAATAGGGCCCAAATGACCTCTTGGTGGAGGCCGAGAGTCATGTCTCTTCACTAGCAATATCCGTTATGGTAAGTGTCTTGATTTGAATTTCTTTTTTGTGTGCTAGTGTGGCATTTTTAACTAAGACATTCTGTATTTCCATTCTTTGTAAAGGGATACTATCTACAGTAGTAGCGCTATCTGAAAATTCTTCACCACTTATAGACAGAGGAACTATCTATTGGAGCAATTCTTAATTCTAATGTCGGGTTTGGTTCCCTTTACATTACCTTGAGTCATATGTGTGACCTTACGGACCAGGATATCACTCGGGCCATTAGTCCACGATTTTGGGACACTACGAATATTTTCCATCTCCCGCTTGGGGATATGACCGTTACTCCCTTAGACTTTTCATTTTTACATGTTAAAGATTTCTCGGGAAACCTCTAGTTTATAACCGAAATTTGTTTAAAACTGTGACTATCTACGTCATCTATTCGGTCCCATCGTTGCTCGATTTCCCCAAGCCAATTACTTCAATTATTCCATCATTCTTGATACCTTTGAAAATGTTAATTTGTGGGCTCGACATAATAACTTGCAACAACAAGCCCGCACAATGATTGCCCTCATGTTATGTATGTCCATCTTTTTGGACCAAGGGTCTAAGGTTCATGTCCATTGTTTATCCAGCATGGTGGACTTAGATAGAATTAAGGATCTTAACTAGGTGGTGCCCACATACACGTGCTTAATAAGGGGCTTATGTGTCGAGGTTCAGCGAACTATTCACGAGAAGGATTTGAACAACTACATGCCCTTATATGGCCTATGGAGGGTCATTGAGGTATACTCTTATTCCTATTAGATTTTCGATATTGTTTTGAAAAGATAAGGAATTAACTTGTGTGATAAATGTGCAGCCTTGGTTGTATGAGTACTTTCCCCAATTTTAACCCGGCTCCAGGAATCATCCATCTTTTTCGGCAACAGTAGCATGAGCGAGAGTTCATCTTGCACAGCAAAAGGCACTTGGGCTTGTGTTTATGTCGTCTACCCTAAACAACGTGATCACAGTATGTCACTTTGCAACCTAAATTTCAGGACAAAATGGTATGAAATTTGCACTATTCTTCAGTCGTGGAATCTACCGCAGCCCACGGTGTAAGCCCCAAAAATTTAGGTGCTTGCTTAATAATGAATTCAGTTATTAAAAGTTCAGTGAAAAATTCAAAATTATTAAATAAAGTAAATTAGAATTTTTCCAAGTCGAAATTAAAACTCGAGAATTGAAACCCGAGCATAGGTTAGCTTAAATAGGCTTATTGAAATTAAATTTGGGCCCAATTTAATTAAAAGCCCAAACTAGAAAATTTAAAATGAAAACAAAATAAAAGGAAATAGAATGAATTTGCTAGCAAAAGAAAGAAGAGGAGCTGAAAATTCAGAGAAGGAAATGACTGGCAGATAATTAGAGGGGTCCAATAAGGTTTGAACACCAAAATTCAATAGGTGTTGAAAGGAAGGAAAGAGAGAGAATTCAGGATAAACCAAAAAATAAGAGAGGAAATGAGAGTCGGAGGAAGCAAAGAAAACGGGGTCCGGGACTGAGGCGAGAGGAAAGTGAGAGGGGGCAGAGGAAAGAAGCGAAGCAGAGCAAAGGGGAAAGAGAGTAGAGGGAGACCGAGAGGTGAGGGACGAAAGAGGAGAAACAGCGAGAGAGCCGGAGAAGAGGACGAGAGCCAGAGCAGAAACAGAAAGGAAGAAGAGGCACGTTGTGCACTGAGTGGCCGGCAAGCGGAAAAACGACGGCCGGCGAGCGAAAGGAGGGAGACAGCGAGACCGGTCCCGAAGCCGGGGGCAAGGAGAACGAGAGGCAGAACAGAGAAACAGAGGAAAACGAGAAAGAGACCGAGAGAGAGAGACTATGGGAAGCAGAGAGCGAAAGAAGAGGGTTTGAGGGAGCAGGAGCTAGACTAGAAATCAAAAGGCGGAAGAAGAAGCAAACCCCAATTCGAAATTCAATCCTCCAAAACTAAAATTCTTAGAACCTCTAAGAATCAAAGGCGAGTGATTCAAATTCATCCTTTATAGATAAAATAAATTAGGTGGATTGAACTTGTAATTGAAGTAAGAAATTGGAAACCCTAAGTTAATTGAAGAAGTTAGAGGCCTAAATTCACAAAACTAGCAACTCAAGAATTGAAAAGCATGTTCGATTTATGCCTAGTTCATGAATTTAATGATATTTGAGCATTGTTGAGCATGATTATTGAGCTGTGTGATTGAGAATTTAGTGAAGTTAGCTTGAATAGAATTAGTGAGAAAAATCAGAAAATTGAATTTCATGATTTATGTGCAGATTTTTCATGAATTTATCCTACTGTCTGAATTATTGCGAATTCATGTGTAACCCAAAATTCTTGAAACTTTTACTATAGCTTCCTGATAATTTATGAGAGTTTCCTGTAAATTTTGGTATACGTTGGATGAGTAGATTGGAAGATATGGAATTTTGAGTGAAAATGTGCTATTTTGGCAAAATTGGAACTAAGTGAGTAACTAAATTAAGACCTGAAATTTAAGAAGCTTTATGGCTAGATTAAGAGATATAGATCGATTAAGGAAAGTTATAGAATCATAAACCACCTATGCGCGATATTACGCGATCATGAAAACGGTAAGTTCGTTAATTAGAAATTGTAATTGATATGTTTATGTGAGAATGTGTTTACCTTAAAGTATATGGATTATAAGTGAAATAAGCATGCCTATATGAGTTGGATTGATTATACTTGAGTTGGAACTTGCTTACGTGAATTGCTTGTTTTGAAGAAGTTACGTATGAACGTGTTGAGCATGAATTATATGAATTAAATGTATCTTGTGTATAAGTAATAAGAAGATAATAAGAAGATAAGAAACATAAAAAACTAAAGAAGGGAAAAATGATTGTGTTATTGATCTAAGACCCCACGAATTAAAGAACCCTCTGAAGCTATGGCCATAGAAGTGTTTGTCAACTAAAGTCACAAATTATTTTGCTTCCACGAATTATTGATAGTATGCGTCCTTCAGAGTGAGGCAAGCCTCGAGGCCACGAATTATTTTGCCTCCAAGAACTGAGCCCATGAACTATTTTGGCTGCAAGAATTGAGTCTTTAGAGCAGAACATAAATCTTCTTTCCATTCGAAACTAAGAGTACTTAAAGAATTACGAGATGAAGAAACGAATGATTGTGCATAATGAACAAGAAAGAAAGAATCAATGATTTATGAAATGCATAATTGAACTCAAGAAGAAGAATGAATCCTGATTTTATAAGAAATTAATACGATAAAAGGTAAGACATGATTTACGTGATGAATGATTTACATGATGAATGATTCTATGACTTACTTGCGTATAAAGACAAATGGAGTATGTTTGATTGAATTCATGAGTAATTGAGGTAATTGTGCTTCTTGGCAAGTTGGTAAGTTTAGTATCTCGCATGTCTTAAGCATGTATGATCTGAATCGCATGTTATGAATGAATTTTGAACTTACGTGTGTTTGTTAATGAATTAATGTGCAAAGTGAAATCGGGGTTGGATTTGGGTTATTCATTGGGTTTGTGGAGCTCATGACTTGTAACAGCCCGCCCGTAAATTACATTATTTATCTTATCAATTATGAGACTAATATCATTGAGCGCGTGCACTTCAATCCGGTATTTTATATTCAATTTATTTTTATCTTTGAATTATGCAGCTCGGGTGACGAAGTGACCTCCAATAACATTTCATATTAGTAACCATAAAATTTACAGTTATATATAAAAAGAAGATTTAGAAATTCGTATAAATATATATATCGCATATAAATGTGAAGATACCTGGCAAAAGTTACTAAAGGTTATATTTAAACGAAGCATTACATTTGAAAACAGATTGTATAACCTATTTACAACATTATTAGAACGAACAAAATAATAATAATAGTGACAATGTAAGTAAGTTACATAAAATCGGACAGATAATAAGATAATAAATAAATGAAAACAAAATGAAAATAATGACGCTGATATTTTGAAAGAAAAATCCAGAGAGAATTCTCCGGAATGTGCGAACAGACTTAAAATTCATTTCATCCCTCACACACTCATCCTCTCTCCCGTGCTCCCTCCCTCATCTCCCCTGCCTCACCGCCTCTCGCTACCGACCCACGGTTCGGCCACCGGACGCCACCAACGCCGGCCGAAGCCGGCGCTAGGCGCCGTCCGGCGAGCACCCGCTCACTCTCTCGCGCGATGGCTCTCTCTCTCTCGCGTTCCCCTGCTTCCTCTCCGCTGCCTCTGCCCTACCTCTCCAAACCTCCCTCGGTCGCACTCGGTTCCGGCGACCCAAGCACCGCCAACGCCAGTGCGAGCCGACACTAGCACCGGCCGGAGGCTACCGGCCTCCCTCTCTCACGCCATCACTTTTCTTCTCTCCTTCCGCGTGGCCCTGTTCCCCGCCCCCAGCCGCGGCACTTAACAAGCCAACCACCAGCAATAGCGGCCGCCGGAGCCAGCCGCCGTCCCCTGCCCGGTGGTCGCCGGTGCAGCCGCCACCCGCCACCATCTCTCGCCTCTCCTCCTTGGCTTCCTCTCGTGAATTCGAAGGTAAAACTCTAAACCCTAAATTATCAAGTTCATTATCTATTTGAGCAATTGTAACTGTAAATTGAAGTAAGATTAGAAACATATTTGTGGAGTGAATTTAAGGATTAATTTGGGGAAAATCCGAATTGGTGTGGAGGATTTAGGTTTGGTGTTTTGGTGAATTGGTTGTACGAATGTGAATAAATGTGATTCCTTTTGGGAAATTATGAATTAACGAATGAGATTGAGGAGGTTTTATTATCGAATGGAACAATTTGGTGGAACTGTTACATTTTGGAAATGATTATATTGAGCAAATGAAGGAGAATGCGTGCGTAGAAGTTGAAATTCGGTAATGTGCAAGTGTACAGGCATGGAAAATAATTAAGTATTAAGCGTACCTAATTGTGGTTGTGAATGTGAATTCTATTGAGGAAATAATGCTTAGGCCCTTAAAATGGTGTATGTATGAATTTTGGACAATTCGGAAGATTGTGAAACCTTCCTATGGAAGGACATTTGACGGATTAATTAATTACTTAACTATGGGTTTTGAATACAGGGAAGGGAGAAGTAAGGAATAAATTAGGAATAAGTGTCTGTTTGTGTATATACATATATTTTTTTAATCCAAGTCAACTAAACAAATTGAATTGCATCAAAATCATTGAGTATCTAATTAGCCTAATCAACTTCTTTAGTTAGTATGTATTGTATTCAACATTTGAAACGGAATTAACGCAATAAAGTGGAGTAATTAATCGATTCTCGTATAAGTATAGGAAATGAAATAAATTGTTAATGCTTATACAAACTCAAGCATTAAAACTCAAGAAAAACATTATTAACCCTAGAGATCCATTTTAAACAAAACTGAGGCCACTTCCATTGCCGAATAGCTGGTGACTCAAATTTCTACAAAAGGGGAGACAAATATTCTCGGTTCGAGTACGTTCATTGCCTGTACCTCTCGAAAACTCACATGTTTCATCAAATCTCAACATTTCTCATATATATAACTAATAATGAATCATTTGCAAATCAAGTTTTGCCACCTAATCAAGTGGTCCCCGCCCAATTATCAATTATCAATTATCGGGGCTTATGCCCAACCCGCGCGCTTCAACTCGGGTTCTCGGTCGGCCCGGGAGGTGTGCACCTTACTAAGATCTTATCAATTATCAAGGGGTTCTACTTTCAGATAATAACCGGCAAGCAAGTTTTACTTATACTCTCTCCCCTGATTTCAAACTAAAATGAATTGAAATGCGCGCGCTCAATTAAAATATTTTCAAAGTTGTTTTACGATGCAGGAATGTTCGTACTGAGTTTCGACTCCTTCTTCGAAATATTTTACCGTTTTTGTTTTACGAAGAAGCATTGGTGAACAATCTACCATTTACTAAGTCCGACGAAGGCAAACCTTAGTCAGCCACGTTGCATCCGCAATTCGAAGGTGCATAGACGCTCACGAGTGATTTTACCCTCAACCGGGGTTTAGGTATGACCTTGGGAATTATTATACATTGTACATTATCTTGTGGATTAGACAAAAGTCTAGGTTGTATAAATATTATATTGCTAAACCCGTAAACTGTATTTTGGGATGACCTAGCTACTTGGGTAATAAGTAGTTACTCCTAACAGCATTTTTGAAATACAACCGTGGATGCCCAAACCGTATTTCATTTTATTTCAATTATTTAGCCTTGTCCTATTTTTAGGACGGCGGTAACGCCTTCGATTGTTACCCTCCGCTGCGACCTTATGTAACAGTCCCTAATTAAGGGATTATTAAGTAATGGTGATTAGGGCGTTACATGACCTCACCAAAAATTTCAGGTACAGCGAGTTAAGACTCGCAGGAGTTGACTTGGCTTTCATAAATAGCGAGACGGATAGGAGATGCCGAACTCATTGCATGTTTTCTGTCATTTGTTTGTAATGATGTTGTAAAGATCGGTTGTACGTGAACTTAAGTTTTTACTATGAATATAAAATCCCTATGTGAATACTCCGAGCATGTGCCTCGTTGAGTTTGTGTTGTGTTTACTCCGAGCGTGTGGCTCGTTGAGCTTGTGTTGTTGATACTCCGAGCGTGTGGCTCGTTGAGTTTATGAATGTGTTTCGTGCAGGGTTAAGGCTTTAAGCCTATGGGATTAGCCATATTACAAAGGAAACTCTACCGAAATTTTCGGAAAAATCTTTGAAAACCTAAAAACACACTTCCGCCAAGCAAAGAGACAACTATTAACCCTAAGTTGAGATCTTAAGCAGCCTTAGGAGTTCCTCTCGGGGAACCCTGGCATGTAATACTCCTAGGGTGGGTCTTGGGATGTTACACACGGTCTAGTGTGGATGATAGCCTGGGCTGTGATGAAGTCGGCGTCGGCTATAGGTTGCGCTGAACCATTTTTGCTGTGCTAATCACTTGATTGTTTAGGGGTCATGTGTAACAACCCGACCCTAAATCACATTATTTATTTTAAATCACATTATTTGTTTTATTAATTACACAATTTATATAATTGAGCGCGTGCACTTCAATTCGATATTTTGTATTTACATTATCCTTATACATGTGTTATGCATCTAAGGCGACGAAGTGGCCCTAATAAAAATATCATAATAAGATTTTAATTTGTGAACATCGTTATTAAAACAAAATTAAAAGTAACAATAAAAGAAAACAAAGTAAATAAATAAATCAACATAATAAAATAAATGAACCAGATTTTTTAAAGAAACATCCAGAAACAGAAAAAAAAAAAAAAAAAAAAGGGGAGAGAGGCGGTTAAGACCAAAAATATATCGGGACTTCGATTGCTTCCCCTGCTCCCCCGCTTCCTCCCCTCCACCCTCCCCTGCCTCACCATCTCTCTGCTGCTGCTGCCTTCCCCTCCGGCCACCGGACGCCACCAACGCGGCCGGAGGCCGGCGCTAAGCGCCGCCGGCAGCGTCCTCTCACACTCTCACACTCTCGCGCGATGGCTCTCACTCTCCCTCGCGTGCTCTGTTCCCTCTTCCGCCTCCACCTGTGACCTGCCCCGCTTCCGGCCATCAAGCGCCACCAACGCCAGGCCAGCGGCCGGCGCCGGCGTCGCCGGAAAGACGCCCGGCGTCTCTCTTCCGCCTCTGCCTCTGTCTCTCGGTCGTGCTCTCGCTCTCGCTCCATTTCCGCGTGGCCCTGTCCCTACTTCCTGCGGCCACTCGACGGCCAACCACCGCAGCCCCGACGCCGAGGCTCGTCGTCGGCCACTCCCAGCAGTCGCCATAGCGCAGCCGCATACTCAATCCCCTCCTTCCTCTCCGGGAATTCGAAGGTAAAACCTCAAACCCTAAATTATTACGGTTTGTCATTTACTCGGTTGTTGTAGTTGTGAAATTGAATTATCGGATTTATAAACATGTTTGTATAGTGAACTTAAAGATTAATTTGGGGAGAATTCGAATTGGCGTGGAGGATTTGGGTTTGGTGTTAGTGGTGAATTAGTTGTACGAATGTGATTCCTTTGGGCAAATTATGAACTAGTGAATGAGATTGAGGACGCCTTGTTATCGAATTGAACAATTTGGTGGAATTGCTACATTTTGCAAATAGCTAGAATTGAACACAAAGGAAGAGAAAGAAATAGGCGGGGAGGATGAAGTCGAGATAGTAGATGGTGTAAGAGGCATGGGGGACATTTGAACATTTGGTACGCTTAATTGGGATGTGAATACGAGTTCCGTCGAGAAAATAACGCTTAGGCACCTAAATTGGTGTATATGTATGAGTTTTGGGCAATTCGGCAAAGTTGTGAAACCTTCCGGTGGAAGGGCATTTGACGGATTAATTAAGAACCTAACTATGGGAGATTGAATGCAGAAAAGGGAAAAGTGAGGAAGGAATTAAGAATAAGTGTTGTGTATATATGTATACCATTTTCAATCCAAGTCAATTACCAAATCGAATCACACCAACATCATTGGGTATTTAGTTAGCCTAATCAACTTCTTTAATTAATATAAATTATATTCGATGAACGCAGTAAAGTTAAGTAATACAAACATTAGTTTAATTGATCTTCAAACGAATATAGGAAATTAAATAAATTGTTAAAGCTTATACAAACTCAAGCATTAAAACTCAAGAAATACGTTATTAACAACATAAACTCATTTTAAACGAACAGAGGCCACTTCCGTTGCCGAACAGTGCTGACTCCAAATTTCTATAAAAGGGGAGAAACAAATACTCTCAATTCAGGTACGTTCATTGCTCGTATCTTTCGAAAACTCACATATTTCATCAAATCTCAATATTTCTTATATATATAAATAACTATGAATCATTTACAAGGCAAGTTTTGCCACCTAATTAAGTGGTCCCCGCCCAATTATCAATTACCAAGGGCTTAGGCCCGCCAATTATACTGCGCGCGGCGTCAACTCGGGTTATCGATCGGCCGGGGGTGACACCTGTTCAACGATCGTATCAATTACCAAGGGGTTCCACTTCCGAGATAATAACCGGCAAGCAAGTTTTACTTATATTCTCTCCCCCGCTTTCAAACTAAAATGAATTGAAATGCGCGCGCTCAATCAATATATTCTTCAAAGTTATTTTACGATACAGGAATGTGCGTACTGAGTTTCGACTCACTTTTCCAAATATTTTATTGTTTTTGTTTTAGGAAGAAGCACTGGCGAACAATCAACCATTTCTTAAGTCCGACGCAGGCAAACCCTAGCCAGCCTCGTGGCATTCACAAACCTAAAGGTACATAGACGCTCACGGTGATTTTACTCGTCACCCGGGGTTAGGTATGGCCTTGGGAATCATTGTACACTATTTTGTGGATTAGAGAAAAGTCTAGGTTGTTTAAATATTACATTGCTAAACCCGTAAACTGTACTTTGGGATGTCCTAACTACTTGGGTAATGAGTAACTACTCCTAACAAGATCATTGGAAATATAACGGTGGATGAACCAAATTATATTTCACTTTATTTCAATTATTTAGCCTTGTCCTTTTTTTTAGGACGGCGGTAACGCCTTCGATTATTACCTTCCGCTGCGACATTACGTATTAGTCCCTAATGAAGGGATTGTTAAGTAATGGTGATTGGGAGCGTTACGAAGTGGTATCGAGCCAAGGTTTAGAAGTCACTGTGAGCAATAGGATTTTAAGGTGTCATGAGTTGACCTTCAGGAAAGTTACGCGGCTATTATTTCCGCAAGTTGTTATTTTGGGATTTGTGAATGTGTTATAGTAAATGTTGAATTGATGTATACACTTTTGGGTTACGCTAGTGTAAACAACGTACTCGTACATGCATTTCATATGCTTTTAAGTTTGTAGTTGTAATTAAGTTCACAAAATTTGTTCCGGACGTATTATGAATCATTTGGGGTAATTTTAAACTTTAATGTATATTGGTTGTACTCCGGTGTGTGGCCGTTGAGTTGTGTACTCCGAGCGTGTGGCTCGTTGAGTGATATTGTGATTTTATGCAGGGTTTTGAAGCTTTAAATTTATGGGATAGGCCATATTACAAACGGAACTCTGCCGAAATTTTAGAAAATACCAAACTCTCTTAGGAATTCCCTATATTACTTTTAAGTTGGAATTAGAAAGCAAACTTGACATCTGAATAAGCCTTGGGAGTCCCTTTGATCGAGGATTTCTCAACCGATGAAAATCTCGAGAGAATGACAATCTAACATGCAATTGGGTATCACTTATCATATAAGCACAATAAAAGTGTGAGTTACCTAAATATGTTTTATATTAGAAGTTGTGAGCAACTTGATTCATCGGAGAGGGAAAAGATATTTGCACCCTAGGAAAAAGAGGTATAGGGATACATTGTTGCAGTGGACACATGGTGTAACACAATGAAAAATGAGGTTGTGAGTTCACTTGGAATAACTTTCTGGAAGAGTTAGGGCTAAATTTTACCCACTGCAATTCGTGTACGAAAAGAATGGGGGTTTATAGAGTTAAAAATGGATTACAAAATGACAATAATAGAGTACGCTAATAAACTTACGGAGTTATCTAGGTATGACTCGGACCTAGTCGTTATTGATAAAGTGAAGATGTTAAGGCTTGAGGAAGGCTTGGCCTATTATATTCGACATTAACTCGATAGTGATCTACCAAAGATTGTCAAGGATTACATGAACGAGTAGTAGACATAGGGGTTGGCGAGTAAAGAGCGAACGAAGGGCCTTAAATTCCGGAGACTCAAAAAGAACCGAACAACGTAAGTGAAAGTATAGTTCAAAAGAAACATGTTACTAGTTTCAACAAGGCCATTCATTGATTATTCTTGAACCTTGAGAGAAAGTTATGTCAAGCATATGAGTTTATCGCTACAAACTTCGGGAAAACATCAAATGTGTGCCAAATCGCAAAGTTGTGAATTATGGCTAGAGGAAGAGACATTTTAGGCATGTTGTTCCAAAGAAGAGATTAAGGTCGATCCTTATAAGGTAAACGCAGTAACAGGGTGATCCGGACCAACTAATGTCACGTAGAGGAGGAGTGCTCTTGGGTTAGTAAATTACTACAAAAGGGTCTGTCGAGAATAAGTATCCGCTACCTCGAATTAACGATTTGTTGATCGGATATAAGGAGTTAGCATATTTTATCAACTTTGAATTAACCAGGAAGATATTCCCAAAACTGCCTATAGAATTAAATAGGGACCTTACGAATTTACGGGATGCCTAGAGGATTTACCAAGGTATCCGTTGCATTCATGGATCTCATGAATAGGATTTTGAGGACCTATCTAGGTAAATGTGTGGTGGTTTTCTTGATGATATTCTTATATACTCTAAACACAAGAGAGATTATGACGAGCAGTTGTGAATAGTGGCAAATGCGTGGATTGCGGAGACAAAACACAAGTTGAATGTAATAATGACAACTTAGCTTGTGGTTATATGAGATCTCCACAACATAAGTATTGAGTTAGCCTCGCATGGACAAACGAATGGGTCCCTAGTTGCGATAGAAGTATAATATATAACCATGAAGGGTATTCAGTTAGGCCAACATGATGATGTCAAGATGGAAAGGATCAAGAAAGATATAAAAAGGAAAAATCTCCTGGTTTCAAGGAATACGCGAAGGTGGAACCTTACGGTTTCAGAATCAATTTTGTTTATTGAAGAAAGAGAAATTAAAAGGGAAACTCTTGAGGAAGCACATAATCCACGATATTTGGTACATCTAAGAGGAACAAGCGGTATAAGGACTTGAAACAATATTTTTGGGGAGTAATGTGAAAAGGATATTACGGAATCTGTAGATAAGTGTTCCAATTATCAAATGGTTAAAACCGAACGTTGGAGAGTACAATATGAAAAAGGGGACATCAACGTCATGTTGGTAAGTTGAGATCGTTGGGGATTTCCATTTGGAAAGGAGGTTCAATTTCAATGGACTCTGTCAAGAGATTACCCCTTAACTACTTCGAAGAAAAAGGCTATATAGGCGATTGTTGATCGGTTTACTAAAACTAGGCGTTTTGTACCAACACATGACACATGGAACGTAGAGATACTGACACGGTGATATGTTAGAAGTTATGAGGTTATATGGGATATCGAAGAGCATCGTATCGGACAGCGACAAAAAGTTTTACATGAATTTTTGAGAAGTCCTTTGGCAAGATTTCGGGACTAAATTGAGTTTTAGTAGTTTGTATCATTCGGAACTAAATGGGTAAGTCGAAAAGGTAAATCAAATATGCGAAGATATACTAAGAACATGTATATTCGACTTTTAAGGAAAATTGGAAACTGATTTATCTTTGGTGGACTTATCTTATAATACAATTATCAAGTCATCGTTAAAATCACTCCATTTGAGGCACTTGTATTGAAGGAAATGTAGAACCTCATTATGTTGGAGTGAGTTGATTGACACATTGACTACAGGCCGAAGTGGACCTAGGGAACAACTGAAAAGGTTAGAAAGATTTAAGATCACACCAAGAAAACTTAAAACGACAAACAAGCTATATAGATAAGAGCGTTTTTGAAAGTATTTCCACTTGGAAGGGGATCAAAGATTCAAAGTTAAGGAAAAATCAAGTCCTAGGTATATTGGGCTATATGAGGTTATAAAAAGTGCAATCCAATAGCTTATATATATAGCTATTTCATCTAAACCCAAATATGAGAATAACATTTCCATATCTAGCAGCTCAGGCAGCATATACCAATTCCAAACTATGATATTGTGGCAAAACTACTAGAAATTATTAAAAATTTAATGTATGAAAAGTTTCAGCGCAAATATTGGGTTACAAGGTCAAGAAAGTCCGCAATAAAAGCATTTCCTTAGGAGGAAAAGTACTGTGGACTAACCATACAGCCTCAGGAAGCCACATGGGAAATCTAAGGAAAACCTGAGAAACTAGTACCCCCACTTATTTTAAGCTAAGTTTTCAAACCTCATTGCAAAAGGCTCAAGTTTCGAGGACGAAACTTATTTTAAGGGGGAAGACTGTAACAACCCGACCCTAAATCACATTATTTATTTTAAATCACATTATTTGTTTTATTAATTACACAATTTATATAATTGAGCGCGTGCACTTCAATTCGATATTTTGTATTTACATTATCCTTATACATGTGTTATGCATCTAAGGCGACGAAGTGGCCCTAATAAAAATATCATAATAAGATTTTAATTTGTGAACATCGTTATTAAAACAAAATTAAAAGTAACAATAAAAGAAAACAAAGTAAATAAATAAATCAACATAATAAAATAAATGAACCAGATTTTTTAAAGAAACATCCAGAAACAGAAAAAAAAAAAAAAAAAAAAAAGGGGAGAGAGGCGGTTAAGACCAAAAATATATCGGGACTTCGGTTGCTTCCCCTGCTCCCCTGCTTCCTCCCCTCCACCCTCCCCTGCCTCACCATCTCTCTGCTGCTGCTGCCTTCCCTCCGGCCACCGGACGCCACCAACGCGGCCGGAGGCCGCGCTAGGCGCCGCCGGCAGCGTCCTCTCACACTCTCACACTCTCGCGCGATGGCTCTCACTCTCCCTCGCGTGCTCTGTTCCCTCTTCCGCCTCCACCTGTGACCTGCCCCGCTTCCGGCCATCAAGCGCCACCAACGCCAGAGCCGGCGGCCGGCGCCGGCGTCGCCGAGAAAGACGCCCGGCGTCTCTCTTCCGCCTCTGCCTCTGTCTCTCGGTCGTGCTCTCGCTCTCGCTCCATTTCCGCGTGGCCCTGTCCCTACTTCCTGCGGCCACTCGACGGCCAACCACCGCAGCCCCGACGCCGAGGCTCGTCGTCGGCCACTCCCAGCCAGTCGCCATAGCGCAGCCGCATACTCAATCCCCTCCTTCCTCTCCAGGAATTCGAAGGTAAAACCTCAAACCCTAAATTATTACAGTTTGTCATTTACTCGGTTGTTGTAGTTGTGAAATTGAATTATCGGATTTATAAACATGTTTGTATAGTGAACTTAAAGATTAATTTGGGGAGAATTCGAATTGGCGTGGAGGATTTGGGTTTGGTGTTAGTGGTGAATTAGTTGTACGAATGTGATTCCTTTGGGAAAATTATGAACTAGTGAATGAGATTGAGGACGCCTTGTTATCGAATTGAACAATTTGGTGGAATTGCTACATTTTGCAAATAGCTAGAATTGAACACAAAGGAAGAGAAAGAAATAGGCGGGGAGGATGAAGTCGGATAGTAGATGGTGTAAGAGGCATGGGGGACATTTGAACATTTGGTACGCTTAATTGGGATGTGAATACGAGTTACTGTCGAGAAAATAACGCTTAGGCACCTAAATTGGTGTATATGTATGAGTTTTGGGCAATTCGGCAAAGTTGTGAAACCTTCCGGTGGAAGGGCATTTGACGGATTAATTAAGAACCTAACTATGGGAGATTGAATGCGAGAAAAGGGAAAAGTGAGGAAGGAATTAAGAATAAGTGTTGTGTATATATGTATACCATTTTCAATCCAAGTCAATTACCAAATCGAATCACACCAACATCATTGGGTATTTAGTTAGCCTAATCAACTTCTTTAATTAATATAAATTATATTCGATAAACGCAGTAAAGTTAAGTAATACAAACATTAGTTTAATTGATCTTCAAACGAATATAGGAAATTAAATAAATTGTTAAAGCTTATACAAACTCAAGCATTAAAACTCAAGAAATACGTTATTAACAACATAAACTCATTTTAAACGAACAGAGGCCACTTCCGTTGCCGAACAGTCTGCTGACTCCAAATTTCTATAAAAGGGAGAAACAAATACTCTCAATTCAGGTACGTTCATTGCCTCGTATCTTTCGAAAACTCACATATTTCATCAAATCTCAATATTTCTTATATATATAAATAACTATGAATCATTTACA